>LR736888.1:3191462-3295541 GCA_902654985.2 Oryctes borbonicus
TATATAATAAATTAAACTTATGTGGTGCGGAGGTTGCCGATACTTATATGTTGTTCCCTCTTTCTGTGTTAATATTCTCTCAAATCTGCTCTGGTAATTCTCCTTTTTGTTTAAGTTTATGTTCTGCTTTATTCTCTTCAAGATACTTCTTTGATTATCTTTTTTTTTAATAATTGAATAATAGAATGCAATACTTTTCGTTGGTTAAAATTAAATTTGTAGATGGTTTTTCGAAAAATACGACCCATTACAATATATATTAATTTACTACACTACAGGAACAACTCTGAAAAAATATATGTAGTGATAATTTTGCAGAAGACTATGCGCATACCTCCGTATCATTGCATACTTAACCCAAATGAAAATATTTGGGAACTCACGAAAACGTATTATAATAGGTACATGGTCGAGATGGGCAAGGTACTAGCAAATACATTAACATATGGAAAGAAACCTTAAGCACCATCGCAAAGACAACATGGGAAAATACAATTCTAAGAATCTTTCTGATCCCAGAAAACTGTATCCATGATCTTGCTATTGCTAAACGTTCATTTAAACTTTTTGGGTTTCTTCGTGGAGTGTACGAGCAGCCTTTGTTTGAATTGTTCTTTCAATCTCTGGATTCTCACCAAGAATTTTCCACCTTTTACCACAATTGATTTCAAAATATCTTTTCCCTAATCAGCGTAATATGACGGTCGATGCCATGCGCCCCGTTTTGACGAACCAACGTTCGTTAGCCGAAGAATTCCGTTATGATTGTGTACAGAGCTGGCCTTAAAATATCCGGAAAATTTGCAGAGAGTTTACTACTGAAAAACCTCCATTTTTCTCAAACGACATGGTCATCAACAAAATCTCCACTAGCGACAGACGTTTCTCTCCACTTTCATCGTGGACGTCGGTTCAGCGCAAATAAGGTGAGATATTGCGGTGTCCACTGTTTTATTTTGAAACTATCTAACTCTGTCACTCGACCGATCTGCTAGCAGGGGTAATTGCGTATAGGCTTGATCATACGCGGTATAAGGAAACAATGAATCACCAAACTGCGTATCACGTCTCAGCTTACAGATAAAGCCTACACTGTATGTGCGACCCATACAGCGATGAATTTCTACTACGCTGGTGACGCTGTAACTCGCAGCCAAATGGCATCAGGTGCTATTCCCAACTTTGTCGAAAATAATCGGATACTAAAAATCTGCGAAGTGGATTTTCGCATACTCGCATTCGATATTCTCATCTACCCTTTGTGAAGGCAATCCAAATATTGGTGCGTCTGCACTTGGGACCTTTTACATTATGTAGAAAAGCGAAATACAAGAATCTCATAACCATTGGATTTTTTTTAATTCACGGATGGTTTAAATTGGCAGTTCTGACAATAAACATCAGATTCGCATGCATTGCGCCAAGAAATTAACTCCTAAAAGTGCCATGTTAAATTGTCCCCGAAATATAAAAGCTTTAGTGTTGAAGAGAAACCACAAAAAAGTCATCGGAAATTGTGAATCTTTAATTGTTTTCCCCTTTTAATGATTAATCTCCCTAGATCTAACGGCTCTAACCTAGGGCATATTGGCAACAAAAAGAATTTAACTAGAGGCCTGGATCTTGGGGACATTAGAAACGTAACCGAAGACTTTTCTCGAATTTTCGAATCATGTAATTATAAATTATTCAGCTTGTCGTATATTTACATCAAGAAAAAATATCTCATTTGCGACCAGTTTGCATTGAAAACAAAAATTACTGCCATCTGTAAAGTGAAATGAAGCAAACATCTCAAGTAATTTTATAATTTAAGTACGCGTGCATAGAAAATGCGGAAACGTGTCGCATTACATTCCACTCTACCTTAATTTTAACGTGGAGGTGTTGCTTCGTATTCATCGGATAAATAATTAATTCATCTCTACGCCCTATTTTGAGAGAACGTTTGTTGTTTGCTTAACTTTTTCTTGTGGATGGTATTACCTGCAATACGGAGAACATCTAATTGAATTCGCATAGGCTCCCCTACAATATTAACAAGACCTTAGGTCGCCGCCCGTCAACGCAGCGAATCCAAAAAGGATCGATATGCTTCGTGATTAAACAAGGTACGGTATTAACATTCTACTGTAGATGCTGGAAAATAATGTTGAGGTAACGGGTGTCGTAAACTACATAATTAATTTATAAGCAACGCTGCTACGTCTTTTTTTATATGGTTTCTGATACAATACAAAGCTTTGTGAGTGTTCCTTGTGTGGAAGATAGAAAATATAATAATTGTAATCGATTATAATGCTTTGTACAAGTTCGGAAAATTTTGATACTTTTATATTGTAACGCGCTCTTCTAAGATAAATTCATTGATGAAGAGGGAAATTCGCTATCATCTTTTGTTTTTCAGTTAAAAAGAAAACTTCTATTTTGTAAGTTTTCAACACATGCCGATATCCTATTTGTTTGTGATATTACATGAAAGTAAAGTTGATATTCTTGTGGCACTTATTTAAGTAGAATACAACGACTTGGACAAGTTTTCAATGAGGTAACAGCAATTCTAATTATGTGGTTTATTAATGTCAGGGTTGGAATATATCTTTCAGACTAATCGCAGAGTTGAATTCCCAACTTCTCTTATTTCTAAATTAATCAATAACATGCTTTTTTCTTCGGAGTCATTAAAACTATTGGCGATTTACCTTTCCAAATAACGCCTCTGGCACGAAAAGAATGTCGCAACAAACACCACTCTGAAAGGACTGTAATCGCAATAAACAAAAATGAATGCTGCTAAGTCCGGCTGCTCATAAACCATGGCCGGGTTGTGGTTCGGGCACCAATTGTGACCAAAAGTAAGATAGTCAGGAACTTGACAAACGTCAAAATCAATATTAACGTAAGTTTTAACAATTAATTAGGGAGAAATAAAAAGGAGCAAATTCTCATAATCTCTTCATTCAATTAATGTAATTAGTACAAGTACATCATCAGGCCAGAGACTAGAAAGTAGTAATTAAATAGTTAACAAAATCGAATAAAGAAATGCCTACTAAGTTTAATTACAGTATCTAGTGGATTTGTTTCTTGTGACTTTTGCGTAAACAACAAGTTGTTAACCAGTATGAAAACAGCGACCTAAGGTAGGAACCAATTTTTACGGAAACACTCAAAAGATCCAGTGACCTCCGCAAAAAGTACAATTTTTCACTAAACAACAATGGTATTTACCATCTCCTATATCTCGAAAATCACTAATTGTAAATAACATAGAATACTAGGGAAAAATCCCATATGCAAAAATTATATTTCCGAACTTATTTACAAATATTGTGAACTTGCCGGAGGCCCTATGGGCTGAAATTTTATAAAATCTCATATACAAGAAATATATCTCTGGTATTATTCGTTGGGCCATAATGCGCTTTAAATAATTATTAACGCAACTTTTCCCTATTTACATTGAAATACACTGTCCTCAATTAAAAATGCATCACAAAAAGGAATTGTAAAATAGTGTTTATTAGTATAAAAAATGCTTATACTACGAGCGATAACGTTCTACCACTGCTGCGCCAAAAATGTTACCAACAACTTAGCGCTTTAAAAGAAAATCTCGGCGGGTAGTCCTTCTGCGTGCGCCTAAACCTGCTCTACGTGCTTTACTTTGATTTGCAATCAACAGATTTCAATACCCTAATACAGTCGAATGATTACGATTAAATTTGCGGGAAACTAACACCCCCTTCATGTAGCCCTATAATCCGGCTACGTTCGAAGGGGATTAATTATTTATAAGGTGCACATTCTCGTCCGCAAGGCATCACTCATGATTACTTGAAACATACTGCACGCATTTTAGTCGTTTTTGTACATTTAAATTGCAACCATCGGATTGTAACAAGTGTTCCTGTAAAAACATGTGCGGAAATGTTGTAAATCGGGGAAGACAATCTAGACCAATGCAATATGATAAACAATCGCTTAACTTGACTTTCAAAAATGCATTTATAAAATTTTAACGAAATGCCGCCAGTTTATAACGAGGCTAATAATTAACGCGCACCGCAATAACCTTTCTTCAATATATTTTGGTTGCACAAAAAATTACTAAATTAAAAAAAATATTTTCATTGTTTCGCATTTCAGGTTTGGTAAACAGTAAATTTCATACAACTGGATTATATTTTATCGATCACAGCTGGCTAGTGTATTTCATGAAAACACGAGAACGCTAAAAAGCATTTTGGATTTATTTATTCATAACAATACAAGCTCTCAATTTCAGAGTGTTACAATTTGTTCTCTATACCAGCAATATAGGTAAAAGATCTATACGTAATGGATAAACTTTTATCATCCCGTTTTCATGATATTGCTTCTTTCTGACCAATTTATTATTCAGTGAAATTTATTACTCCTACCAAAAATTGATTTCTTGTATATGAGGTGCGTTATTGTTGATATAGCTGAATAATATAATAAAATTTTTGATTTCCCTATACTGCGCAGTTATTTATGTGAAATCGTTTGTTGGTATATTTGATATTTCGCTACTTCTATAAATTTATCCATAATTATAAAAGAAATTCATCTCGTTGCCAATTTAAATGCCTAATTACTGTATTACGGCATTACATACATGTAGAAACATGTATGTAATACCGTAACTAGGATACCGGCGGTGATATTAAACCACCTTTATGCAAACTTGCCGAGACCGCCATGTAAAAAATTTTTAATTAGACGTATTTTAAGAACAAATACCGTAACTGCATTTTTAAAAGCTGTGTCTATAAAGTAACGTATAAATTCATTTTAGTTAAACAACTTTGATGGAAATAATTGAACATTTTTGTTTTAACTGGGAGCTTTTCTGAAATAATTTTCAGTGTACAAAGTAATAATAACAAATAATAATGGTCTGAAGAATTTATTTTGTGTGTACAATTTCAACTACTCCAAGTGATCACCGTTTCCCTGCACACACACTGTAGCAGGATTTTTTGTTTTTTGTTAAACATTTACTAATATTTCGGAAGTAACATTCAGTATTTCTGAGTCGGGTTTTCAAATTCATTCAGATTTTCTTCATAAACTTTTCTGTTTAGCTAAATTGCAACTTTTTCGAAGTAACCTTATATTTAGTGCGATAATTTAAATAAATCTATTCGCTTTATGCCCATTTCTAATCAACATCTGTCCACTTATTCTTGCTATAGATTGCTTATACTTGAAGTATGACCCATTTAGCTCCATATTCAATAACAACCAAAGTTTATATGCAGATATGTAATGTTGAGAGCATATATCGCCGAAGTAACGACGGATGGCAATCCTTTATTTCCTAAAGTACTATAAACGTAATACATTATCGACGCGTACATCAGCCTCCAGCGAAATTATATGCACTCCTGTAACACTTGCTTATTTATATTTCTTTCTCTACGCCTATGCTTTTTCAAGCTTTCCTCTGCGTCTAAGTCTCTAGATTAACAATAATAGCTTCCTCCTACTGATATTTAATGAGCTATTAAAGTGCTCTTTTTAAATTTGCCAGTGGACAATTTTGAAATTTTTAGACACGTACACGTTAAAATTTCAAAGAATGTAAATATGAAATATAGTTCTAAGAAATAAAGCAGGCAGCAGCAAAATTCTGGCGTACTTCCCCATAAATTAACAACATGTCAACGTATTCACTGGTAGTGCGATGGATCATTTTTACTTTCCTTATTAGGACTCATTCGGAAGAATTTACGTCAAACCATTCATTAAAAAAAATTGCATCATATATGCATTCTTTGTGAATAATTTTTGTTTGAAATTGCACATGGTGGGGATTATCTTCTACCCCTTACTCGGTGATTACGTTATGTAATGGCTAAGGAGTATTTCATCTGGATTTTTTAAATTTTCTCGTTAACCAATATATCTAGAAGATAGAGACAAAAAAATTCATTTTCATCCATTATGAAGACCAGAGTCACCATAGATTATTTGACAATATTTTGAACCATCTTGTAAACGTTTTCACACTATACTATGATAACGTTTTGGTATCAACTATTGATGATGAACGAAGAAATCAAGAAAATGTGTGAAGTGCTCCAGTGTCAACAGCGTTCTTGTCTCAATATTGTCCATGTTGGGACAATAAAGCTATTGACACTGTCGCAAACAATACAATTGTTTTAAAATGTAACATGTTGCAATAAATAGTTAATTCCAATAATGCGATTGTCATAATAAGTTTCGCATAAATCCATAATTCAGGTGAGAAATTTTATCTCGATCCTTTGTTCCTTTAGGAGCTGTTTACTATTCGTCTTTTAAACGCATTTAAAGGGATGAGGCTTACTTCTAAAATAAAAATAAATTAAAACATAAAATGTAACAAACTAGTACAATTATTTTAATACTGCGCCTTAAGAAATATGAAATCAACTTCTACTTACCTGCACCACATTCAATTTTTACCAACAACAATGTACTATCTTTACTAATTATTAGAAATTTCTTAATAATTTTTGTATCCAAAGATAAATTAACTTCTGAGTTACAAGGTCAACAACAAGTTGCTTAAGGTCTCCAATTTAAATTCCTCAAAAATTCGCATACATTAAAACTGCATAACTAAGCCATTTAGATAAAAAGATTACTTAGTTACGTAACCCTATTCACAACTAAGTTCATATAGTAACATAATTTGGGAATTAAATGAAAATCCAAAATTGTCTTATTTTGAGATTAAGGGGTATATTCAAATGCATTGAATTATGCCACTGCATACTTACACTTCAGGTAACTAACAAACTTGCGTAACCAAGCTAATCGAAGAGCCATTCAAAGAAAATAATGTCTTTTGAAGTTAAATACGTACTCGATTTTATGAATTTTTAACGGCTACAATAAAGTTTAACGATAATGAAAAACTTTAAAACAAAGTTACTTCCTGTCAATGTAATTTTGTAGCTACCTTACAAGGGTACACTTGTGTGTGACACTCACCAATCGGATTAAAACTTAGCAGATCTGTATGACCCATCGAGTTTTGTAAAACGTCGCTGTGCACTTTGACAGAACCTCACGTTTAAGGTGTGAAAGCTACTCCTGAAATTTCAACGATTTTTGAATTTACATGTATATATATAAATAACTTTGAAATCCATAGTATATAAGGTTAGTAAAATTGTTTGGATTATATTGTATGCTATGCAAGTCACCTTTAATTTTTTTCCGGATAGTTACGGGACGTAAATTATATTTACCAGTGATTACTTGTGCGTATATTTTGACCTTTTCTATTGAATTCCCCTCTCCGCAAGGGCGTGGGAAGATAGATATAGCGTCGACAAAAAAACTTCATCATATATAACATTTTTTTTTTATTCGTAATAACGGTGTAAAGTGCAAAACTTCGAAAATCGTCGAATTTTCACGAGTGCTTTTCACCCCCTAAACGTGAGGTTCCCCCAAAGCGGAATCGGTGGGTCTTAATTATCTGCCAGGTTTCAATCTGATCGGTGAGTGACACCTCAGAATGTTCCCTTGTTAGTGAAAAGTCGTTTATTAAACTTGTTGGTTTTATACAATTCTATTGTAAAAGTTTAAACCAATGGCGATGTAACAAAACAGCATATAAACGTTCATACATAAATCAGATAGTATAAGATAATCCGCAAGTACTACGTAAGGTCGGTAAGAAAATAACAACCCCATTTCTCTAAAAACTGTAATTTCATAGAACAGAAGCCGCTCAAAAGTACGCTTTACATCTATAATAACTCTACCGTGTACATTGTTTTAGAAACAAATAATGGCTCGTTATATATCACTCAAAAGATCTTCTAAAGTATCCGAAGTTGGAGGCAGATGCTTTGAGAACAGAGCATCTTTCGCAAGAAAACTTTTCAACATTCGCAATCTAATTCTCGCAATGCGGGCATTTATGTAATGCGGGTAGTTTCTCTTTAGGTACGTACTAGTATTATTCATTATGGACGAGCTGCTTTTCATAATTAATATGCTTCACTTACGTTTGTCCAGCTTTACGTGTTTTCCGAGTACGGTTCCATTGGTATTCTACTACTTTCGTATACTATGTTATTTCCAGCAGTCTGTTTATATATGCACGCCATTATTTATTTTACTTGCGAATTTTAACTCCCTAATGATTGCTTGTTCCGCGTTGAAAAACAAAGGGTTTTGGTGAGTTTACGTTATGACAAATTATAGATCATAATAATGTCACATTTCACTCCTTTTGCATTTGAAGAACTATAGAACTTTATCGGCTAGCTTGCTGGGTCGTTTAAAAGACTTTATTTGGAGCAAAGATGGTCATATTATACTCTTCTCAAAAATACAATTTGTAGCAACAAATTCCCAAATGGTGCATTTTCATTTGCAGACAGTGTACGTTGTTATTTCTCACTGTTAAACGTTCTACCTCCTCTAATGGAGGATGGTGCTATCACGCTACTTATTTCACACAAGTTTTTCTGCAACCACTCACATAAACCGCGAATGAATCGTGACCGGTGCAACGTCAATAATCGAAACATAGCATCAGAGTAGTGAAACACATAGAACACACAGAAGTGGTCTTGTAGATCACTTTCAAAATTCAGGAAAACCAGCGTTTCACTTTACGTGCATTACATTAATCTTTCCCACAAATTTCACGATCGCTCGTGCTCGGTAAATGCATAAGGATGTGATTAATATTCTTAAAACGAAAAATTGTTGACCCAATATGACAATGATGGTGATGAAAACAATATGACGATGATGGTGACAGAAAAGAGAAGCCAAGTCCCAACACCAGAAAAATGACGGTAACAATTTTTTGGATCGAAAAGTATTTGATTCACCTGGAGTTTATGCCAAGAGGAGACACAATAAACTCCGAGGCCTATTGTGAAACTCTTTAATCTCTTAGACGCACCATCCCAAACAAAGGATATGGAATGTCTTCGGCAAAGGTGGTTTTGATTCATAACAGTGCGCGGCTTCATGCATCAGCTAGAACGCATCGAGAACTTCAACATCTTAAGTGGGAAATTTTTTGACATCCTTCTTATTCCCGAAACTAAAAACCTTTTTTGTAGAAACCAGTTCACAAACGATACAAGAAGAGATATCCTGGCTCAAATTTTTGGCAGTAAAAAAAAGCAACATCAAAATTGAAAAATTAGTGCCACGTTACAATAAGTGCCTTGACAGCTATAGCGACTTCATTGAATAAGGTTTTGTGCTTCTTTAAATAATGTTTTGTGTCAATATCTTTCATTTTTATTTAATTTAGCCAAAACATTCTTTGCTTTCTGGACGACTCTCGTGGAACATTTAATACGATAGAATGACATCTAGCATGCCTGTGTTAAATCTTAATTGTCTGTGAAAATTACGTGAACGCTAATTTAGTTATGCTCCTAGCTCAGGTTATAAACGATGCATTTACGTTCACTTTAACGTTTGCGTTTCGTTAATTGTGAGATGGCCTCAACACACTAGGTAAAGCATTTGCGATTTGTCGCTAGGACAAACTTACATTACTGTGTATAATGCGCTGCCGAGTTTTTATAATCAATTTTAAAAAGTTTAAAAAGTATTTTGCGCCAATTTTTAATATATCTCTTATCTACGGAATCAAATGGATTAAATATTATGGAGAAATTCAAGACTATGGTATGGTAAACTATTACCTTACTTATCTGAGTTGCGTTTTGGAAGCAATTTATGAGGATAATGTGAATGTAATTGGATATACCACTTGGTCCCTACTAGATAATTTTGAGTGGGTGCATGGATACGTAAATAGGTTTGGCATTTATTCTGTAGATTTTGAATATTTTTTGATTTTGAACCGGAAAGACCCCGAACAGAAAAAGTTTTTGTTTTGAAGAAGTTACTTAAAAGAAGAGTTTTACCATCAACTACCGTAGAAGTATCGAATCTTGCCAACACAAGTTATCCCACCCAAACAATTACATTTGCTGCGCTAACAATATTGATCAATTTTTATGCTAAGATAGGATAAAGTTTGAACCTACTTGTTAGTACCAAAGATCTGTCAAAACATATTAACCATTATAATTACAATTAAATAATTTTTTTCTTAAAACAGTATATTTTATTATACTGTTATACCATCTAGTAAATTTAAGGCTAGAGAGAGTATCCAATTTGTTAAATAAACGGTATACGCCCGGTTGCATTTCAAGGCGCAATTAAATTTAAAATATCTTGCAGTCACGATTCAATTAATCTTTGCAAAGTTCGTACTGCCGTATCAATTGCTTACAATAAATAGTTCGAGTAAATATAACTATCGTTAGACATTGAACTATATTTTCGACGAATGAAACCATTACTAGTCGAGATTATCTTATCTCTTGCTAGCTATTTTCGTAAACTCTAAATAAAAATGAAACACTCTACAGTGCCGTTAATCTTAGATAAAAAAATGTCGATCTCTACTTTTGTGAATTAATTAATTAATATTTTATTAATTAATTTACGTTACCTAATGTGAAAACCCCGCCGAAAAGTCCGCCACACACACAGGTTCTTTGCAATATGATTAACCGAACGCGTAAAATTGCAAGAATAGATTTATCCATGTACTGCACGTAGTTTTCAGTTTGTGTTAAACCGCGAATGAGAATATTGCGTTGGCAGTGACAGCGGTAGTAGCCATAGAAGTTAACATATGCATTATTTTTTTATCGCGACCCTCATATTCCGAAGATTTAATCTTTCTATATAATTCGATAAAATCAATTACAAATTGTATTAGCTAATCATTTTATGCAAACGATATGTACAGTGGTAGATTTATGTTTTGTCTCCCCCTTGCAACCACTAAATATCGATACTATCTTCCGCGTGGCAAGGCCAGGTACTTGGGTTCAGCAAATAGAAGCACAGAATCGCGTTTATTGGGAAAACCCATCATAAACTAAAATGGGAGTAATAATATGTATCTGCGCATCTTGCAATAATCCAAGCGCACGGCTATGAGTGGTAGAAAGTATAGATACATCATCTTAGGAGGAGACAAAACATAAAAATGTCACTGTACAAACGAATGTCTCTGCAACTGAACATTCTGTCCAGCGTATGGCCCACACGTTGATGGTTTTACATAAGCTCATTTTATACGGATGGGGAAAATCAAGACATAGCAAACGCCGGAAAGAACGACAGTTTTCAGCCACACACCGATCATTTTAGCCGAACAAGCTTGCCAGTTCCATTAATCCCATTAGAAAGAACGTGTGTTTGTGGCGGTCTAATTTTTTGTTTCCTCCCTTCTGGCGCCTTTTTTCATTTTAAACTGTATTTTTAGTTTAATATATTGTGGAATGTTTCAGTCGTTTTATCATTGCGCACTTATAGTGAATACCCTATATCTTTTCTTTTGTTTTAACTGACGATGAAATAGTTTAAATTGTTGACTTGGTAATTCAATTTTGTAAGTAACGTAAAATCTATTTGTATTATTTTATCTTAAAATTTTATTGTTCTTCTAATAGTCGCCCTGACGAGGACTTATATAAGTCGAAAATTTGGTAAATCAAATAAGGAATAAAACCTAGCCGATTGTTTATCTTTATGACTGTTCAACTGTTACATTTAGGTCCAAACTAAACGTCATTGAGAGGTTTGCAAGCTGGGGGCCCCGTTACTTCCCCACACGCAATAATCTTAATACTAACGACATGTATATAATTGTTCACTTGTAATAAGAATTATTGCAGCTTGTTGTGAAGAATCTGAGTTTTCTATTTTAATTTTAGATTTATTGTCTTTTTATCATGCTCGCGTTCACTTTAGATTAGCTTATGGTATTACAGTGTGGGGCAAATCATCACATAGTAAAAATGTATTTTTGGCTCAAAAGATTTTATATTCTCTCCATGGCAGCGACACATGCACTAATTTTTTTTGTGTAATAACATCAGCTCCACACTAGAGCAAAATCTAATTTTCACATACCTAGTTATTCTGGATCTGCGTCTCTTCAATTCCTTACCTCCCCACTTCAAATAAGTTGTCTTTTAAGCACGGAGTCAAGGCCTTGCTGCTGAGTAATTGCATATATTCCTTTGATGAATACTTCGTATTATGCCGAAGTTGACGGTTTGTATATTGTGACAGATGCACATTTCATTTTTCTTTGTGTAATATGGGATGAAATATGTATCGTTATTATTATTATTTTTATTAGTCTGTTAATTGTTGACAAAGTCGGTATTCTTTTAGATCCGTGACAAATTAATATTATTATTAATAATAATCAACGTTAACCCGTATTTCACACCATGCCAAGATTGGATAGCAAAGCAAGCGAAAATCCAATTTAACATCATATATGTACACTGCCGTTCAGAGAAGTTCGGTCGGTTAGTAAAAAACATGAAAAGGTTACAGAAACAAACGAAACTAAAAACAAAATGCAATTTTATTGTATGTACAGGTAAAAAAGACAAAAATAAATAAATAAAAAGTTATTCTGGCCTAATATAACATACTGAACATTATATTTTTTTTTCATCGAAAAAACCTCCTTTGCTGTTAATCACCGCCCGAACTATTCTAGGCATTCTTTCGATAAGTTTTGTTAAAACGGATTGTGGAATATTAATCCATTCATGTTGCAGAATATTCCGTAAATGTTCTTATGAAGTCGGGCATATTTTTCGCATGCTCCTGTCCAGTTCATCCCACAACAACTCTATAGGGTTCAAATCTGGACTTTGTGGGGGCCATGTCATTACTTTCAGGGTGTGCTGTTCTTCTTGCTCCTTTAGATAGTCCTTACACACTAATGCAGTGTGTTTTGGGTCGTTGTCATGCATGAATGTAAAGTTACGGCCTATTGTACGCAATCCTGATGGCACCGCATAATTCTGGAGTATTGCAAAACAATTTTCCTTCCTCATTACACCCTGCACTCTGCATAAATCTCCCGTCCCAGCAAAGGAGAAACATCCCCACACTAACACAGAACTATGCCCTTGCTTCACTGTTGGCACAATGCAGTCCGGGATCATTTTTTCGGTTTTAGATCTTCGGACATAAACTCGTCGATTTTACCGAAAAAACTCAAACTTTAACTCGTCACTCCAAAGCGCGTGTTTCCAATCATCTAACGACCAATCTAGATGAGAACGGGCCCTCTGTAGCCATTTTGCTCTGTTGCCCCGACGTAATAAGGGTTTTCGAATGGCAATGCGCCCATGAAGGTCCGCTTGTCGAAGTTGACGTTTTACCGTACTCGCCGAAACTTGTTCTTCACGGCCGCAATTGACTTCGGCTGCTATTTGTGGCGCTGCTAATTTTCTATTGCGTTTGCTTAATAATACAATTCTCAAATCTTCAGCTTTTGTTGTTTTCCTGGATGCTCCAGGACGAACACGATTTTCTATAGTTCCAGTTGTCCGATATCGTTTTAGGATGTCATTTACTGTTGAACTTCTCATATTTATTTTTTCAGCAATTTGTCGCCCCGAATATCCTTCTTCAAACAGTGTAATACTGCGTGAACGTTTTTCTACACTGGTAGGCTTGCCACGTGTCATTTTAAAGTAAATTTTCTTAAAACTTTCACGCAAAAACGACAGATGCACACCAACACACATTTAACAGTAAAATGAAGCAAATTTATATCTTTACGCCTGTGATAAATAAACAAGAATGATACCGCGGTATATTTCCTAAATGTATTGTTTGTTAATAATCCCCAAACGACCCGTTTCGTACTTCCCAGAAATTCTTGGAATGATAATAAAAGAGACTTTATTGTGGTTGTCGCAATATTTCTACTTTACATAATAATTTATGGCTTTAATCCCTTAGAAAAGAGTGTATGCTTAATATTTTTCTAATTTTATGTATTAATAATTGTATACAGTGTGTTATAATAGCTTTTTATTGTATGACCGAACTTCACTGAACGGCAGTGTATGTATCTAGCCAGGTATGCTGATCTGTATAATATTCTTCAATAACAAATGGAAATAGATACAACAGAAAATCATAAGTTTTTTTGTTTTGACAATTTTTTACTGCAATTTTATACTCACCGCGTTCTCGTAAACTTAAGATAATTGAGAAAGAGAAACATAAATTTCATTCTATTAATTTAAAACTTGGCTTCCACGATTATGTACAATATTTACAATTAGTTCTACTTTACAATTTTAAAATTTTGTTGAAAAATCCATTTTTGATTGTATAAATTTTGCATTGTTTTTGTAGTTGATAGTGGCAATTGAATATTAAACAGAATTTTATAAATCAATACCTTCTTTTCTTTTACTCACATTTACTTATCAATTATAATTACTATTGCCATCGACCTGGTATTAAATGTTTACTTATTAGCAAGTTTAAATCGACATTACTTATTCTTTAAAGCAACTTCTTTTCCAATTTTAAATTTATTGGTAGTTATTGCTCGAAAGTGTTTTTAAAGTAACCTAATCTTAACTTGTCTCAAACACTCACAACAAGTACTCCATTATGTTATAGTTGCAAAACAATATATAACGAAGTAATACATACGTTACATGAGATTAATCTCTGCATCTAGATACTAGGCATTTCATAAAAGCTGTGACCGTGAAGACGCAAGAGATGTAGAGTAATGTTATACTTGAATTTTAAGCAACTAAGATATTTAATAATAAATGAATGCGGGTAGTTTTCGTTATGCACGGAATTTTAGCTTTAAAAAATTATAAACATTCCTCTACATGACAAAACGTAATTGAATTTATGTGAATTGCATTCAAAGAATAATTTTACGCGTTCCCAAAACGGATATTACGCCAAAATACCAAAAAACGATACTCATATGTACGAGGGCATTTACAATGAACTCTTGCAGTTGCATAGGCTTTTGTACACACAGATGCTTTCCTACATTTATTTTGTACTTTTTTCTTAGCAACATTAATGCAAGTTGCAATAAAATCGGATTTACAAAACATTAAAGCACTTCTTGTAATATACAAATCTGCGAGTAATAAAAATAATTATCATTAAGTTCACTGTTTTATATTAGGTAAGCCGCCGCTGTAGAAAATGAACCCAAATTTACGGAGAAAAGGTCTTGAATTACATATATTATCAGAGAAAACAAGTTTTCCTTGAACTCTTATAAATATATGTGAACAAATGTACACCATTCATGAAGGATAATTAACTACTTACCACTGGCATACAGCAAAAATAATACGAGCGTATCCATGAAAGTAATTCCGTTTTCCATATCCTCCTGGACTCACACCAGAGCACCAGTCCCTATAAAGGTAGTACATGTTAATTTCATTATATGGTAGGTATGAAAAATCTATTACCATACGCTGTAAACCAAGGGTATAGAAAACGAGAATATATATGCTAATTTCTCACATGGAAAACACGCAGTTCGTTAAAACTTTCATAAAAAGAGTGGACATTGAATTAAAAATTTGCACAATTTCATTAGGATCAGAAGTAAACACAACCTTGAGAGCGGTCGCTCTTCGAAGATAGTGAACACTCGCACGCCTGTTTGTAATACTGTGTCTTGAATTTAAACGCAAGAACAACAATGTAATATTTAAATATTACTTTTATAGCTGTTAACACTTTTTATTTCAGACTTCACATTTGCCGCTCTTTGAGCATATACGAAGAATACAACTACATGGTTGGTTTGTTTCATTTTGATAATTTGAAATAAGTCCATTCATTTCAAAGTTTATTTCAAAATGACATTATTTTCAGTATTTTCCGACGTTACTGAGTTGCACTACTTCTTCTACTACATTACTAATTAACAAATAATCGACACTGTAAAACCAAAAAAAAAAACAAAATCTCAATTGAAGTAACCAGCCAGATAGCATGATTGATTTCGTTGAAACCCTTTAAACAACATTATAATATTATCAATTTCTTCACTGTTCAAATTACAAACAAACAACGTCTAGCAAAGCGAATATTATTAATTAACAACATTCGCTTCGCTCGTATCTGCCGGAATCTTTGAAATACCACCTAATATTGTGCTTGGATGTTTACAATTTATTACAGTTGGCTCAAATTTTTCTAATCTAGATGCTTTGAGATCTTTAAGTTCCACCTTTAAATCACGAAAGTTATACCAGAAGTACTTCAATAACACTAAAGCATCGGCACACTCCGCATCACGCAATTTTAATCAGTTAGTCCGGAGCAAATGTTTCGAGGAAGCGTGGATCGCCTTTATCAACCATATGACCAAGGATGTGAGAAGAAACTCTAATTAATTCTAACATGCTTGCTCTATCTGTACTCTCGAGAAAAATATTTACTTACAAGTATCTACTTTTGCCACTTATACACCCTAAAACTGAGACATGCGAAAAATACGGAAAAATTGACGAAAGCATCTCTTGTCATTGTAACAGGAAACACAATATCAAAAAGATCTGTATAGGATAGCGTCTAGTTCCCGCAGCGAAGTTTCGTCCTTAATCAATTTCAGGTTTTCTAATTTAATACAATGTCCGGTTTCGTTTAGGTGTTGTGCTACACTCAACGATTCCATTCTCCGTATCCGTAGTATCTAATGTGCTCATTGAATCTGGTACTTATCGCTCTTTTCTTTTAGCTAGTATAGGCTTCATCAAATCCATTATATGCAATTTTATAAGTTCCCGACCTGTCCTTAATGTCCGGTTTATCCCTCGGATTGTCAAGAAGGTTTTTAAGTGTACTTTGGAAACTAAAAAGCATCTATATCTTAAACTCTAGAAATGCTGTGACATGGAAGTTTTACAAGTTCTTATCGTGGACTTATGCCTGAAGTATTTATCCAAGAAAATCAGCGAACTATCACAACAAATTTTACTTTTAAACAATCACTACAAGTAAAAACACAAACAGACCTAACAGGTATTCTCTACCTTATGACGCATAATCAATAACAACGTACATTCTCTGTTGTACTCTTTACCGCTTTCGCAATATCTAAAAATATTTTATCCACCTCCTCTGTTATAGTAGGGAAGAGTAGCTTCGCTGTGTACTTCTCTGATATATGTGTCTTAAAATATCTGTCATGAACCGAAAACTTTGTAATTAATTCTAAAATAATTCTTCATTAACAATATCACCACGACTGCGAGATGCATTCTGAAGTTTAAAAAAGCTTTATTACTGTTTAACAGAAAATATAACTTCTAACTACAATTTCCTTCTTACCAAATTACTAAAGATACGCCAACGTAGTTCTCTCATTGTATACATCCAACGATTACAACTTTTAACAGAGTTGTTTGTGATCCGACAAAGTACCTCAACTGGTATATTGGTCCCACTTGTCCACTTAGCATTTTGCGAGTTCCTCTACTTGAAATTTTCTTAAAGCATTGAGGTTAATTACTCTCGATCTAGTTTTCACTTCATGTGATTGAAGTACTCAAATAATACTTTGTCTATCAACTGTAATTTTATTGTTCACTCTATTATAGATGCTACATAGGCTTGTACAGACAAAATCCAAAGAATGACAGGTATTTAAATAAGGTGACATTTTATTGTGCAATTTTATATACTAAATTTGAAAGTATGATAAAGTTGTAATACATTGCAGTTATTTAATGACTCGTTCTTTTTACCTTATTGCTTACGATAAAAACAAGATTTTTACACGAAAACACGATGTAAACCATACCAAACACGCGATTAAACAAAAATTAGTAAGTTCTAATGATATAGATGTGTGAACTCATACTAAATACTCATCATCATTCATGAGATGAATATTTAGTACACAATTTAAATTCTTACAGATTCTCCATAGATAATCAATGAATGCGAGTAATCCTAGCATATCAATTTCAAATATGCCACTTTCTTGTGCGTTATAAAAAAAAAATTAGATCAAGAAATATGTGATAGAATTTTTGAATACAATAACATTAATCGCGAATAAATGCCCAAGTATACATTCTAGGTACAGGCAACCGTTTGATGCAAAATTTGATATTCCATCATTTACAATAAAAATATACGGCGTGTTCTATTTAAAATTACATAGATATTAATGGTTGAAATTTAACATATTTGAACGATAAATACTGACACCCTGTATAGTATTTGTGCAAAAATTGAAATACTTTTCAATAGCCCACATTTATAGCTTACTAACCCGTAACAATCATTAATCGACACTTTTGCATACCGATGAATTAAGTGCTAAAGCAATGGCATGATTTTATTGAAACCGTTATAAAAATCAGATTAGCTTTAAATCGATCATGTTTAGACCTATCAAAATACATCGATTTTACGTCAAGTTAAATGCTAAATTTAAGTATTTCGCAAATGTTAAGAAGGAAATTCTGTCTACATTACTTCCGGTAATTATTATTATTCCGGAAATTGAATAGACGTACCGATATTTTCTAAAAGTTAGCTCCCTCCAACAAAATAAGTTTGCAAATTTACAAATTTCTATTCTGTTGTACGGCTAAGCTCATCCTGTACAAGCAAGTTGTATTGAAAAATTGAACTTCTTAGAAATAACAATGATAGCAAGGACTGTGGCGTAGTATGGTAAACAACACATAAGTATCGCCAGCCTCCGCACCACACAAGTTTAATTAATTATGTAATAATTAATCCGGAACCGCCGTTTCGAGGACACAAATTGTCCTCATCATCAACCAATATTTGGTTACCGGTTGATGATGAGGACCATTCATGTTCTTGAAACGGCCATTCCGGACCAATTATTATATTACTGTCTGATTAATTAAACATGTGGTGCGAGGTTACCGTTAGTTATGTGTTGTTTTTAGGAATAATGTTTACAAAAAATTAAAGGTATGGGATCTAACTTAATTTTGTTATTTTCCGAATAGAATGAACTGAAATTTAAAAAAATTTTATTGCCGAAGGGTTTACAGCATTTATTGAATCTAATAACCATAGTTCTTTCTAACAAACTTTGAAAATTCCTAAATCAATTCCTATTCAAGAGCTGTTTTTAAGAATTTATTTAGTTAAATGTTTATGACCTTTTGAATTTATTTATTTAATTTGAATTTAATTTGGACAAAATTAATAAATCTTCAACTACTCGTTGCAGTTTTCAATTGAAAGGATGTCCGTTCATGAAAGTCTTAATATTTCATATTACTATTTTACTATGTTGATTTCAAAACTTACTGTTGATATTTTATTTATTTATTTATTTATTTTTTCAAGAAACCGAAGAATTTTGGAGAATATCGTTTAATAAAAATTTGCCTATACCATCTATTTTTATCTAAGAATAAAATTAAATAACAGACTTTCTGACTCCAGCGTCCACCAAAAATATTTTTCGCCTCCATATATGTCGAAATTTTGAAGTACAGCAAGTTACAATGGTTACTATGTTGCGTTTAAATAACTCTAAAATTTAGAAATATATAAATACGTCTTACTTGTGCAAGATAAAGAAATAAAATAGGTCTAGCGGAAAACCCAAAGAATGATACAACTAGAAATGTAAACAGACTGGCTTTCAAATGTAAGTAATTAAAAATAAATACATTTTTAATCATTTTCGCATTGTAATGTTATAAATTTGACATTGTTATCTAATTAGAAGACATGTTTTTCCGTCGTAGATTCGGGAATATCACCAAATACTCTTTCGGCAATTAACGAGTAAATTATTAATAATAACGCTTACAAATTGTGAATTGATGATAAAGTAACTTACCCTTGAAACTTTAACGTTTACACGTCCTTTCTATTCTAGCGCATTATATAAGAAACCCCGAGTTCTTTCAAACAACATATATGAACCTTGAATTTGAAATAAATTTGGAAGATTATAACACTACGTCTTGTCTCAAACACGACTGGAGCTAAGAAGCCTCACTTGTCTTCGCGTCTGTTCGCTCACATTTATTACTATTCTATTATTAGTATTACGTCAAGTAGATTTTACAAGAATCGAAATCATTGCCAAGTTCAATTCTTGTTATATCGATTATTTTAAAGGAACTTCCTGTGTATTTTTCCAAAGTCTAGTATAGTAGTAGCAAAGTAAAGCACATTAAATTTGGTAAGTTTAATATGCCATGCAGAGAAGTTTCTTTACAAAAAACCATAGAGTGCTGTGATAAATTCTATAAATATAAACTTTTAATAAATACATGCTTGAATAAGAGTATCTAATTAAAGATACTCTAATCACTGAAAATGACGAAATTAACTGCTATATCGACCTCTACAGAAGTGAGCGGAAATGCCTCACGATCTGCGAGGGTAGCAGCCTTCGACTAGTGACTATTCACACCAAGGGTAATTAGTATATTCATGAACAAGCTACCAACAACCACAATGTGCAAACGCGCGTTTCGCTGTATCACAGCTCATCAGTATACTTATAAAGGTAGTAGCTGTAATTTAATTTATCGTAAATATACGATGATAGAACTAACATGTTTGGATGAGAGAATCTTATTAAAGATACTCTAATCATTGAAAACGTCGAACATTCTATTCGAATGATACGAATACGATGATATCAATGTATTCAATGCACATTGATATATATCAACAAATGGAACAAGAGCACTTCAATTAGAAGTAATTTAAAATTAATCAAAGAAGAGCTTTCCCCGGTCAGTGATTCCACATCGCGTAGTTTGTTTTGTTTTTATTGAATTATACAATTCCGGATTCGTTAGATTTTGTTCAGAACAAAAATGACGACTAGTTGGCAACTCCATCATTTCACCTTTCTTTGCAGCAAACATTGGGTCTTGAAGCACTTTAGCATTGTGATATGCGGCATTATTCAACACAAGTACACCTCGTGGAGGTAAATTTGGCAGATGTTTGTTTACCCATCTCAAAAAGTGTCTGAAATTCATTTAATCATAGTAGTAGTCACCACATATTGCCTCCGAAAGCATAGAAATTTAGACACGATGTGTAGTTGACATTAACTTAACAATATATTAATAATGCAATAGGGATGAAATCCATTTTACCATCGACATGGGTCATGATTAATCGACTACATTTTGAAATAGGTACTTTCAAACCTAGCAAACTACTGTCATGCCTTTCCTTCGGCTGTGCATGTGAACTATGAATGTACAAGTGATCAATCATTTAAACAATCATATTTAACAGGTCGTTTCATATAGGTGTTAAGTTATTAACGACTGCTTTAAAATTAAAATGGTCGTAAGCATATTTGGAAATGTTTGTTACTAGAGCAATTAGCAGACACAGATGAAGGTTATAAGTATTCAGATAATTTGCTTATGCTTTCTTACATTTTCCTTTATTTTTAGAAACGAATTCAAAGTTCAATAAAAGATCATCCGTGGCATGGGCGATTCATTTGAAATATCAGATGTAGAGCTGACTAAATTGAAGTCAACTTCTCACTAACGGATATCATTTTTTGCTATATCCTCTAATCTGTAAAAGATACGGTTCTGAAATGTTTAAAGCCATTAGAACAACCTGGAATAATTGTCAGAATTTCGATTCTCGACAAAAAGGAGCACGCGAATTTTTTTGCTATATTTTCTTGGTATACGAGAGATACGGATCTGAAAGTCTGGAGCAACGTTTAAAGCAACTAAAGCATCCTGGAACAAATTTCAATTTTCCAAAAAAAGAGGAACTGCCCGGAGTTTGTGTTCTGGCAATATCTTTTGATCTGTAAGAGATACAGATCTGAAATTCTGGAACAATTTTTAGAACAATTAGAACATCCTGGAAGAATTTAAGAATTCGTTCTCTTTTGATCTGTAGGAGATACAAGTCTAGTGTTCTTAAAAGTGTTTAAAACAATCTGGAATAGCTCTCAGAAAGCTTTCAAAAAAAGTGAAGCTAGCTTCACACTTCCTCATTTCTTATTTTAGCAATATATTTTAGTATATGAGAGGTATGGTTGAGAAATTCTGGAACAATGTTTTGAACAACTCGGAATAAAATTTCAATTTTCCAAGAGAACGAGGGCTGTCCGGAGTTCGTTTTTTGGGCATATCTTTTGATCTGTAAGTGGTACATGTCTGAAATTCCGAAACAACGTTTAGTCCAGAACAACCTGGAACAACTCCCAAAATTTCAGTTTTCAATGTTTTGCAATAATGTGGAGAGAAACCGACAAATTTTCAATTGTCGAAAAAAATTGAGCTAACTTCACACAGGTCAATAACCTTTCCTTGAAATTTTTGAATGGTGTACTTGGGCAATCATTTTCAGCTTCTTCTTTCATAAATTTCAAAACGTTGACTATAATTTCTCTCTTTTTTATGAAGAAGCTATTACTACAAGTAAGGTTTAAATTGTACAACTTTTATTGACCAATAAATTGTGTAAAATTTACACCACTACAAAAATTTAAAGTTCTCAAATGTCTTCAAAAATGTAGCAACGAAGGGGAATACAAAAAATATAACGCAAAATAATTTTTCTAAACACCTCTAACCTCTTCGGAAGCAGCAACAGTAAACTACTGAAGTACGGTTCGCCCCTTTACGAGTGGTACTCGAGTCGGGCGACTAAAGTTTTCTGCTCGTATAATGCAATATGTACCTCTCTAATTGGAACAGCTCTAGATGTGATTCATCTGGTACAGAAGATACGAACATCGCACTAGTTCATTGGTGGGTCAATAATGTTGTAAATATGGCAAAAAAAATATTGGAATCGAACCAGAGGATTAGGTAAGAAGATAAAGAGGATAGAACGAATCAAAGCGCGTATTGATGGCAAGCGCCTATGTTTCCCTGGGAGGGGTGGATAAGGGTGATTTTCTAATTCGTACATTCAATCGATCGAGAAAATGAACATTGGCAGTTATTTTCCATTATTTTAACTTAGCCGTTACTGCTGCTGTGCTTGGTTAAAATATCAGTATAATATGAAACACAATGGAATAGTAAACAATGCTAGGATGGATTTATTGCAGTTTCCTATGGCAACAGCAGAAGATTTAACGTTTCGTGGTTGTCTTGTGGCAAATTAGAAACTTGTAGAGATTCTTCACGAATTCATTGCGAAAAATGCCAAATGCCACCTCGTTTATCAAAGTTTTAAATTTATTTGAAGAAATTTCATGCTAATTAAATTATATTTTGCCAAAACTAAAAACAGGTTTTCATTTTTAGTAATTATTTATATATATGTAAACCTGATGACGGTATTTGCTACAAATTAAATATGTGTATATTTTATATTTCTTTGTTCTCTCCTAAATTTATGCTACGTTCATTTACAAAACAACCCGAAGTCTATACGGCAATAATAACTCAAGATTTTTATCGTATCTAATGTTCTTCCATAGGGGCATCTTTCAAAGTCAATCAATATTAATCTCAAGAAAGTAGATGTGTCCATAAAATATGCAGAGCGGCTATTCTATGTAAGGAATGAGTAATGACCTCATGGCAAAAGCGCTCCCGACAAGCTCGCAATATAAATTTTTACGTAGGTTCTACGTTATCGTAATTGAGAAACCTCTAAGACGCAAAACGAAGCGTCAATTCGAAGGAATTTAGCTTGATGTACATACGTATATAACCGAGTGAAAGAAAAAAAAGTGAAACATCTCTGAGGAAAGCGGTAATGTATATTTTACGAAGAAAGCTAATTTTTTTTTCAAATTTTTTGGAGCAAGAGCAGGTGACCGCCGAATGTCAGCAAAATTGGACTAGGTAAAACGGTCAAAAGTAAATAATACTCAATGGACTGTTTGGCCAAACTTTTGCAGATTTTTATTCCCAATTCGTCAAAAAGGTTTACAACTTGTGTGGCACAATTATCACACTGTAATGACGAGTTCACAAATTATACTTCTTGGTTATTAGTGTTACAATTGACAAGAATAAAATATCAGAAGCAACCAAATAAATTTGTTCATGTTTGTAAGTTAATACGATCAAAGACATCTCGATCGGACAAATAATTTGGTAAAATTAAAGTAGTGTATTTCATGTTTTGCCGTGCTCGCACGAATGTACTTAATATCACCAAACACACCGTGAAGTTCTTGAAAAGTTTTCTAAAATCTGGTGCCGCTCACTATATGCTTTGGCGTTATGTCCGTTTCAGTACGGTGGACCGTATCTATCATGTATAAATAATGTCCGTTGTGAGCTATTCCTTTTATGGTTTGCTATCGTGTACTGCAAACCTGTGTAAGTTGATTAGTTTGTAACTGTCTTTCCTATTGAAGTTGATGTTTTTCATCATTTCCAACGACTCTTTCACAATTCGTTGGTAATAGTTGATGTTCATTGGTTCTGCATTGTATACTGCAGCCGATTTGTCCAATATAGAAATTCCCACATCGGCGGTGCAATTCCTAGATCCCTTTGGTTTGTAATCTATGTAACTGGTCCTTCTTGAAAACATACACAGTTCAATCTCCATAGTGCAGTATACAGCTTGTATATTTTCACGCTTTTATTCTGAGAATTTTTCTGGCTTATCCATTACTCCGATAATAGGCATAGCCAACTGTTTCTTCTTTGGAATTACTACTGTTCCTTTACCTGGTATTTGTCTCTCTATAGGTTTCCCCTGATTCGTAGCCGTTCTTCTCCAATGCGATCTTTACGCACAACATTTCTGCTAATATGTTATATAAAAGGATGTAAACGATTTGGAAAACGTAGTCTTTTAACACGGAACAAACTGATTACCGGTTTTATATTGGAAGAGACCAAGAAACAATGGGGAAAAGTACTTCTAGCCATTCCAAGAAAAACAAGAGTCTCCAACATTAGTCATTTCTTACATTTCTTACATTTATAAGTAAGTCTGCAGAAACGAGTTGCGCTTCACGAAATTAGCAGAGACTAGACAGACTTGTGTTTATTCGTCTCATGAAAATAGGTTCATGTTGTCTACTGGTTCCCCGAGTCTGTCTAGTCTCTGCTAATTTCGTGAAGCACACAGAAAGCAGCTAACTTTATTTATAAATAGAGATGGCCAAGGCAGGTGAAATTATTACTTTTTTGCAGCGACTAGACAGACTCGTGCCTATTGGTTTTCCTGAGAGTCGACAAAACACGAGTCTGTCTAGTCGCTGCAGAAAAGTAAGAATTTCACCTGCCTTGGTCATCTCTATTTGTAAATGACGATATGATTGACGAAATCGTTACCTACGCCAACTTGTATATCGAAAACAAATGACGCTTTATTTCATACTACACTGATTGCAATAAAAAATGCACCACGCCTAAATTGTTAGAGTTAACATTTTACAAATGATCAACTTAAACGATTGTTTATCATATTACATTGGTCTAGTTTGTTTTCCAGTACGGCTCAGTGACTCAGGGGTAAGAGAGCCTGCTGCCGGCTGTGGCAGAGTTAAGCACTGTAGGTTCGAGTACTACTAGGATCCGATGGGTTCGATACAATCCCGTCACCATTCGCTTATTAAGGTATAATTAACTGTGCTTCACCTTTTAGGACGACGGTGTGACTAATAAAACCATGGAATACTAAACAGGCCTTGTATAGACAAAAGAATCCTGAAGTTATGAGCAAGCTTTAATATTTATATACGCCCTTGTCCCTAAAACAAGCTTTAAATCGCTTTCTTTTTGTTTAATTTACTACTTACAGAACCCCTCTGAAACTAAATACCCTACCTAATAAAAATCGAATTTTGTAATAATAACTGCAATTGCCAATATCTCCCTCACATAGAAACACCGCCTTCGTCTCAATTGTTAAAAACAGGCGCGAGCTTTAAAAACACGAAACTGTTTGTCGATATAAATAGCGTGGGCGAATCGATACGCGTAAACATTTTTAGCGCAACTTATAGATCTCAGATACACGTGATATATGGAGGTGCTAAATTTGTAAATTCTACCCCATAGGTGATATTCCTTTAAAATTGCTACAACGCATAATCGTTAGGGTGTTCTATTTGTATTTTCGAATAACCACCACTTAATCATTCCATTATATTATAAAACTGATTTCAACGTTTTGATATGGAAATTATTTTTTTTTCTTTTATTTTTAAAACAAGTTTCAGCAAACATAATTAACGGGTTGGTCTATATGGTGACATACAGTAAATATCCCGCCTCTCCTATATTAACTTTTGAACAACATAAGCTAGCATTTTTTGAAGGATTTCTATTTCTTTTATTAGCTATTTTTTTGGCTTTATCGACAACTCCATTACATTTCCGATGATACCAGGAGTAACGCTATCTTTCTTATTTTTAGTAGGACCCTGTAGACTTCTACGTTTTTGAGCTGGCCAGCAGTAGTCAGGACACTTGAACTTAATGCTTTTTGTGAACTGTTTTACAATGCTTTACCAGTTTCGACCTAGTAGTAGGATTTATAGCTGCCTTGGTAGCTGCTTGACTATGAGTGTTTATGTTTATTTTCTTCGGCGAGCAGCCTCCCTTTGCGATGACTTCAGCACAAGTTACAATTGCGGATAGTGCCGCCTGGGAAAATGTTGCGTGCTTTTTCAGACTTAAGGATATTTTCAGTCTAGGGCTCGGTGCATTGATACCGGCTACTGTACCCTGAAGCATTTGGTCATGGACTGCTTCTTAGCATGCAGTGTATGGCGTATAGTTTATAATCCGGTCCCTTAAAGACCGGTCGATTGAGAGCATCGATGTGTTATCCGAGGCACCCTCTATATCTAAAAACACTGCAGGCTCCTTTCGAGTTCTCCCACAAAAGTATGTAGAGCAGCCTGTTCTAATTTACCCGCTTAATGTGCTCATAGTTGAGGGTCCAGAGGAGATTCAATAAGTGCTCCTTTCGTAATATGTAAGTGTAGTATTTTGGATGAGTCTATGAGTATATATCCTTTCCAGATTTTGCAATAAAACTAGTATCTCTCCAAATATCTCCAAAAGGAGACCCACGATGCACCTGCTTTTTTCACCAGGTTCGCTTTGTTTCACTAAGCAACCTGAGTGGGCTCTCTGAGTGTTAGTTCAGTTATTTTCATGAGAAACATTGGCCCTTTGGAAGTAAAGAATTGAAATTATACTTTCAAGATATCCTTTCGTGTTTTGATGCTGTAAATGTATAATAATGTTGTTGATAAGGCACATAAAACCCAATAAGTTAAAGTAATAGAAGCAACATCTCTACATTTACGGGTGTGATCCTCGTCAAACCAAAATATTTACATTCATGCCCCCTAGCTTAGAGGGGATTTCAAAACTCATTCGAAATTACAAATTTACAAATATTGTAAACTTGAGCAAGATTGCAGAAACTACCCAATACGAAGCTTAGCATAATTCCGTATTTACCACTAAAATTATCAAATTGACTGAAAATTATTTATTAATCATATTAGAAGAAACGTACACTATTTTGGATAACATATTTATGTTATCCATTTATAGTCGTTTAAACTTATTCTTGACAAGTTTTTGATGGTTCCCTTTTATCACGACGTAAATTTTATTAGAAAAAAGTTAAGAATCTCGAGTATGTGAAGTTGTAATGTGTATTTTTTAAATTTATCACACGTATTTTTGTTTGAATTTACATTCCACAAGTACAAATGGAGACGACAACATTCTTTGTAACAATACATTTTGAACAACGACTCTATAATTTTTTTGAAGACATTGTACTGCTGCAGCCAAATGTTAAATATTTTTGTAAAACATTTCACTATCCGCAATTTTAGTCATCGTCGCAACATGTGCAATTTAACATTTAAATCCACTTTGATCATATTTACAGTTTCAAAAGAAATGCTGCAAAATCCTATTTCTAAATCTCTCTGATTTCCGCATTTGTTATTCTTCTCCGTTCCCACATCTCTACTCTTACTACTCTGAAAACCTCTCTCAAAACTCGTCGTTCCTAGATGTTCAGCTTATTTTCTATGTTACGGTTCACGAATCCAAGATTCACTACCATACGTTACTGCGGATTTTATTACACTGGCTGCAATTAAAAATGTACCAACTCTAAATTGTTGAAATATTTCGTTATAATTTTATAAATGTATTCCTGAACGTCAACTTAAATGATTGTTTTTCATAACGTACTGGTCTAGTTTGGTTTCCAGCATATACAAGAGTCAGGAGTTCCGCACATGTTCTTACAAGAATATCTGTTGTTGCACAAAAATGAATAACATGCGTACAGTATGTTTCAAGCATTCGTGAATTATGCCTTGCAGACGAGAATGTGCATCTAATAAACAATTAACCCCTTTCGAACGTTAGGCTACATGAATCATTCGACTGTATTACTGTGTTGGAATCTGTAGATTTTGTTTTGAGGCGTCTGGTTGTGCAACACCGGTGTCAATCGATAATATTTTTTACTTTTCTTTTGCTCAATTATTTCTCATTTACGTGTTTATAAGAAGTATAAACATTTTTAATACTAATAAACATTATTTTGCAAACATATTTTGGTGTAATTTAATAGTATGCTTTTACTACTATTCTATATAATCTTAGCTTTGCAGTTCTCGAGACTTCCCTCTGCTTGTCTATCTTGGATTGACTCAGATAAATTAGAAATGGTATGTCAGGACAGTGCAGGTAGATTTCGTTACAGAATGGATTTCTGGATACTACACATGTTATTAGTGCCGTTAGAAACATTCGTTTTAGTCAAACAAAACTACCAATCCGATTTGTACTTTCATAGTTCTCTCCACCGCACTAGTACTACAAATTTTAAATAAATATTTTCACCCATTGCTCCTTTCAATAATCCAAAATAGTGCACATTGTTATAATTACATAATACGCTATTTAGAATAACCTTTATGGGTCTTGCTTACCTTACTCGACAAACTCCACAAATCCAACATGCTGTAAGCATTGCTTTTGGTATACAATTCACAACATCGCATCATCCCTCATCACGATAATGCCAGTTATGATACAGCACGTCAAACAATAAATTATTTCAAGGAGAAAAACATCAAAACCTCATTGCCCATAATCAGCTGATTTGTCGTCTAAGGACTTATTTTTCTTCCCGAATGTAGACAACGATTTTTATCACACAAACCCATGTTTTCTAGATAGTACCTTCAGATTGGAAAAAATGCTTTAGCAATTAGTTCGAACTTATGCAAAAGTGCATAAAACTGAATGGCGAATATTTTGAAAAACAATGAAACGATTTGTACCAAAAATTTTCTTTTTGTTTTGTTTTCGTGAAAACGTAAAAGGCATTTTCCGCATAACGAATTTTAACATTTATTAAAACTAAACGTGTTCCGAGTGTGGACTGTGTCATAGTAGGTAATCGAAAATTCCAGTTCTGCCCACAATCATATGGAACTTCTTCGGAAGAAGGAAAGGTGCAAACTGCGCTAGAGGCAAAATTAACTGAGCCGGAAGCAATTGATCACGGTAACTAAGCAGCTGAACCGTTCCAAAGGTTGATTTTCGCCTCTAACATGGTTCATATGCTGAATTACCGTGAACAATTGCTTCCCGCTCAATTAGTTGTGTTACTGTGCTAGCTATGGCGTAGCACATTTCCTTCTCCTGAAGAAGCCCTATACGATTGTCAGCAAAACGCTGAGTTTCCAATTAACTACCACTACACGGACCAAACGGGGAACACGTTTAGTTTTAACCGACTCTATCCGTGGAAGCATATGTCATTATTTTTTAACGTTTACTAGTTACGTTGGTCTAATAGTCTAATAAATTGTTTGGCTAATCAAAACAATTAATATAGGAATATTGACAACGTACTATTCGTCCAAATAAGCCACAAGATAAATTGTAAAGAAACTTGCAACAATTATTATTTTTATTTTTTTTATTCTATTAATTATTAGTAACCACTTTACGCACTGTTCCTATGACCATTAATTAAAATGAAGTAAACAATTCCAATATATAAAAATACGTAGATAAGAATGCATAAATATAGAATTCCTAAATTTTCGTTCTGATAAATATTTACACCCTCAATTTTACTGAGTTGTACATAAATGTACAACTTAAAATTGATGCTAATGAAAACTTGTCACAACGAAATACACATATGGCAATAATAAGCTTGTAAAGCACGTAAGGTTTCAACTTCATTTCAATCAACGTCGAAATTTATCTCCGTCTAAAATATGGACTTCGCATTAGGTTTCATTAGCTTGTACTCGCGGGACGGTTATTTACATGAATATTGAATTACAAATTTTTAAAGCCACAAGTAGGTTAGCGAATTGCATTACGGGCAAGATGTATGTACATTACCTTTATGTAATAGCCGTATTCGCGCTTTATGTAAATAAATTTAGTATTTTTAATGTACTCTGCGAGGATAAAACGTGGAAAGATGCATCGCAAAATGCTATCCAACCAGTTTATTAATATAAGGCGAGCCGTAACATTGAAATAAAAATAACATTTCAAAATAATGTTATTAAAGTAGGTTTATTAGTTCACCTTGGAAATATTAGGAAACAAAACTTTTCAAAAACATTTTTATCAGCTTTAATCTAAAGTGCAGCCTGATAGTAAAACTTACAACAAGATTTTTATTGTTTTTTTACGCAAATACAGCAAGAAAAATACTTCTTCAAGAGTCTAATGATATATTTTATTGCTCTCCTTCTTATCATCATAAATATCATATATAAACAATTTAACGACGAAACATTTCCTTTTAAAGAAGATACAGATATTTATTAAATAAAATCACTTATTAATGTGGAGCTTACAGAATACTTCCAAAATTGGTATTTGCTACCAATAGTAAATACAAATGCTTTCCAATATTTCCATATCAATCAATTGCCAATACAAATCAATCAGCAAAGATATAAACAGATTGCACCGCAACAGAACGTACGTTACAATTTGGCAGGTAAAAATATTTGAGCATCTGAATAATAGCAAAAGACACTTGCCTTTGTAATCACGAAATAGAACATTTGATTAATCAAGAAATAATTTGTGAAGTATAAATAGTAATGTATAATGAACATTGTGAAAAATTAATCAATTGAATATATTGACGTTGAAGTCTATCGTTAAAATTTCTATTTTACCAAATGTAATAAAAATTGTAAAAAACTGCAATAAAGATCAAAAATGTTTACAATAATATCAGGAGATTTTTTTTTAATTGTTATTTAGAGATAAACAACAAGATCTTTAAAAATTATAAAGATAATTTAGTAATGAAAATTATGAATTATTAGTGTACATGTTATTCTGTATAAACAATTAATATACAATGTATTACCAGAAATATATGTTGCTATATTAATGAAAATTAACTATGGTTTTGAAAATTTTGGTTTATTCATTTAAAGTAATTAGTAACATTTCAAGTAACCCAAACAAAAAACATAAACCACGTGTGAATTTTTGATATGTAACTAATTAAGTTCTCCACTCTCATTCCGAAGTAAACTCTGCACAGTCAATAGAATATGTTGGATCTAGCTGTTCAAATATAACCAAATATTCTTTACTCTCATTATTTAATATGGGTATTCCTTCTGCTTACTAAAGATACAAATACTAACACGGAAAAAACATCTTTATCGCACCGATATACGCTTTAAAACTAGTGAATTCTCAAAAATTGGCTGTAATTCTTAATAATTGAATAAAAGAAGATGCTGCTTTGGTATTTAATAAACATTAAGTAAATTTATCTGAAAAAAAAATTAAAATGTTGCAATTCTATATTATGCCGATTCAAATAATTGAAAGAGAGTTAAGCAAGTTAAATGAATTATATTCTATCCTCTATTTCTGGATTACATTTTTTAAGGAGGTGTGTAATAGTTAGATAACACACGGGAATAGAATTGCATCCTTGGACCATATGCCTCTAAAGCTGTGAATTTTTGTAGTATCACATTACGCCGTATCATGCAGGTTGTATGTTCATGGTGTTGTTTTCTATCTTAAAATAAATAATAGGATAAACTTGTAAATAAATCATCATTTTATCTGAACAGACGATTTCGTTATTGAAGCCCAACTAAATGCATGGACTAAATATTTTCAGCCTTAGAACTAGACCTAATTGGTTATTCACCAACAGATGCTGCAAGGAAAGCTTTATTTTTTTTTCTAATGAAAAGTAAGTGAAATAATTTTCATAATTATTGGTAGTGGTTGATGTCTAGCTAACCAAGTCGTAAGCTTCAGAGGTTTGAATTCGAATCCTAGGCTCGCAACTCTCTCAGAGTAAGGTGATATTCTGTAGCTTTATCTTACTCTCCTAAAAATTTGGCGAATGCTTCTCATTGTCGGTCAATACTTGAGTGTAAATAGTGAAAGCTGTCGAAGATGCTAGAACATGGGATAGTAGGTTTATTTTTCTTCTACATTTGAACCGATTCTGAACGGTTCAAAACGGTTCTTCAATACAAATCATGGTACAGCTGTACATGATATATTGGTCCGAGCGACTGGTTTGAACGACTCTGATTCGATTCAACTGTGGAAGAAAAGCAAAATCAGTTATTGTTACTTTGTTTACTCGTCTTTTCGGGCATTACAACTATATAGGTGTATATATCCGTAAGACAATATTTCCTTGCTATGAAATAATTATTTTCTCAGTTCCATTTTCTTGGTTTAAAATAAGAAAAAACACTATCATCCTCAATCATAGTAATCACTATCAAATATCAGTTAATGAGAAATAGAAAAGGAACTTTTATGAAAGAAACGCTTTTTTACTGTATACATTGTCAAGCAACACAAAGCCCACTTCTACATTATCACAAGCCTTGTAATGTAAGTTATAGTTTAATGTTTTCAACTTGTACATAAAACAACAAAATTACTTGATAAAAAACATAAAAACAAAAAGTAAATTACTTATGCCCCATCTACTGTCGCTAGCCACAAGATCTGTATTGTGGGAAGCATCGACAAAGAGGAACTCTCCAATCCTGTAAAGTTCCACTCGGCCTTACACTAGTATATCAAAACAAATGAAGTATGACATGATACAATCTGAGGCCTGTAGCTCTACGAACAGAAACAGGGAACTGCGACCACACACTACAACCGCTTTCTTTATTATTGGTTGTTATTGTTTGGTTTGTTTGTTGTATTGGTTGTTGTTATTTGGTTTTAATTGGTTTAATTTTAATTGGTTGTTATTATTGGAGGTTATTCTAACATTATTTTTTTTTTCTGTGTAGGACTATTATCTTTAGTACATTTCAAATACATGGATGAAACAAAAATTCCGTTAACTAGTACTCCTTGCATAACCACTTGAATATATTTTACTGATCTGATATATCACCGGAACTTCCAATATGTTAAATGGTTAGACGGAATTCCATCATCAAAGGTCAAACTAAAATATGTAAATTTAAATTGTCCAATTCAACTGCCGCAACTACCATGAATAGGTGATTCTGTGTACGACCATAACCCGAATAATTGTTTTAGCGCTTGTAAATATCAACATCTACTCAATCTCCTCCGCAATTATACTTAACAAACGCCACTACGTATTGATCTACATGTAAATCAACGCTTTTAGTTAATTTACGACGATTAGCAATTCCCCTAAAAAAGAGTAGGGTCACCTATGTACTGACGTGGGTCTAAATTTGACGTAGATTCGACATTTTTTACCCTTTGGCAGTTATTTGATTTAATTCCGACTGCGACCTGGATATTTTTAACTTTGGTACAGCAAGGGTTCGTACAACACACCGGAAAAAACGGAATTTCGCGTTATAAATGTTTGCCTACACTACGGTTTATCGAAATTTCAGCGCAACTAAATTCATAAAACGTATTCATACACCTTTGGGATTTTGCCTGATTTAACAAAGAGTAAAGGCTCGAATTAAAAGATCCTAAATCTGATCTGATTAAAATCTTTCTGTTTTCGTTTCATAATAGTTCAATCTTTTACAGATCAACTTGTAAAATAATCAATTTTTCTTTTTGTCTTTTATCGCTATTTTATCGCTATTTTACAGTTTTACATTAGAAAATACACAGCTCTAATTTTTGATTTTCTGCTATCGTCGCTTGATGAATCTAAACTGTTTCCTGCCCATCGTTTTTGGAAGAATTTGGATTTGCATGTCTTGCGCTGTAGACCAGTAACCATAATCTTTGAGAAGATTCTGGTAACCATCAGAAGCAACCCTAAAATTTAAGAAATTTCTTCCTCACACATATATTAAAAGTATTTTTTTCTATTCCAACCTTTCATTAATTTCATTATGGATTATTTAATATTAAATGTGATGGGTGAGGGTAAAGGTACACGGCTGCGAGTACAACGTAGTGTCCAAAATAACTTTCTGGGATAGCAACCATGGTATACGAAATCACTCCCTTTCTTAAATAAATCAAGAGTTAAGAAAATTATTTTGTACCCAATGAATTTCTATTGTTCTGTGCACTGAGAAAAGAAAATGGTTGAACCAATGCAAAATTAGCAATGCATTTTACTTATTCATAGAACATAGCAGCAACAGTAGGTAAGTATAAAAAAAGTTTTATAAATCTAAAATGTAATAGGACTGCTTCGAAATTTTACTAATTTATGGTAAAATGTCGTTGCTATGGTGGGCGGTCTACTGTAAATCTGCTGCGCACTGAAAAAAATTAATCGCTTCAATCAGGTACCTAGTGAACGGCAAATTGTTTCTAGTTGGGTGAACTGATTTTTAGTTATATTAAATACCAGCAGCATCGAACATTGCCGAATATTACCGAACATTGCAAAAATATCAAAATAATTCAGTTGTTCCAAGCTAAAAAGTAAAATGCATTGCTAATTTTGCATTGGTTCAAAATTTTTTTTTCCTCAGTGTGGCAAAATAACTGAAAAGCTGGCTTTCCAGCATCCTGCATGCTTACTTGTTGAGAATTAGTTGCGCTTGTACAAATTGTCACATTTCTGTTTTTCCACCGCTGTATTTCTTCTTGCTGGTGATTCTACTATGTCGGATTTTTCTTTACCTGTCACCTTATGCAATTTCAGCCAGCAACTTGTTCAGAGGCAGAGCCGCTACATCTAAAACTTCATTATCGTCACTGTCTATGTCTTGATCTCCGAATTCCGGAGGAAGTAGTACTACATTCGGTATTTGATGTAGTGCGTCTCTCAAAAGTTGATGCCTAGTAATTACTAGGGATTGTCATCAATTAATGACCCTCCCTAGTAGTAAAATGATTTTATTTCTGAATCAAAAATAACAAATCAATATCAAGAAATATAAAAGTGACTAATCGTATGTAAAAGAAAAAGTAAGATAGGGTCACAGTAGATTAGTCAAACCTTCTTTCAACTAGAAAATTTAACGCCATCGTACTCAATCGAATAGGGCTAAAAAACCTAAATACTCAGTTCCTTCATTCTATTTACCAAATTTTCACCGGTGATTTTGCGACTTCTATTATAAAAAAAACATGAGATAACCAACTTACGTAAAATTATTGAAACAACTTACATGAAATTAAAATTATATTTCCTGAAAAATATTAAAATATAAGGAAATAAATTCTTTGCACGTTTCCATTCAAAAATAATATAAACTGGATAAGCAAAATATGAACAAAAAGCAAACAAACAGAAAACGAAAGAAGATATTTATACCAAATCATGACGTAGAGAGGACTTTTATTGTATATAACGTGAATTAGAATCGGACAACTCAATCAAATTGATTTTATATGTTAAAAGGATGGTTTGAATGAAAATGTCGATATCATAGTTGGTTTTCGGTACCAATCAAGTTTGACGATATTGTTTGCTTCGTAGTATAACTCCATTATCGAGCGAAGGAACATACATAGTTGTTAGATTCTACTTCAAGGGTGAATTGAAGTTTCTCATTAAAATTGTTCAAAATATTTGGTGTCTAATCCACTGCGCGTTTAGATATAACAAGAAAGATATCGTATACGTGTTTAAACACAAAGAAAATTTAAACCAATTTTCTTTAACGTAATGCTGGAATTGATGGCGCCCGACACCCATATTCTGGAGAAATAATTTATTGTCAAAGGTAACATATTAATTCAAACAAAAAATTAATAATATTTCAAAATAACGTTTGAAGAATACCAAATATCTTTCAAGATCTACTGGAAATTGTCTATAGTCCTTATAAACTCCAACTGTATATTAGTAAATAACAAAATACATCGAAAGAAATCAATCAACCATCAGGAAGATGGACATCATTAAACCTTTCAGCAAACTCAAAACTGTCTAGCCCTAAAACTATTATATTGTTTAGAAACCTCTCCCCGGCAACCGCACAAATCTTTATTTGGTACCAAACAGGTACGGTGCCGTTCTTTAACGGCACCATACCTGTCACCAAAACCTATCGATATAACCGGTTCAAAGTTATTCTCAAATATCTAATTTCAACAAGAGCAGTACAAGTGCTAAAATTTCAGTATGATCGTAAATGTCTCCAAAACATGTATGTAGATTTTATGTAGGTTTTTATTATTTGTCAACGTAATCTCTATATAACTCCATACACTTTTCCATGCGTTTCTGCAGCGTTTTTGAGCTCTTCAACAACGCGATGACTTCCTCGTTCGACATGATCCGTTGTCCTCCGAGCCATTTTTTCAAAATTGGAAACAAGAAGTCACGGGGGACCAAATCGGTGGATGAATACGGTGGATGTTGTACTAATTCGAACTTTAATTCCATTTGGCCATCGAAACTGCACATTCCAGTTATTGTTTGTCCTTTTTTCAAGTAATTAATGTAGATGATTCTGTGTGCATCCCAAAAAACCGAGGCCATTACCTTGCCGGCTAATTTCACCGTGTTGGCTTTTTTCAGAGCCCGTTCGTCTTCAAACCCTCAGTGTTTTGACTGTTCCTTTGTCTCCGGAGTCTAGTAGTGTTTCTTCCATAATTATGTATCGACGGAGAAACTAACTAGATGTGCTATGAACTTCATCCAACTCAGCTTTGATCTCTTTCGATGTTAAGCCTTTTAAATACAAATGTTTAATCACTACTCGAAATTCACATTTTCCCATTTGTCTACATAAACAAAAATTTCTTGCTTATCGACAATAAAAATGAAACCATGTGATGGATATAACCGAGACTTTAACAGCTGTCTAGTGACTAATGATCCTTACTAAAAACAAACTATTTTCGATACTATAAGCGCCGCCTCTTAAATTTTCTAAGAATTTCTTGAACCATCCTCGTATTTAAAATAAGAAAATTCCGGTAAAACCCAAAGTGTTTCATGAGCGAAATTATTTTAAACTAAGAATTCCAATGCTATAACTACCTATTGCAAAATGTCAGAGATCCGCTCATAACAACATCTAAGGAGGTGTAACCTACAAAAAACCGTTTTTGAAGCAACCACAATAATACAGAATTCCTCTTCATGTATGGATACCGTATTCTCCAAATATTATGCATTACGAAAGCAGCATAATCTATTTTTTTCCAGAGCATTTGGCGGAATATGAAGAACTGCAAAGAGAAATCCAAGCAAGTTTAAGAAAAAAATCTGTTTACAGAGAGTAATTTTCAAAAATTAAAGCAGATACCAGATTGCATGAACTGGCAACACATCTATAATTATGAGCTGTTTAAGAAACTTATTTAAAAACTAGTAAACACTACATGCCGCTTAACGAAATATAAAAGGAAAAACTATGTCACAAAGCGAAGAATAACGCTAGAATTTTTACGAGGGTACACTAAATAATGAAATAGATTATGACACTTAGCAAAATTACGGCAAAACACAAAAATGAAGGAAAAGTTTTTTATCAGCTTATACTGCAACGTCTACAAACAAAATTAAAGCCACTTGGCAAGATATTAATAAGAGGAATCCCTAAAACAGTTCCTATGTAGATGAACTTATTTGAGGATCCATCACAATGCATTACTTTCTAATAAAAATATGTGAAAATACCGACAATGATGAAAAACATAACACTGAAATAATTCCACAGACAAACTGTTTCCCATGACACCTAGTGAAGTTCACAATACAATTCAATCTATGAAAAATATAAGCTCTGTAAGGCAAGCCTGTCCAGCTGCTAAACTCTTGTGCTTATGAATTGAACCTTTGACTTTTAACTCATCAGAAAAAGGTGCTGTTCCAGATATATAAAGCAATCCACACACCAGGAACTAGTTTAAGGTTGATTGAATCCTACCTGCCAAGACGCAAACAAAGAATATCTTCTTTGTATAGTGCAGGTAATATCGTTTTTTCAAACTAGCAGGAGATTGAGCGAAGCGTACCACAAGCATCAATACTTGGACCCCTGACATTCCTGCTAAGAGAATCGGGAAAGATTTCCAGCTTATGCTGCATTAAACCTCAAAGACCATAATTTCGAAGGGTATTCGTAAGAAATTAAAGTACACAATCATCTACCGTTGAGGTTTAGGTATCATCTCTACCATCTATCATAAGAAAGTGCTATATACACAATTAATGATTTTTCAATTTGAGGTTTTAATGTTTGTTAAAATGTTAGCTTTGTTAGATATTTCACATCTTAAACCATTGTTCTACTTTGCTATTGTACCCTATTATACAGGCTACTTCACGAAACCTGTTAATTAGAAGTTTTAATGATGTTACAATGAATGGAACTCGGAAATTTTGGAATAGGTAGTTGTAGCACCGGACCTATTAATTTGAAACATTTTCGTCTACGAAAATTAATTTGAAATATTTTTGGTTGAACCGGAAGTCGCTACTAACTTTCTTATTTTGAATACAATGTGTTTTATCAGTTTAATCGACTGTACACATCGCATGAAAATAATTTGTATTAGGACTCAATTACTCAAACTTGTTACTAGCTATTACCCATAAATATGTTGATTGCTCCCCTAGATGTGCAAAATCAACCCTAGAAACAGTGAAATTAGCTTTATATTTGTGAAAATTTCACGAAAAACAACCTTTTCCGTAAAATTCGGTTAATAGTGCTGCTTATAATACGGTAATATTCACCAGTAAATTTATCTAATCCTTTTATATTGTATCTTCTAAATTCCTGATGTATCCATGTTACGATCTAATCCTTATAATGATATTCAATACAAGTAACATCAATGTAAAATGTAAGGATCTCAATCCAAATAATATCACTTCTGACTTCAATAATGATAGCAAGGACTGTAGAATAGTATGGCGAACAGCCGTTTCGAAGATATGGTCGAAATACCCTCGAAAAAAAAATAATGTTTACAAGTATCTACTTTTGCCGCCTACACGCCCTAAACACCCACATGGGAAAAATACGGAAAATGGACAATCCCCTTTCATAGCCAACTTGTTCATGAGTAACTTTGTGACACCGCGTATTTCCCTAGAATATTTCGCGGTCTTTTATACTAGGAAAAGTATTATTCCGGCCTTCATCGCGACACTTAATTCAAAATTCGAAGGTGTTAAGTTCACAATAGAAGAAGTGAACTATCAACTTTTCTTGAATAGTTTAATAATTAGAAGCAACAAAAAACTGAAAACAGACATCTATAGAAAGGAAACATTATGACCGACTGTAACCATTGTCGATAGCACAAAATGGCCGCGATTAATTTCTTAATTAATAGAATCTTAAAATTCCCTTCTTAGCAAAGATCGGGAATATACAAAATTATACGTAGTGATTATGACGAAGCCTATACTGATGCCTATACTGAAAGGAAAACAGCGATAAGCATCAGATCCAATGAACACATGAGTCCTTACATATACGACAGAATAGAATCGTCAAGTGAGTACGACACATAAACAAAACAGGGCATAATATTAAATCAGAAAACCTGAAATTGATTAAGAACGTAACTTTGCGACGAGAATTAGACGCTTACGAAACTATTTACATAAAAAGCAACACAAATTTAGGTTTTATTTAAATTTACTTAATTTAAATAAAGAGTACAGACCGTGGTCATACTCAGTTCTGTTTAATTCACTAGGGTAGAGCATACGCATGCTTTATGTTTCTTCTTTCATCTATCTTTCCATATTTTTCACATGTCTCAGTTTTAAGGCGTGTAGACGGCAAAAATAGATACTTGTAGAGAATGTTTTCTCGAGAGTAGCGATAAAACAGGCATGTTAGAATTAAAGTTTTTTTCACACATCATTCGGTCATACGGTTGAAAATGATGACCGACGCATCCTCAAAACAGGTGTTCTGGACTAATTAATTAAACTTGTGTGGTGCGCAGTGTGCCGATACTTTAGTGTTGTTTGCTTCTTACTTCCATTGAAAAGAATATACGTTCTGACAAATTTTAATTCCGTATGGCCTAGTTTACGGCGTAGAACGCTATATACGTTTCCATTCTTTAAATTTCAGAAACATCCACGCCATAATCAAGCAAATTAACAATTAAATAGAGGAAACCCCATGCAGCAAGTTCTAAATCCGAACAAGTGTGCACGAAGAGCAAAGACCGGTATGATGTTTAATTACGAAACTTGGATTCCGACGAAAATTAATTCAGCTAATTTATAACGCAAACTTTTCTCGGTGGAATTAAAAATGCAAATAGATAAAAATGCGCAGTCAGCGGTTCAACTATGGAAAAAGAAAATATCTTAAGCCTCGAATATAGAGGATTTGATGAAAAAAAAGTGCTTAATAAATTGTTAGATAGCCGCAAACCTTTTCAGCTACCTTTTTTTTGCCTTATTGCGTTTCGCAGACTTTCATACTTATTACTAAACATGCAGGAACGAGTACGCTTCACGAAATTAGCAGAGACCAGATAGACTCGTGTTTTGTTGACTCTCGGGGAAACCAATAGGCAACACAAACCCATTCTCATGAGATGAATGAACACGAGTCTGTCTAGTCTCTGCTAATTTCGTGAATAAGCAACTCGTTTCTGCAAGCTTACTTATAAGTAAAGCTGCCACGGGAGACTACTACAGCAGTGGTATTGAATCCGAGGAAATCGAACGCAGCTGATAAACTGTTGTACAACCGTAACATATATCTTGGTGATTCAGTGCTCAGCTATCGTTTATGAACGAAGTTACTTCTTCGTGATAAATTTTTTATTCTATCTGGGAAGGTGTTGTACATTAATATAAATTATTATAACTTATACGTAATGGCTTGCTGATATGGCAGCACTCACGCCGACAACTTTACTCATGTAAGCATTTGATTTATTTAATACTTCAACCAAATGATTGCATCAACAATAATAAAGCTCGTGTTATTTGTGTTAATCTCTTATTTAACCAAATTGCTATAGTTGACTCTACTTAATATTTTAACTAAATAATTTGCTTCATTCAGTAGACCATTTTTTGTCATTTAATTGGACCAACAAACCAAATAGTTGATTCAAACTAATGCGCGGGATAACCTTCTTTAGATTTCCTCACATCCTAACTCTTCCAAATTAATGTAATCTTTTCCTATACAATTTCCAAGATAATTTTAGTCGTATCTCGGTTGTAATTTCATAATCTAAATATCATTTGTCAAGTAATCGTATTATTTTCAAATTTTTGCCCTGGTATTAAATAATTGCTGTATAGACCTATCGCTATATTAATAATGTATTATGATTTCACGTCATTAGGGACGTAACATTCCATTACATCGCGCTACCAAGGGCAACCACGGAAAAAGTCAACATATAGATTGTTTGGAGGTTAGAATATTAATTAGTTTCTCCAAATGATACCTCACAACATTAACTTATTCCCCAAACAAATTGAGCAAAGCGAATTAGGTCAATAAAGTATAGTGACTGGCATAAGAGTAGGTATTTAGGATTAATGAGCTGTTAGCGTATTTCAATCGCCAAGTAATCTGTATGTTAAAAGAGGGAATTGGTAAGGACGTTATGGCGGTTTTTGTAAGTAAACTTTATCAGCAAGGATCCGATTTCTGCCCACCGCTGAAAGACGAAATGTAAAATCTGCTGCGTCTAGTATAATGCACCGTACTTCTCAAGCTTGTACGTAAATATATGAAACGGAGAATATGGATAGGAGCATGAGCGATGCACACCGCGCTTATCATTTACGTAGAGACGCGATGTATGAAAGTGCGTGTATGATAAGAACAGATACGACGAAAACAGATGATACCACACGCAGTTTTCTACCCAAAGAATTGGTTTAATTTATTCGTAGACATAAATGATTTCTCTCACTACATGATGCCGCAATATCATTATAAAACTTAGTTTTTCTGATTATTTTAAAAGCTTAATCATTTATATACAATAAAAAGTACCGAGTAAAGTATGGGCTACCAATAAACAAGTCTTATATTGTGTGTTGATCCTTAGCTTTTCTACCTCGCACTAATTACAACGAATGTAGGTCTAAACATATTTATAGTTCGTTTAACCAAATCGATCGGCTGAATTGGGAACTTGAATCAAAGCCTTTCGAAATTATATTTCGAGGGAAATCCCGGAAAACCCGAAAGGGAATTGAGAAATTATATTTTCACGGGAAATTTATTACTGCCCTTTAATAAAAACGTTAAACCAAACATTAAGCACCTAGAGGATAGTTGGAATTATTTGGGTGAAACGTTATTAAGGCCGTAAATACAGCAACCGTTGTCTAGGGGTTACAGGTTACATTAACGAGAATTAATAAATAAGTTCCTACGTTTAAGGTTAAGTACTTAGAGTTAATGTGAAAATGGTGTTAAGCTGTAAGTAATGATTTACGTAATTAATTCCTTATTTTTTTACACCTCTTTGTTTAACATAAGGAAGAAATAGAAAAAACAAAAATTAACTCCAAAAAATTTGAGATGTTGATGTTTGTGTTAGTACTACAGAATTTTCTTGCAGAAGGGTAGTTACAGATCGCCTGGCATAGGATGGACAATGGTAAATGAAGCAAAGTACTGTTTTCAAATGTGTCGCGTTTTTACTTCACGGACATCGGCGAATGAGCGACTTCCCTGTGTGGTGGTCAGCTATGGTTTCGGTCGTTTTCACAACCACGTACAGATGGATGCTCGTTATTCAAATTGGCTCCTTAACATTTGACAGGTATGTACGGAGGTTTTAAAACTTCACGCAAGCAGAATTCTCAAAGAGCATCTTGGTGAGGTAAGAATTGTCTAGACCTCGGTCTTGACTTAAACCCTATTAAGCATGCCTATGAATTGGGACGAAATATCCGAAGGTATGCACCAGCTCCAAAAACTACCCGGAAGTTGAGAGAGTTGTTAACAAACATTATTAGTGGTAAGTTTTTCCATCGTTTTACTTCGAGATTGTCCCAATAACAAAAAGTCGAGCTTTACTTACTTGTTTTTTTCAGAATAAATCACAAAAACCAAAAGATATTTTTTTTCTTTTCTTTTCTTTTGATTCGGTGTGGAATATTAAACAAGTTTTTAACAGAAATATAAAAAAAAATTTAATGTAACCGATTTTGTGCTTGTCAGTCTAGAAATTAAGGAGGAGAATAAAACCAATGTGTCGAACAACTCCAGAAGAATAATAAAAGATTGAGAAAAAAATATAATAAGAAACAAAATAGAAACGAATAAGAAGGGAAGGCATCAATTTAAAAACTACTGTACGAAATGCATACAAAGGAAACATACAAACGAAGCCCATCAAAAATCGAAATGGTACATGGAATTGACACAAAAACTATAAAAAAAATGGAAATGAATATTGGAAATAAAAACAAGACTAGATATATAAAAGACCAGAAACTAGAGATACTAAGCGTTAGGTTAAAGATATCGAAAGCTCTAAACAAGCAAGAAAAAAAGGGAACAAGTATACAAATTTCAAAGAAACAGGGCATTGGCAGCAATTCAGCAAACAGAATCGTAGGATATTGGCAAGACTATTGACAAGTTATGGAGCCTTACAAAGGAATATTTTTTTCTGACTAGTCGAGAACATTTTTATATACGAAGTCATTATTGCTGTTAGATTTTGGGGTAATGTTTTCATTTTTTTAATAATGTCTTGTCTGAATTCTGGACTAGTTAATTTTATAGCTGTGTGACTTAAGACAGAAATAACATTCCTTTTCTTGGAAAATTGAATGAAAATTAACATAACGGCCTGAAAAGGTGAGTTTATGATACCAGTTTTAATCTTTAAGAGAGGGTGTGGTATCCAAAAAAGTAAATCGTTATTTCGCATGAAAATTCTTAAATTTTTGCTGAAAGTAATTCATTTTATCAGGTCGAATACATGCTAAACAATCATCAATGTATATTTTAAAGAAAGTAAGTTTGAAATGTAAATTGATTGCATATCAAAATATTTGTCTATAAAATTTATTTTCTATAGAGAATCTTTTGTGCAGTACGTTTAAGCAACATATTTATATTTAGCGTTTTTAAATCATCACAAAATACGAGTATAACACAGATACAACAAGTACTTTTTCCTTCATAAGTCTACACACTTTTACCATCGATGCTCCCATCTCTTTAATTCGTCCAAATAGAAGTTCGTACCTTGTTCTCCGAAATAGGCGGTTACAAATGCGATAGACTCCTCATTCGATAACAATCTTTGTCCTCTCAGCGAAGCTTTGAGTTTAGAAAACACTGGAGGGCAGCTTTGGTGAAAAGGGTGGGTGGTCTATCAATTCGAACCAACGTGAATTTCTGTCATAGCATCATGTGTGGGACGATGCGTCGCCTCGGTGGAATATATCCTCCTTTTCCTTCAAATGCGTTCAATCCGTTTTTCAGCAATTTCTGTCTCCAACTTGCCAAGTAATCATATGCAGTACGCCCTCGTTACTGTTTTTCCTTTTTCAAGATAGTCGATTAACACAACTCCACGATTGTCCCAAAAAACATTAGTCATCACTTTCTCGGCCAATGCAGCAATATTCGCCTTTTCCGGAGCCGAGTATCCTTCCCAAACCACTATTTCGACTCTGCCTTGGTTGCAGAGGTATACTGGTATCTAAGTTTCCTCTAGAGTTATTAGTCGACGCCGAAACTCCGACTTATTTCGTTTGAACTGCTTCGATCTGGCTTTGGAAATTCGAAAGTGTTTACGGTCCTGAGTAAACAAGCGCGGCGGCCGGTGCACGGTTAGCTTTCTAATACCCAAATCTTCGGTAAATATACGACAAACATGTTCGTTCAAGATGCCCACAGCCTCTGCCGTCTCTCTAACCTTAATTCCAAGATTATGTATCACCATTTGGTGAAGTTTTCAGCTGTTATTTGTAATGGTTGCAATTTTTGGCCGTTCTCAAGCATTTTTCTTCAACCCAACTGATACAACTACACATAAATTCAGTTACCCAAAATATCACCGTGATTTTTAGTTTTCTTGCTAATTCAGGAGTTCAATTTTTATCTTTTTTTCGAAGTTCTTAAAGTTTCTTGTTCAAAAAACTGTCTGAGGCTTTAATGAATTCATTATTATCACACTCTTATTTAGCGAGATATCGCACATGTATGGAAAATACAACAGTGCAGTTCGTTAAAAACCTTTAAAGAAATTGGATCGTAAATAATTTATTTCTAGCCATTACGTGCAATATTGACAATGAAGTAATGTAGTTAGATCACGCTTCTATTATAAAGACATAATTATGTTCCTTCGCAATCGCATTGTATATCAATTAAGCAACCAATTTTATTAGTAATTTAAAGATATTAACTTTTACGAAAATACCGTATCTCGTTTCATTGCACGCGATTTTCAGCAAGCGAGCGCATATTTGCAACGAAATAAAATGCATAAGGTATTATATTTAATTGCCATGCAAGCTACATCAAATGTTTCCAATCTTCATTACGGTGTACAACATTTTATACCCCATGAAAGTTTTATAGGAAGCAGTAACGAGACGCAGGGTGGCCGAGCTTAATAAGGTACATGGCAAAGGAAAATATATAGCTCTTTGTTAATAATTGTAGAACCCCTGTTTATATATAGAAATTATCTTTTATTAGGTCCAGATACGGGTGGCATACAACATTGTAGTGAACCATAACTCCCGATCCTCTACTATCACAAAGTTACACCATGTAACAAATCCATCTACCACTGATACAAGGAAGAAGGAAACAAGGAAAATGCTCTGAAGAAATGTGAGATAGGGGAGAGTTGGGTAGTACGGAATTCTTAGTGTTCAGAGCCTTATAACTTTTTGAATGAAGTGTTGCGATGGATGTCAATGGTACTTGAATTTTTGATAGCAACTATCAGAAACTAGAGGTCACATCAGAGATAAATATATTCTTTTTAAGTCGTAAGTATCTCGTTTTAAACAGCGAGTCGGATAAAACGAGATACTTGGCTGTTTAAAACTGGATACTTATTTTCTGCAGATTCCATAAGGCATATTCTTTATGAATAACGAGACAAAGTAAGGAATCTTGCAAATGCAAATGCCTAAACTTAAGGAAGCACACTTCTTAAACGAAAAGAGAAACGGCATATTTTTATTCACAATAGACACAAGTAAAAACTTCGTTATCGTCGAATTCTTTTCCCGTACAAGCTTCGCATGTTCGATCTTGGCAGTGCTGACACCTTACCAATCATTATCTGTTTCCCTTGCTTTATTCCCGTCTATTTTTTTGTTCATTGACTTTTCTTGCCTTCTTACTCTCTCGCCTTTTTCAACTGAACTGCTACTAGGATTCCTAATTGTTGTTTTCGCTTTTATGGTTCTTGTAGTTGTCTTTTTCTTAGCATTTATTTTGTTTTCTTTCATGAAGTTTCACAGAATGGACTGCCGTTTCCCTGAATTTTAATTTTGGCTTTCTTTGTAAACTCTAGAGAGATTCTTTGAGTTCATCCTTATATGATGTCGATGTCAACATCGCAATTTTATTCATTCTTCTATCGTTTGATATCAATTCAATTTTCGTTCGGAATGAGGGAGTGGCACAACTTTCCTTGGCGTTGCCACAAAATTCTTGCTATTGTAGGAATACGAAGGAGTCACAATTGCATGAAACTGACTTGTAGTAATTGGACCAGGCGCAGTGTCTCGTGCGCCGGATATATTTGCAGGAGTTAATTATTCTTCTCAGGAAGTTTCGATAGACGGTCTGTAAGTGTCGGAGGTGTCGTTATGGTTGTGTCGACGACGTTCTTGGTGATGAGTTTGTAATCTGAGGTAACTGGTCACTATTTCCTTCGCATGAAATGTTTGCTTGGTCTTCTATAGGTATATTTGTAGTTTAAACTGCTACCCCTCAAATATCTTCGGATTTAAAGAATCCATACCTGTGTTCTTAAATCCACTAACCGCTGTTTGGATGCTGGCGGCTTTCATAAAAGCATTTCAAAAAAGTTTGCCCCCTAACAATTCTTCCTGGATGCTGTTGCATCCATCTTTGCACCTCTGAACACTGCAATATGTGCGTGGAGACAGAACTGACATCCAAAGGTTGCAGAGCAACACAACACCGTTGTTCCTGACTTTTTCAATGACCTCCAGACTATTGGTATGAATCATCAAGAAACAAAAAAATAGGTTGTTCCTTGGATGGATTGAAAAAAGCAACGAATTGATCGAACCAACTGAAACATTCACGCTGAAAGACGATAATGAGCTGTCCTTCCCGGAAGAGCTTCATCCAATAGTTCTGGCTCTTGGAAGGACAATGAATGGTAGCCCGAATACTCCATTGGTACTAACACAGATCTCCAGGATAACGAGAGTTCTGTTGAAGACAAGCACCCAACTTATCGTTTTCCATGCAGTGTTAAACCTTCATTATTCCGGTCTCATCGACGTTATAGATGCGATTAAGGGGTATCTTGTGTTTCTCAATTGTGACTGAAAGCAACTTAATAAAACTTTGCAACGGCAAACCTATTGAAACCCATCGCCCTTGCAAACGATGTTAGCCCATAAAACCTCAGCTTTACATTGACATACCGATTCAAAAAACTATATAACCAAACTCTACCAGCCTTCTTCTTGTCCTTGTCGAATCTATGAAACAAATCATTCTGTTCTGCCAGTTCTAAAGCCAAACTTCTTAATCCATCGAGAGTAAAACCGAACAGATGTGCTTCCATTGACAAAATATATTCTACTAATTCCACTTCATGGGACAGATTAAAAACGGGTTTTTGACGTCCTAGTTATTTTTCTGCTGAGCCTTCTGTGTTGAGGACACTCCATCTGATTTTCCTCACCCGTGGTGCAATAGTTGTACGCGGATCCCCATATTATTTTAAAGCCTTAAGATGCTCCATTCTTTTCTCTAGTAGCTTCTCAGCAGCCTTGAGGACGCAGCCATCGATCGGATAAAACGGGATACCTCTCATTGTCGAACTACTCTATACTTCGCTTCACCCAATCGTGAATTGAGAAACACTTGGTCATATTTGAACAGTTAAGAAAAGAAAATTTCAGAAGCCTGCTGTCAGTATACATAAAGAACAAACCCAGTATTCTGTAAATCTACAATTTTGCACCAAAACAGAAAAGTCAACGTTTACATATAACCAAACCAACTTAGTCTAACCTCACATTTTCACAACAACACCTCTTGCAACGACCAAAGACCACAGAAGGTAAATAGATAGCTTGCCAAACGTAGTCATGCACCAAGCGATATTATTTGAAGTAGTACCCTATAGATGTGTCTACTTGTTTGAAATCTAAATTGCGTATCCCATACTACTAGACTATCCTGTTTTACCCTCCCCTAAATATTTTCTGCTTACCTAATGCCTGCCGTCTAGGCAGCTGCGACAAAAGGCTGGTACAATTTCCAAACCAATTCTCAATGAACTTTTATTATCTCTTTTTATATGTACGCACTGTATTTGATGCCAGTTATTTTCTTTCGACAACAATAATTGGTACTCATTGCAGAAACCTATTATGTATGTTAGCACTCCTAAATGTCGTATACCTTGCGAACTATTTACCGCAGGTTGAATAATTATATTTGAGCAGGAGCTAATTGACTACGTACGCTGTGTTTTATAAAATAATTGCTCATTAATGAATACTACGCTTCGCAAGAAATTCCAATTTTACGTTGTTTCCATGGGGCACAATACACTGAATAACATGTTCAGTGAAAAAGAGAGCTGAAATTCAACCACCCACTGTCATTTCTTTGTTACGCAAGTCTTGATAATAACAATAATCATAGCGTTCTTTTATTCTTAGCATTTTATTTATTCATTGAAAAAGAATTAATTTCGAAAAGTAAACGCAGAAACTTGCTTTGGTCTTTTGGCTTATTTTAATCTTAAGGTTAATATCGGTTTTACCTAGTTTATATGTTTTTGTGTTTTGTGGATGTAGAGTTGACTTGATTTGAAATAACTGCCGTCGTAGTCATCCTATTAAACCTATCATTTCAGCATTCAGCAGCATTAGTGTTGGGGGCTACTTCTAAGACTACTGGGCAAAAAAGCGATTTTTCAACCGATCTTATTTTCATTGATCTTGAATGATGTTTTTAAGTGACCATTTTATATCATAAGCTATGCGGATGATACTACCGTTGTTCTTGGAAAAAGAACAGGACATTGAGGGTGCAGGGAATACGATACTGGGAAAAGCGTGCGCTCTTTGAATTTTGAAAAAAACAAACACATTTTCTATCACACTTGTCACATGAAAATTTGCTCTTTATCAAATCTAACTATTATAATATTGTACATACTAGAACCGCTAAGCTTCTAGGTTTAACCTTTGCTGGTAATTTAAATTTTCTCGATTAAATTCCACTTTTCGACTTGTCAATTTTAAAAATGTACTATAGCTAAATCACTTGTCGTATCTTGGTGAATATTTGGATTTAAGTTAATGTTGAAATTAAATTATAAAAATAAAAAGCAACTCTCGTGCAAGCAAAATAAAATACTACACTGCAGGAAACTAATCCTTTGTATTTGTCATCTAGTAATGAACAAGCTGTACAGCGTAAAACTGGACCAAATATAATAGTGTATAAAATTGAATGTATGAAAAACAAAACATATAACATAACAGGACGCAGTGAAAAGTGAGTACTGTGTACATTCAGCGATCTGACATATTAACAAAGAACATATATGCGTCACTTCGATTGAATTATTATTCTTTCTGCAAAGAAATCGTTGACGTTATAATAAACCTGTCCATGTAAATAATTTTTCAAATAGTATTTGAATTTAAGATCAGGCAAAGCTTTTACATGTTGTGGCAAGTGGTTATATATTTTCAGACATTGAAATAAACTCGACCCTTGTATTTTCGCTAATCGAGTTTTTGGTGGAAGAAGGTAAGACAACTCTGTACCTCGTGTATGATAATTATGTGTCAATTCATATTCTCTGAAAAAGTTTTGATAGTTATTTTTTACAAATGTGGCACACTGTAGAATGTATATAGATGGCAAGGTAAGTATTTTATAGTTCCTAAATATGTTCTTACATGAATCTTTCGGTTTCAGGTTAAACACTGCCCTTAAGCAAGTTTTTTGAGCTACGAAGGCACTACCCACATTTATAGATTGTCCCCAGAACACTATTCCATATTGTAGTAACGAGTGAACGTTTGCGTAATATACTTTGAGAGCAACACATGGACCGACACTATTCGCAACAACCCTCAAAGCCCAGCACAAACCACTCAATCTCGACGTTAGTGAATCAAGATGTTTGATCCACGACAGCCGAGAATCCAGCTTGAGTCCCAGGAACGTTATTTCTTCCGCACATGTAAGAGTTTCTTTTTTAAATTGTGGTGCTATATAACTATTGTTATTGTTGAACACCATTAAGTTTGTTTTGTTAATATTTAAATTTAATTTATTTTACATGAACCACTTATTCAAATAAGTTAAACTGTGTCACTTGCTGCACTGAATCAGCTCTAAATACCGCTGAAGAATCATTCGCAAATAGCACCATCAGACAGTCTACCACATCAGGCAAATCGTTGATGTATAACAGGAATAAAAGCGGTCCAAGGATAAAACTTTGTGCCACACCGTACAATACAGTTCTCCATTCTGACTTAACATCTCTACCTGTATGATCATACGTTAACACACATTGTTTCCTATACGTCAGGAAGGATCTAATGCAGTCATTGATAATCCCACGAAAACCCAATCGAAGGCCCGGGACAAGTTCATAAAAACCCCGACCGTAATGGTTCCTTGATTTAGTCCACAGGTAATTTCTTCCATTAGTTGAAAGATCGCATGTGTTGTTGATCCGCCTTTTACGTATCCATTTTGTTTATTGTTTAATATATTATGTTTTTGGATAAATCTCACCATTCTACTTTTTTCTATTACCTTCGAAATTGCAGAAGTCAATGCGATTGGCCTATAGCTGGCAAAATCTGCTCTGTCACCTTTTTTGTGGATAGGTTTTATAATAGTACGTTTCAAGGCATCAGGAAACGTCGAATTCCCAAATGAGAGGTTTATTATGTGTGTAAGTGACTTGGTCAAATAGTCAGTATTTCATCTATTCCAACCGCTTTGGATGGCAGTCTTCACTTCATCCTCCGTGGTCAAGTACAAGGAAAAAGGTTCAGGTATATACTTTACTCTTTCTGTAGGCAGATTATTGTCAGCTTTTGTATTTTCACATGCATCTATAAAATATTACAAAACATAAACACAAAATATTAAAAAAAATAATTTCTCGATTATGTGCACGAAAATCGATACCTGCCAAGAATTTTGGAGTTGTATCTTAAATTCTATACGATGATAACGCCAAAAAAAAAACAAATATTCACAATTATAATAACAAATCTTTTAGGGAATTATCTCTACTTATTATTGGTAACCTTTATCAATGAGTTATGCAGCTTTGCAACAGGCGGGTAGCAAAATTAAGGAAGTAGCCGCTAGGTGTATTAGAACCCCTTCATATTTTCCTGGGAAAAAAAGTAAAGACACGATTTCTTTCCTGACAGAGACTCCGAGAAGTATGTATAGCTATAAATTATAAAATTAAAAAACATTTCTATTGTGGTTTATAGAAATAGAGAAAAAATTGCCTTTATTAATATGTTAATTTTTGTAACACAGATTTTTCAAATCACGCTATTTTTACAATTAATGCACGTTATTATACATTGCATATAATTAAGGGTACTTAGCAAGATGTTATCGTTCAAATATAATAAAAGTAATATTGAATTTCAGATATCAAATAACGCAGTATCGAGTATGTATGTACATACATACCCTGATCAATAAGTTTCCGTCAATAAGCTCTTTCTCCCCAACGTAAATGGGAAAATAATTCCCGTAAATGTTAAAACCTATAGCTTATGCCTATTGTAGCATTCCATTAACATTTTACTTTGGAAACTCAAACGAATAGGCCGTGGTAATCACAATTATTCAGTATTTCTGATTCTCCACCACTAACTGTTATTATGAATTCACCATCTACCTTCCCATTCGATACACATACATGCATTTCCGCGTACCCTCGTTAATTATACAAAAAAGAAACGTGTCCCTTTTGCACCCTACTGTTTGAATTTATCGATCCTTTCGCTTCTAAGCGAGAATAATGGAGGACGTTTATTGACATTCCATTTATTATTTACGCCGCATCAAGAGGGCCTGATCTAAGTATCTGATGAAATATTTACGTCACATATTCACCGCGAAAATATGATATCGAAAAAATAAAGGCAGTTCATATTTTAATTATTTCGCAGTCGGTGGAATCGAATTTTCTTTTTAATACAGGGAATTGTGTTATGGAAGAGTCGCCATTAGAACAAACTTTTTAACAGTTGATATAGTATAATACAGAACGCCTTTAAAACGTGGTCCAAGGGTATGAAAGTTGCTTCGGTGTCGGTTCAGTTTAAACAGATACAATGCTTTGTGAAGGTGTGAATACTCGATTCGGTCATGAACCACGATATCCGTCTGTACATTTTGTACAGGATAGCTCAACTTGAAAGATTGTGTACTTACGCAAATGAAGGCTTTTCAAAACGATTTCTTTCTTGTTATAAGTCTCAGGACAGGGTATTTCACGAAACTCGTTAGTTAGAAGTTATGAAAGAAACTTTGAAATCTTGGAATATTAATTTAAATTATTTTGGCCTTCGAAATACTTTGTGCTGAACCGGAAGTGGTTACCATTATGTGGAAAATTTGGCATTTGCGCCGCTCTTTTTGAAAACAAGTATTCGAGATTAATGTAATGGAGATTAAGGTATTTACTTTTGTGGATCGAAATGAAAGATCACACACACCACCAGACCACAGCTTATCGTTATCGGTTCAACAAGAAGTGTCGTAAACAAGAAGAAATTTTAGATTAACAGATCCGATCCTATAAATACCTATTCCAAAATTTCAGAATTCCACTCACAATGATATGATTAAAACTAGTAACTAACGAGACCCTGTATATTACCGCATTTGTGGAATCCTGTGGCAGAAATTTCTACTCCTTAAACGACCGGCAAAAGACAAAAGACTTCATAAGCTGATTTTTCAGTAGTTTACTAGCTTCTAAACCTTCATAGCACTCAGTATCAGGAGAAAAAATCGTACTGTTGAAACCAATTTTGAGAGAAAGAATCACTGACCAACTTCGTAGCATTGATACTGTAGTGCTGACCAACGATGTTACAGTTGAGCTGTTCACTATTTATTTCTCCCTTAACTGTCACCCATTGGTTATAGTTCAATTCGGTACCCTTTGTCGCATTATCTAGAAGTAAATTATGCTGCTTCTCCTTTACCTTGTATTAATTTGACGGCTCACTGCTGTCTAACATTCTTGCATTCGAAGACAAATCTTCGGTCGAAGACACAATCGATATCACTTGTTATCCATCCTTTGCGAATAATCATTTTTTGTATAACTTCGTCACAATAGGGCAAGAAATATAAAACCTAACAATAGCTTCACAAATAATCAAACCAGTCGCTATTGTAAATACGACAGACTTTAATATCATATGCAGTTCATCACGATTTACATTAGTGAACTATTTCGAACGGATCAGAATCGGTTCAAATGTACAAGAAAAACAAACCTATTATCAAACCGAAGCAAAGTTCGGCACGGTTTTTTAATTCTAGGAAGTGCAAATTTCAATATTGCACAATGCGTCATGAATCATCCTTTCATTTTTTAATCAACAACGAGTAGCTCCGTATAAAAAGGAAATCATTTACAACAATTATTTTTTATTAACAAATTGGAAGTTGTTATTTACGGTCGCAAAAAGTACTTTATAAACAGAAAGCGAACGTGTCCTTTGTTAGCAATGCTTCGTAAACAAGGTAAACGTTGCCGTTCCAAAAATTTAAGCTTATAAATATGCGCATATGTAACGAGGTTTATATATATACAAAAATATATAAATATTTTTGTACTATATTATTCATCGTAATGTCTAATGAATTGTCAATTGTTTTGTACAGTTATCAAAATATATTAACGTGCGGATATCAATATCACTTCCTGTATAGTGAACTGTGTAGTTCGAGCATCCTAGGATGCGTAATACCTATGTTCGCCACTTTCCGTGCGCTTCACATGCGTCGGTATGGAAGTGGTCATTTGGGTGTGTGATTCGTAATATATGCGCAAGCGATCTTATTGCAGTAGCAACGCATCCAGTATGTTTGGCGGCCGGTTGGAATACACGCGATCGTAGTGAAATTCTGCATATAGGTTATATGTAATAATATGTCGTCGATAAGCGGATCAAGGAAGCGACCATTGTCAGATAAAGTGAACAGATTTCCCGGATTTAATATACGATAGCGCAAAAATAAAATATTTAACAAACCAGGAGCCCCTTGGATACATCGTCCAAATACAAACAGGACGTTTGTGTTGTTTGGTATTTAATACCGCACACCGTGTGTGTATGAAAGGTATACCATGTTTAAACGGTATTCAACTTAAAATAATAAAGTAGGTCCCCGATTCGCTACTTATCTATCACCCTGCATATCCACAAATATTTTTCTAAAATAGCTTATGGTGTCTATTACATTGTTTAACCTTTTGCGACCCAAATTGTAATTTCTTTTTTTGAAAATAAATCCTTAGCTGTCATATTAGAGCTTATTTCACAAAAATGAATATAAGTTATATCATAATTTTTGAACGATTGCTTCTTAACATAGGCATATTTTACACGATAGCATACTAGGACACCAGCTGGCCGTGAAATAAATATCTTTGGAAAGGTGGTCAGTCCAAGAAACCGCCAGGCTGCTGAGGGTTAAAAATGTTGACCTTCTACCGTTTACACGGTAAGCGCAATTCTACATTTGCAGAAGATTGCAATAGCTCGTAGATTTCTGCAATCGCTGTGGTGAATATTATACATTAAGGTGTTCATCATAAGCAATGTTAATTACCACCAGGGAAAAAATAATGTACTGTACAGTGGGCGGTTTATGTTTTGTCTTCGCCTTGAAATACTTAGGTTCACCTCGGACTCACAGGTAGAAGAATAGCAGTAAAGGATTATCATTGTTCGGGAAAGTCATGTTTTATTAACATATTTAAAAGACAAAGACATTTTACTTGGAATACTTTTGCATATATTAATTCCTTGGTTATCATCCCGAATTTAGTTTAATTAGCCTTTCTACCTACAATTCAAATTTCATTCATGCCGTTCAATCGATGCCGAATAGATTAAGAACGTGTATAGGAAGCCGGGGTTACTATATTAAATATTAGGATAAATTGAATTCATATTAATGTGATTGTTATCTTTTATTAATCTTTTTCCTGTTATTTTGAATTTCTTTTTATTTCATCAGAATTTGCTTTTCATTTCGACTTTGTTGCTTATTTATTTAGAATTGATTTTGTCTTTATTCAGAATTAGTTGTTTATTTATTTAGATTTTTTTTTTATTTTTTCCGAATTTATTTATTTAGAAATTGTTTTTTTATTTATTTAGAGGTCCTTTTTAATTTTTTTAGAATGTGCAATTTGTTATTTATTTATTACAATAATTTTTCTTGGCATTTAAAGACTTAAATAAAAACTTTTTAATCAACTTCCACATCGACTTTTGTTACATCCTCCTCTACCTTCCATTTATACTATAAATACATCAGTAAAAACAAATTGATGTCAAATGAATATCTACTAAACCATGAATATTTGAATATGAATATTATGAATGGCTACTCTTTTATTCATATATTGGGCAATTAGGTAGACCACAATATCTGAAACATGTAACTAGAGTTACTTTATAAATATTATTTAAATAAAAGCTCAGAAGCGCGTTTATTGGGAATACCCATCATAAACTAAAATGGGAGTAATAAAATCTACCTGCGAACCTACAATAATCCAAGCGCACGGCTATTAGTGGTAAAAAGTATAGGATACATGGTCTCAAAACATAAAAATGTCACTGTACATATAATTATATTAATACTAACAATGACTCATCAACCCTTATCACAGGCTAAACAGATAACTTTGGTCATCTAGTTTCTCTGATTCATCTTCCAAATACTATTATGTCGTCTATTAAGACGTCATTAAGATAATAATGTTAATGTATATTTATATATCAACATTCAATTGTTCAGTTCAGTTAGTAATAGCTTAATCTAAAGTTGTATTGCTTCATTCCATTGAGGCTTGTCTGCTGTATTGTTTCAAGTAAATCATTGTCTAAAGTTCTTGAGTGTTTTTAAAAAAACTGATTCAAGAAAAAAAGACCAAAATTATATATAATGTTAGTCTTTCTTCTAAATAACTTTTGAAATTCCTTCTAACAAAAGAAAACAGAATCGACAATTATAATACATGAATTTTCTAAAATATCGCATCAAAAGAGAGGCATCAGTATAAACGTTGACTTCGCAAATGTACTAAACTATATTTTCCTTAGCTAATTTTTATTGTCGTTGTAACAGATTCTTGTAATCCTACTAAGATAAATAGTAAGCTACCACTTTTCTAATCATTCATCTAATTCAAAAATGTAATTTTTTAAATTTCAAAACTGTCCAAATAAATAAACAAGGGAAGAACAGCGCATAACATCAAACAACATAAATAATAGCTGCAGAAAATATAATAAAGTTACCAAGCAAAAAATTAACATTCTAAAGTAATTGTGTATGCGGTACTAAATCCATTAATTCAACCATCTTGTCCTGCATTTACTCAATTTACATTTCAAACAACTTTGTATGTTTACGCTATATAATAAGATCAACAGAAGTAATCAAATGCTGTCTGAAAAGCGTGCACACTTTGTAAATACTCTTTGTATATAAAGTTCACTTAAAATATTAATGTAAAGTTGCATTAATTTTCAGTCGCAAGTAATACATATTGTCAAGCGCTACCATTTCTATAATATACTTTTTTCAAAGATTATCAGCAGGGTGCTGATACTTTTTTAAGCTGTTACCGCCCCCATAAATAAAATTTTAACTATATTAATACGATATACAGTCTAGTTAGAAATACTTATACGTAGCTAATTCTTTGTACTACAATTAACATTAATTCTCATTTGCATAAAATGTTTGAAATACTTTTAGCCATTTAATAATAGGTAAACAACACATAAGTATCGGCAACCTCCGCACCACACAAGTTTAATTTATTATATAGTAATATAATAATTAGTCCAGGACGGCCGTTTCGAGGACACGAATGGTGCTCATCATCAACCGGTGACCGAATGCTTGCTATCATTATTGATTTAATAATATTTTAACATATTTGTCCTCTAATTATGGACATATTATTCGAAAAAAAAGTAAACTACATTCCCCAGAATTATTAATTTTACTGCATCTACTACACTCGCTGCAATTAAATATGCACCACCAAGAAATATTTGGAAAATAATGTTTATTAGCATCAAAAATACTTATACTACTTATAAACATGTAAATGAAAGACAATTCAACAAAAAAGAATAAACATGGTTCGTCTAACGCGTCTAGCATTCCACCGCTGCTGCGCTAGAAATGTTACCGATTGAAACCTAAAAAAAACCTTCAGGGCGCGCCTGAATCTGCTCTACGTGCTTTACCTTGGTTTGCAATCCACAGGTTCAAACAGCGTAATACAGGCGAATAATTACGATTAAGTATACGCGGAAACTAACACGGCTTTCATGTAGCCCAATAATTCGGCCACGTCCGAAGAGGGTTAATTGTTTACAGGTTGCGCGTTCTGGTCTGTGACGCACGAAATATACTGCACGCATTTCACTCATTTTCATACATTTCGATTGTAACTGTCGTATTGTAAGAGGTACTCCTGTAAAAACATGTGGGGAAATCTGGCTCTTGTCAATACTGGGGAACAAACCAGACCAATGCAATATGATAAACAATCGGTGAATTTCAGAAATACATTTATAAAATTTTAACGACATGCAACACATGTAACTGCGAATCGTAAACTAAAACTTGAAGAGATGTAGACCATGAAATGAAATATATGAAATGTAAATATATTGTAGAACTCCACAGATAAGAAAGTCCGAAGCAATTCCTAATTGCATTTATCTGTGAGTGCTCTTTGTTACCTGCGTTTGCAAAAACAATCGAGGCCCGCTCTCTGATATGCGGAAGGTAATATAAAAATAATCGGGCCGATAGGGATGCAATAGAGTTTTTCCGTCGTTTTATGACAATGGACGAAACTTGGATACACCACTATATCTAGGCGATTCCATCCGCGGAAAGTGTGGTTACGTCAGTTTTCGGACGCAAAGAAAATTCTCCAAATTGACTACCTCGAAAGCGAAAAAAAAATTACCAGAGAATACTATGCATTACTTTTGGACTGATTAAAGACGAAAATAACAGAGAAACATCTGGGAATTGCCAAGAAAAAGGTCTTTAATCGTGACAATGCTCCGGTGCTTCAAGCCGTGTTGCTCAGCAAAGATTGACCAAGCTACGAATTGAACTGCTTCCGCATTCTGCGTATTCGCCAGATCTAACTCCCTCAGACTACCATTTATTTCCCGAACTAAAAACTTTCTTAGGAGTATTTTGAAAGCATCGAAGAAACTCAATTCCACGAAATAATCGCGAAGCTGAAGAAACGTTGGGGCAAGTGCGCTGAATAAATTACGTTACAAAACTCAAATTTTTTATATTGGAATCTAATCATCCAAATACCTGTCATCTATAACAAGATATACAGCCATAAAAAAATAGTACATTGAAATATGAACGTGGTTTGAATTGGCATCGCTGTGAAAACGGATAAATAAACATAAATATGTTAACAGAAAAAAAACAAGTTGTAAAGGTATTAAAATCAAGATTTTTCCACTGGGAACACCGTCCCTTACCTCTAGTTTTAGGGAAACTAAATGAATTAATTGAAATTCATCAACATTATACTTCACACTCATTTTGAGGTTATAACAAGCAGGCACTGGGAGCTACCGGTTCGCTATGAATAACGCGAAATTACGACAAATTGCGCTTTGGAAGTTAAACTTCTACGAACAACTGCGTTAGTGTTTACGATCGCTAGGACACAACAACCTGCAGCGCGAAGTATGCAAATATGTCAGAACAATTGTATTTATTTTAGTAGAATTTAACTTTCTAGTACAACAATTTTACGTGACCTATAGTTTTCGGGTACGGGACTAAATCCGCCTTAAGGCAGCAAGCTTGTAACGTATATAAAATGAGCTTTCTTTACGTAATTCTCTAATAATTATTTAACTTATCTATAGATGTTTTTCTTTTATTTGTTCAGAAGAGAAATTATCTTCGACCCACTCATTAAGTACAGTTTATGTATGTATGTAGTTATTTTGTTTTAAAAAGAAAAAATACAAAAAATAGATGGTTAAAGATATTTTATTTCAAACATTAACATGTATAGAGGCAGCTGTATAGATCTTATAGCCACCCGAGCGAATGATTGAAACTGTTTATTACGGGCAAGTACCTATGGGCAAATGTGCAAATGGACCGTACTTAATCTACTTTTAGAATAATTCCCCCAATTGAACTCCATTTGAAGAAAATGTATAATAAATTTAAATTGAGGTCAAAGAAGTATTTGGGTATAATTAAATAAATATTAGTATATTTCTAAATCCGATGTATTAATTGGTGGTTTATGAGAATTAAATTTTCAAACATTCAATTATCTTTTAGGATTACTCGATGAATATATGTACAAGTTGTTGCTTTAAAATAAATACATATCTTGTAGAGGTGTAAAATTGTCACAAATCACAGTCCATCTATACAAATCTATGTGAATCTGTGTAATTCTACAGGAAAATGATTTTAAAATCAAAACTATTGACAAACGAAGGTGTATTATGGGGTTTTTAAGAATACAGCGACTTAGAAACGAATATTTAACCAAACTAAAAACGTTCCAGGAAGAAAACCGATTTATTTGCTATTTAAACGAAACTTGCATGATAATCATGACATTCTTAAAAAAATGTTGGAATGATGAATCTAAAATTTGTCAAATTGATGTTCCTGTTCATGAAGATACGATTTACCTCCGGCAAGTGTTATTGTAATGGACACCGCCAGCTATCATTTAAGACAGCTTATCAAAATACCAAATAGATGCGAGTACAAAGTTAGAAATTTCTGCATTTCTGGAAGAAAATGAATTGTAGTTTGAAGAAGCAACTTCTCGAAGTTTTACAAAGATTTTTGAAACAGTGCTATATAGACAATAATGCAGCTACTGTAGACATATAATTTTATGGCTACCTACCTATTATTTCCTTCTCAATCCCGTTGAACTAATTTGGAGTCACTTAAAACAATTTGTACGACGAAATAACAGTACCCCAACATTTAGTGAAACAACAATTCGGAAAATTCATTTCACCAGAAAATTGGAAAAAAGACAACTGCGGAAACTTTTAGTACATTCATTTTATTTTTATACAAATACTTAGTTTTATACTTTTATACAAATATACAATACATGGGCATTCTCTAATTTTCATAAACAGATGCATAGGTCGCTATATCGTAGAAAGGACTACGCCTTTGTAATTGTTTAAATTATGTCACATATCCATACATTAATTGACCTCAATTCCAGTCCTAATTTCGTAGCCACTAAATTTTATATCATGTTACAATGTTAGATTTTAATAATTTCCGTGGATCCATCAGCTTTGTTTATATCTACTCCTGTATTGAGGCTTGACTCGTTGAAGGAGTGGTTTCTTCCATCCCCGTTAAAAGAGTGATTGCTTCCATCCTCGCTGAAAGAGTATTTTCTTCCATCACCAACAGGTTCGCCTCAGATTGTACATGCAACAATGTATTGTGTTTCCGATTGCACTCTCTACAGTAACCAGAACGGCATGCATACAGTGGATGACGAGATCTTAAACAATTTCGGCACCGTCTGGCCTTTTTAACACATTCCTTACGTTCATTTATAGATAAATTTAGGAATGTTTGGCAGTGAAACGGGAAATGATCACCTTTACATGCAGGGCATTGTTCTCTATTCCGTTTTACTGTACCAGTCTCCCAAGCGATCAGCTTGCATTCAAGAAATTCCATTAGTTTTGAATATGTAGGAGTATCTATTGTCTTTGTGGAAGCTAGCCATTCCATGTTTGTTTTCCGATCTAATTTTTTGGATATTATATTGACTAGCCAATCGTCCCATTCATCAGTGGGGCGATTCAATGACTTTAGGGCTCCAACATGGTTCAGTGATCCATTTACAATCTTCCTTAGAACGTCCGCGTTTTTACGGGTGCACCTTGGCAGCTCTAATATTGCCATAATGTGCCTCCTAACTAAAAGTCCTTTGTTAAAGTATCTCTTTCTTAATATAGTCCAAGCAGTAGCATAATTTTCTTCGCTAACTTGCAAATAGTCAATGCATCCTGCCGCTTCGCCCTCGAGGCACGATTTTAGATGATAAAATTTTTCAATATTTGACAGAGTTTGGTTAGATCCGATAAGTGAATCAAACATCTGGGTGAACGGAATCCATTTTTCTATATCTCCGGTAAACTTTGGTAATGGAATTGGCGGCAAACAAAATGACATGTTGCGAAGATGCAAATGCGGAAAGCAAAAATTCACGGACTCTGTGCTGCAGTTTATTGTTGCAGCTCGTCTGCCATTAACCTTTTCTTCTTCGATGTAAATTAGAAGATATTAATTGATAAGGGTAATGCGAAGCTGTTACTCCAACACTGATCTTTAACGGTAATAGTTGAAAACACCACAGACACAAGACTACACTTTAACACCACTGATTTCTAAATTCTTAGATATCCTTCTGACTTAAATCGCCTACGAAACTAAACGACTTGAATTGCTTCGAGTGTGATACTCATTTGATCTCTTTGCGAATATCCACCTCCAGAGAAAACCGAACCGAGTACTACCTGGAATAGATAAATAATTTTAATCCTTTTCTATTCTAATTATGGGGTAAGCAGGTAGATAAACAATTTGGGATTCTTGTCCAGCTGACAGATCCGTATTCAGTGCACAGTAGTACCTGTTTGAAATATGCACTGCAGTTTGACAAAGCATGAAATTTATTGAACAGTAATAATATACATCAAAGTCCTAAAGCAGACTATCCACTACGCTAAAAGTAGTTCTTCTAGGGCGTGATTTCGTTTCTATATGGCATTACGTAATTTAACTTGTAAACATGGCAACTCATTTCTGATTGTTTCTTTCTTCCAATAAATTATTGTATTAAGTAGAATAATTACTGCTTTGGTTACAATACCTTTCTTTCAGTGTGATAAACATAAAAAATTTATCTTGTGTTCGTAGAAGGTTTTTAATGTTTCCCCATGTAATTATTGTGTATTGTGTAATTCTTGTCGGTTCGAACTCAAACATAACCACATAGTTTCGAAGATCCCTCGAAGAAATGATAAAAAGCATAAAAATACCATCGCCGAAATTAGAAAAATTAAATAGAACTTAGAAAGAATAGAATTGCCAATTCCTACTCTTCTTAAAATGTTTACGTAGTGAATTAATAGCAACATATTTTTCTAAGCTGGACGCTCAATATAAGAAATCATGTTCAATCATTGAAGATGAGTTTTATATTACGGAAACTTGTGTCTCAAGCTCCGGTAGGATTTTTTACGCGCCAAGCATCGCTTTGATACGCTGTTTGCGCTTTTGCTTTTTATTCGACAAGAAAATGCACTGGTTTCTATTAGGTCATCGGAATTATTCGTCAAAGGGTCAAGTGATCATGCATTATTGAAAAATTCAGAATATTAGTTTTGGACATCATACATAGAGGATTCACCACACGTTAATTTCTAAAAAAGTTTTTATTTTTGAATAAAAATGTCTAAAACACATTCCCAGTTTGTCTCCTTTGCATTTTAATGTCTAATTTTTATTTACCCTTGGTAATTTTAATTATAGCTACTTAGATTTTAGTCTACAAGTATCTACAGTGCTATGGAAAATTACATTAACAATATTTTAACATGCTATTTAATTGTATGTATTCCTTTATTTTTACCTTCTTGGTTTTCTTGATCGCTATACTTATAATAAATTAGATTTAAATAATTTCCAACAATTAAAATAATTTTAGATTTATGCTATACTTTCTAACAATTGAAATTATTAAAGAAAATTTCTGCACTGTTTAAGATTGACTTTATTAACTGTTTACCCACAATCTACCCTAATTGTGCATGTGTTTCTGTATAAGTATATTAAAAAAAAGGTTGTTTGAATATGCCCTGCAACCTTGTTATCTTTAAACATATATTTAGCTGGCATCGTTTTAACACGAAACCGGTCGCCTAAATTTTGAAATATAAAAAAATTTTGTGAGATAAAGGACCATTTTATACAATCTTTTCTTTGTCGTACATTAATGTTTAATTTTATGCATGTGTAGCTACATCTTTTAAAAGTACCATTCCAAAATTTCGTGATAAACAAAAATAAACAAAAACATCTGCTAGAACGAAACGAAACAAAATGCTCAAGGAACTTAATACGGATCTGTTTCCTAGCTACAATACTACAAAATTTCAGGGATTAAAATAACCCAATACCTGCTGGCGATGGTAAATATTGGGCAGCTGACGGACACTGAAAGAATTTAATAACCCTGGAGTTTGCCAGGAAAGAAAGAGATAGGTGAATGTAGTGACGTGATCTTATCTTTCTGGGATAAATTGTACTACCTGCTCTATTTAATATAAAATAAAAGGGTCTAATCTTGATGAATAAATACATATAGAAAGAGACAGGTAAATAGGCTGCGTAATAAAGCAGTATTAATTGGAAAACTTACGTCTATTTAACATTTATAGATCTAATTGAGATTAATTTCGTATTTAAGAAACTTCATAAACAGAGGGCACACATAAATATCATTAGAAATATTAGGTTTACATTTAATTTGTATATATTTAATTACTATTGAATAAATAATTTTCGCATGCCTAACACCGAATCTGCTATATTTGCGAATTGTGCATTAACACACCACGATGTTTTTCCTTTTACGTACTTTGTAGAAGAAATAAGTTGTATTATTATTGCCATTATTATATTTAACAGTGATTTTGCTCCCTTATATAAGCAATTTCCAAAATTTGCAATGAAAATGCGTTACTTTTAATGATATCTCTTATAAACGTGTAAAGATCATTGAAATAATTTTCATTTACATTTAATATTCACACATTTAACTATGGAGTAGTTCGATATCACGCGAAACCTCGTGAAGCTGTCCTCTTTTTAGCAATAGATAATAACGGCGTGATCTTGATTTTGCATGCATTTTTTTAATTATTTAAATTAGATGATCGTTTCAAATTAATGTAATATTCGAGCTTTAGGCAATTATTTAATAATCAAGAATGTAAAAATACTTTCATCCAAATTTCAATATATATTGTAAGGATGCCCTTTTTTTAAATAAATAAATTAAAAATTTTGACTTTCTTTGTATTTTAATTGTGGAATTAACTTGTTTTTCTGCAAATTGAAAAAAGATTAAGAGATAGATTGTGTGTGAATTAATTATTTACTTTGGATAAAGTTTTAAATTATATTCCCCTTGAAATTTTCTTTTAAATTAAACAAAGAGGAAAACCTATTATAATCGCTAGCCTCAGCTAATTTTTTTAAACGAATATTAAAATTAAAAATTGATCTTTTTATTAAATTTGTGCGTTGTTTTCGCCAAATAATTTAATTTTGGGTACTTGTCATGTCCTATTCTCCAAATCCAAATCCAGATATCCTTCCTAATCCTCAAATCCTTGAGAGCCCGGGAGCGATTTATCCAAATTCTTCCCACAGTGATCGGTAGGTGGTGAAGTTGTTTTTTCTTGAGAGAATTTTAAAAAAGTCAAAAATGGATTATTTATTGTCTCGATTATTTTTCAAAATTCCATCCATAGATTACTAAATTGTTTAAATCAAATAACAGCCTTGATGTAATAAGCACTTGAAATGCCTTACGATTCCATGGGGACAGCGCGGAAAATCTTGTTTAAAAAAATCTATGTGCTAATTAAAAAGAAGAGACTTGTTTTAAGCTTTTTTGAATATACATTGTCACAATGTGCCAAATTCACAGTAAAAACACATAATTCTGAATAAAAAGTTTTAATAAACCTGTGTATCTGCACACAACCGGTAAATTCGCCGACCGAGAGAAATGCTGAGAAAATTTGCAATACACCTAAGTTCACGATGGTTTGCACCTAGAAGTAATCTAAAAGACAGAATTTCCCAACTACCAGTGAGAAATATTATTTGCGGTGTGCCGTGTAAAGTCTTTTGCATCGGTCAAAGTTCGAAGAACCTTGAAAGACAATGAAAGCAATATAATTCACTCATAGAAGTTAAAAAAAACTTTGATTGAATTGAAAATGTTCCGTGCTCTTTGTTTGTAGCTTGGACTAAATAATTATTTTGAACGAAATTGCTCAAGGATTGGCCGTTCTATGATTTTTGATCTATATACCGTGCATTCTTTTACCACTGAACCTTCCATGCATTGACGTACTTTTTTTTAATTGAACATATAGGGCTTTGGAATAGCGAGCAGCTATTGGAATTATTACAGAAAGTAAAATACAAATGCCTTAAATTTTACCTCTAATTTTTCCCCTTCAAGAATTTCACAATCGGCTTGAAGACTATATGGAATATGGAGGGGTACAATTCGAACACTTGTAGAGACATTAAATTCTACTTATTCTATTTGGTCCTTCTATTACGATTCCTTTTGCAATACTTTCTTTGTTAATACACAATCAATTACCGCCTTTTTTGGCCCGTTAATTAGACAGGTCCAAAAATTAAATGTTTAATGTTAAAAATGTAACGAAAAAATCTCAAAGTTTTTGATCGACTTCACCTCGGTTGGCGGTAATTTTAGAAATTTCTGTCTTTATTCAAAACACCTTAAGCCACCAAGTACTAAAGGTAAATGTTTTCTTTCAAAACATTCTGATGCGTTTAAATATTGATTTGTACGAGTACGATTTAAAGATATTTACCAGCAAACGTGGTTGTACGCGTATATATGTAGGACAAAGTCCCCGTGTTTACCGTTTTGCGATAAAAATCAGAAAAAAATTAAGCGACCTACCATATCGATTTAATGCCGCTCTGTTTTGTTCAACAGCGTATAGTACTTAGATTTATATCCTAAATTGCATGTACTTCTTCTGATTGGTTATGCATTCAAAGCTATCAACCTTAATAAAATATTAATTGAGCATGCAATGTATACAATGTTATATTGAAACTTATTCTTTATGTCCAATAAAATTTTAATATGGAAATTACTGTCTATGGAAGCCTATTGTCTACTAATGTCACCTATTATTTTACAAATGTATTCCCTTTACATGCATACATACTACAAAGAAATGAATGAAGAATGAAGAAATGAATTATTCAATTATTGGAAAAGTTCTATATTCTAGCTAGTAAGATATTTACGAAATGTTTTACAAACCAGTTTAGTGAGAATTTCAAATGCTATCCTAAGTCTTTTGTTAAGAATAATAATAGAAATAAAAGAATAAGTCACAGTAGACCAAGTCAGGCGAGTCGTCTGAATGAGTAACAACAGCCATGTGTTTTTTTGACAAAAACTGCTGTACGATGAAAGCGGCATGTAGTCTCGCATTATCATTGCGAAATACCTAGTCGTTCTTGCACCACATCTCTGAATGTTTTCCACTTTTCCACTATGGATGTGTTTCACGATAAAATTCTGCATTAAAAGTCTAACCTGGAGGTACGAAATCTTTGCGGATAATCTCATTAGCTGTCATGTAATAGATATCCTCACTTTTCGAAACTAGCAGCCTAATAGTTATTTGAAATGTTTCTGTTTCGTTTGTATGTTCTAAATACAATGATTTCAGTAGTTTCTCCTTCGTTCTCTTCAGGTCAAGATTATCATTTCCAAGTATCGTGAAGGCAATTTGATTAGAAACGCCGATGAAACGTAGACTAGACTCGTTAGGTGTTATCTCAGTTTTTGTAGACGATTTAAATTTCTATTAATTATTTATTAACTCCCTTAGCAGCTTTGGATTTGTTACCTGCTTCCTTAATGTTTTTAATGTTCCAATTCCTTTTAGGTTTACCTAAGCGCGAATTAAACCCTTTTTTTGTATTTTTGAAATATTTCAAATGATTGCTTTTGTTGATTTATGTATAATATCCATTGCGTCAACCATTTGTTTCACATCCTCTCAGAAAATCATTTAGAAGTCATTGTGTTCGTGAATTGTCTTAAATATCTTTGAGAAAAAGTATCCGTAAATTGTTTGCAAAGAGCTATAAAAAAACTCTAAATAAAGTTACTTAATCCGAAGGCAAAATGGACTAATTTGGAGTCAGTCATTGGTAGTTGCAAGAAATACTGAACGTTAAATGGCTTGGTAAGCTTTCGACTGACTTTTAGGGAATAATCTGACAGTTTACAATTAACTACATTCAGTTCTAATACATATTTAAAAACATTTGTCAATAACAGGAAACGACACACATGTTGGGTTAAACGTTTTCTGCCGTAAATTTTAGGTTTGGAACAAATTAAGTCCAACCAATCGGCATTAACGTTTTAAAAATTTACCAAGCAAAATGGCTTCTAAATGAACGAATTCCTGACAGTATCATTTCTAATTTACTGAAAGCTACACTGTAATCTCCCTTTATAAAATGAAAGTACAACTGAATTAAAGTTAAGTGAATATATCCCACTAGATTAGCACTAACTCTATCTTTCCTATTTTATTGCGCAGGCATTGAATGTTTGCATAAAAAATTATGTCAATTAAGCTGGCGTAGCCACTTCATAAGCCCAGTAGCAAACCAGTTGCATATTTTGTCGCTAATTTGTTACCCAAGAATTGATTTTATTGCTCCAGCCTTTAATTAAAGCTTATTACTAAGCTAGCGTAACCACTCGCTGGAACTTATGAAGTACCTACGCCAACTTAATATACATTAAAACATGGAAAGCCGCTTTTGTTGCATTAAGTTAATAGCTGGAATTGTGTCATCTAAAAAAAAACAGTTGATGTAAGTACCCTCTGGCTATATTTTTGGGTTATATGTATTACTTTGGTTTGTAAACACCTGTAATTATCAAATCCCTTTTTCATACACATTTGTGAATCTTCGACGATTGCTTGCTTGGTTAACTCTGATATGTAGCCGTAAGAATAGGAGCCTACGGTACTAGGTTTCGCCTTTGTTACCGGTTCAATAACCGGTTTTCCACCATCTTTCGACTCTTTCATGCTACCGTTAGTCTCAGAAATTTGCACATCGGAAAATTTAACAGCAGCGTTTTGCTGCGATTTATCTGTATCCTCTCGTACAATGTTCGTTAGTCAAAAACAAGTCTTCTTCACCTTTTTATTATTATTTTCTACATGATCCGTATGTTGAATTTGTGATTCTTTTTGTATATTTCTCATATCCTTTTTTATGTCAGATCTTTTAACAGAATCCTGCGTGTTTTGCTTATTTGCTCCACCTTTGAGACAAGTTTTAGCCGTAGTGCAGATGTTAGACTATTTTGTTGGTCATGTATTCTACGCGTTCTAAACTTTAGTGTAAATTGTGAGCGACAAAATTGTCGTTCGCTGACTGTTTGTCGTCTGCGTTACGTCTTAACATTCAGATTAATATGAGAAAACCAAATCAGTGCGAACTTAATGTTGCTTTTGACTTGATGAGCTTTCTTTGGGTGAGGTGAAGATGGATTCTTCCATCGTGGCGATTGGTGTTTGGTTTCAAAATTATAGCCATTACTCTATGTGGAAAGTGTTTGTCATTGTATTAATCTTCCTGTTTGTTATATAATTGAACCCATTAGTTAATTCGTCTTTATCTTCAATTCCTCCTGGATAAACATTTGCCACTCGCTAGTACGGAAATGACATGCCAATGTAAACAATAAGTTTGTCCTACATTTTCAGAATGAACATATCCCGTTAGCTTTGTGATATCGCTTCCTCCAACTGATTGATTTTCGTTATACACCAACCAGGAATGATCGATGGTGTTTATTGGAATAACAAGCACGGTAGTATATGTATGGTAATGGCCTTCGACGGTTATATTTATGCAATAATATCCACGTCGAAAGGGCGCCTTTCGCGTGCGCTCGCGTGATATTGACAAATGGGCGGAGGAGAATCGTAGCCGACCTGTTGAGGGAAAGGAAAAATATTGCGTGTCATTTGTATTAAAATATCTTGATACAGATACTTTCCATAAAGAAATTTATCACGATCTTTCGCATTGCTCCACGGATATTAATCTTTTGAAAAATTGCCTGTTGTTTGTAGACTATCTTCCACTCATACAGTCCCTCGCGCCCGCGGAATAGTAAAGTGTATCACTTCAGGAAACGTACGTCTAAAGGATTGACAGAGATATATGGCTTCTGAAGGCGTTTATAAAACTTAAATAGAACGTTTGATGTTTTGAATTTTCCAAGAAAGTTTTCATCTCAGAGAGAATTTGTTGAAACACGAAGCGGTATCAGTATACCTAAAAATAGTTTCAAATATTTGGAAAGTTTACCTGCGCTGTATAACAGAAATATTCTTCCTGAAAAAATAAAATCAGCTCCTGGAGAATATACCTTCCACTAGAATTATAATGTACTCATGTACAGAATCTTTGTAGTTACGCCATGGCTGTTTATCACGTATGCAGCGTCTAATACAAATTCTGATATACCAACCGTCTTTAATGAATTGTCAAATTTTTTGAGATTATGAACATTTCAAGTTATTTGTTTATAACTCAAATTCTTGGTTAAAATTTTAGTCAACGTTAAGTTTAAAAAACAAATCGTGAAGGATTGCATCTACAGAATTAATAGTAAACTCTTTCCTATTAACAAAGCTTTTATAATAATGTATTACTTCATTCGTACTTACGGAATCTGATCTCATTACTGCAGGCTTATATCATGCCTCGATAAAGACTAAACCTGCTGAAACGATTGCTTTCGCAGTAGCGTACGGTTCGGTTACTATCAATATTAAAAATAATGTATATATTTACTTACTATTTTAGTTTCATTGTTGTTGATTGAGAATGACTTAAAGATTTTCTGTGGTATTGTATCATTAGTATGGCTTCCATTGATGACTCAGTCATACTCCTACGACGAGGTGAAAATATGTTGTGTGTATTTGGAAAATGAGCTGCATCTAATGATGTGATGTTTGCGAATTTAAAAAGGTCGTTCGCATTATATTTGCACCCTTGGTTTTTACTTGAACCCCTATCACACAAGCTTCTTGCGGATTTGAATTTAAGATGCAAGGTTTAATAATGTGCAAAACACTTTTAAGCCACGTTCTCCATCTCGTCAATACCGGCTGTGGTGGTTGAGTAATGCCCAGACAAGCCTGTTTAAACTCACGAATGCGTTTTCGAAATTTAATAAAAACTAGAAGATGACATGCATGGAGCAAACAGCTTACATGAAGCAGATTGTTTTATTTATATTTATTATAGTTTCTACTACCGTTTCCGCGTTTATCTTCTGTAATATTGTACTATGTAAAAGAAGAGACACGAATGCTACATCACTCTGCGCTAACACATTTAAGATATAATTCTTTCTTGCATCCGTTGTTTCATCCACCGTCAGTCTTTTTCTTTTTATTTTTTAATTTTTAATTTTTTTTTCTTGATTTGATCCGTAATCGTGCTTTTCACTCGCAGTAAATTAAATCGTAATTGACGTCTTGTTGGCAATTTCCATTCCGGAATGTATTTTTCCCAAAACTTTCGGAACTCTTCATTGTCTACAATATTTTGTGGATTACACACAGACACATAAAAATAAACTCATATAGAAATTTATAAAATGCTATATCACATTTCGGATTTAACAGTTGCTGTTTGCCATTAACATGTCTTTTACAAACAACAGTACTGTACTGTAAAATGTTGATATTGCAACCAATACGTTTAATAATAGAGCCAGTGTGTTCTAATGTCGGAAATCAGTTAAGAAATCCATTAACACTCGTCGAACATAACAAAGCACGCCGCTGATTCGCCATCATCAATCCATACCGTCATTCATACACATACTAACCGGACGCGTTTGAATCCCGACTTCGGTTTCGCTTTCGAAATATATCGGCGCCGCTAATGACTGCGGACTCGCTTCTGCAGGCTTACTTGTTATTAAATGTTTTCTTTTTTTATTATTAAATAACTCGAAGAATATTCTTCTTATATCAAAAAGCACCTATTTTTAAATCAAAGTAAGCAGAAAAGTCTAATATATATCACTAGTGATAAATCAAATGCAATTCGAAATTTTTGTTTTATTTATGTAATAAAGTGAATAGAAAAATAAATACTGTACACCCTTTTGGCAATTTAGATTTGTAATTGAAAACTTCCGTAAACGACAGGCCACGCTCAACGATTCGACTTCCTCGTGTATTTTCGTTGCATAGTGCAATGTTCATAATACGCGAGGAAAATACACGAGGAAATCGAATTGCTGTCCACGCCCTCCCATTTACGACATCACCCACCGCCGCTGTGTAGGGCACTAGTTTATTTTACTCTATAAATTTGACCTATATGATACTGAAAGGTGAAGGGTCTATACACTTTCAAAACTACAAGTAAAACACTAAAGCTCTTCACAGTTGATCACGCGCTTGTATAATTCTCCAGACTTTGCATAATTGATCCTTTCTCTTTCAGATTGCTCGAATAAAAGCTCGTGGTACTAAAGGTTAAATTACGATTATAGCTCTACCTGTTTGCTAGCTATTCTGTTTGAAAGATATTTTAAGGCATTATTGATGTTTTAACCAGATTTATATAAAATGAATGCATACGGTTCCTAAGATGAGAAACTTCGCAAGTCGCAGCCACTGCGGCACAAAGATAGTTCTATATTTACTTAGGTGTATCGACTTTTTCAGAAAGTAAATAAACAAAAAATATAAACGTAATAAACTTCAAATTAGTTAATTCGCCGCATTTTTCGGGAATGGTTGAATGTCGCCCTGCTGTTGGTTTCATAATTTTTCAATTTTCCTTAAAAATGCTTCAAATAATTCTTGAAATTATTATTTTGATATATCTCAGAAGTGTCTACTTCGAAACTTACGTATTAAGTTCACTGCAAACTCTAGATTGCGGACACTAGAGATGAACACTAAATGTTTTAACGATATATAAGCAAGAACACGCCCTCAAGTTGTAATTTTTGATAATCAAGTAACGTAAATGAGGATAAAGTATCTTAAGCGCGCCTCGGAGTAGCTGTAAAGAATAACCTACAATTGACACGAAGTATCTTCAATAATTCAAGCGTTTAATAATATAGAGTTTATTTCGATGTAAAGTTCTACATATTCCAGTCTGGGGTAAATTTAATTCTGACGACATTTTGCGTGTAAACGTTAATAGACTGTTATTTATTTATAAAATACAACATTTACCATTTAGATAATCTCCCGTTAGTTTTATTCAAATTCCTGTTAACATAAACATTACGCGGCTCCCAAATTTCTCCCAAGATCCAGAAAAATTACACGATGTGACCCTTGTCGCTCTAGTTGCAGATAGTTTGTAAAATATCTTGTAATGACTGTTGTACTAAATCACGTTCTCGAATACTGTGGCACTGGAACACTGAAACACTTCACTATTACCTTTTACCACAAACACTTCACTGACACTGAACGTACGTTTCGATAGCTAAGCTATCATCTTTAGCTGAGTTCAGTATTGCTGCTAAAGGTGATAGCTTAGCTATCGAAGCGTACGTTCAGTATTAGTGAAGTGTTTGTAGTAGAGGGTAATAGTGAAGTGTTTCACTGTTGTATATCGGTTCGATAAATAAAGGCAACTTATCAGATCATTACTAATGCTAATGAACGATAATTTAAATGCTTGATAGTTTGAAATTTCATAGCTTCCTTATCTAATATTAAATAAATGTTTTCTTCGTTCATTAAAGTCTAATATCGAAAACTTTTGTCAACATGTTGTATACGATTGAAATCAGAAAAAAGGAATGTTCTACGGATGTCAAATTCCAACATCGCGCCAGTAAGGAATGGGTTGTTGGGCAGAATGAAAGGAATCGTCATGTAGAAATTTCGACTACAACATTAGGTAGGAGATCGAAAGTGAGTTGGAGTGTGTTTTTAGTATTTTTCTGCCAAATTGCTGAGGTAAGAAAAAGAAAATTAGCTTGTTCTTCAAGCTTACAATGCGGAATGGAATTGCTTATGTCAAGAGTTTCCAAACGGTTGGACTAGAGATAGTGCAGTTGTATGGCCGGCAAGATCTCCTAACCTAACAATAAGTCTGCTGGATTACTTTTGATGGGAAGTTATTAACGTTTATAAAATTGATGTGTCAAGAAACATTGGAGAACTTCGAAGTAGACTCCAGAAAGCCGATGTTATTCATAGAAAAGCCATACTAAAGACAGTTCAAAATGTCACAATTGTGCATTATGAAAATGGACAATTATTTGAACATTTACTGTAATTGCTTGTTTATTGTTTTGTTTTCTATTATTATTACTGTTATTGTTATTTTTATTCATTGTTACAAACTAGGTACAAAATTTACATAAACTTCACAAAAACATATCTTCTGTAAAATATCCAGTTAGTCTAAAAGGCTACTTTTTCTTGTAATTCAAAAAAAAAAAGTAATTTACTTAAATTGCCCATAGAGAATCGGGTTGATACTCCTGAATTCGCAACAAATCCTCACGAAAAAGATATCTACGTCTTCAATACTACAATTCCAATTGGACGTCGTTATGCAACAAGGAACCAACCCACAACGAAAGCATTGTTGATCGGATCTCTTCTGGATAACTGTGTCCAATTATAACAATTCAAGAAGGATCTAAATATTAAAGTAATTTCGTTGCTGGCATAGGACCCCGTGGTGTAGTTGTTAGCACGCCTGTCGATTCCTTACCGGAGTGAGCTTGTTTCAAATACTTAATTATTTTGTCATTTTCACATTTTGCAGATGAAAGCTAATATTTGTTGTATAACACAGAACATTTTATGAACAATAGCTAACGGGAAATCTACATTAACGATAAATATATACGGAGCTACTTGCTCAACCTGCTCATAGTTCTCGACATCGGTGTAATTTGGTACTATCAGATTATCTTTTCTTAATGAAATAGGTAATCAACACGTGTAATTGAATTTATTACGGTGCTCTCGGCTTAGTGAAATTAGTGATTTAGTTCGATGTCGAGCGCTGCATCCATCAACGTCCGTCGAAAGTAGCTCAATTGCCCAGAGTTCATCGGATAAATCAGATAAGCGAAAATAAACAAATTTTCTAACATAAGAAAATAGGAAAGCAATCTTTATTCGATAAGTTAAAAAATAGAGTAAGCAAATAAACGGAAATAATAGATTCTTAAAATAAAATGGGAAATTCTAATAACTTCTATTCGGTATAAAATTGATAAATTGTAAATTATATTTCTATCTATAACCACTGAGGCAGGAATTATCGCGGAACGTACGGTATATGATTAAATACGAGCTCAAACATACGCTCAGATTAAAAAAGCTGAATGCTGTTAACGAAACGGCAGTCGGGAGTATTCCATATCAGCCCGCAAAGGCTGAGCGTAATATGCCTCCATAGATTCCGTTAGTCTGAATAATCCGACCGACGAGAACTTTTTCCCTGAGACCTCGTTCAGTAAAAGTCGTCTATATGAGCCGACCAATTTGAGAATCTTATATAGACAATTTCGGTATGACGTTTATACATCTTGCATTTTGACGAGGATCAACAGGATATTCCTTTACATAAATGATTGTAATTAACTAATTAATAATATTTATACGTGGCAGGATCTATAGAGTCGACGGAAAGTATTGAACAAAATAAAAATTTAATACAAATGAAAGAAATTTAAAAAAAATAAGTGAAATAATAATTATGATTTATCTTGTTCTCGGCATAAAAATGTCTTTAAGTTTGTGAGAACGGCACATGATTCATCACAATTCTTGCTAGAGCAATGGTATTGTAGATTACAAAAATGTTGACTTTGATATTTTCAAGACGATGGTCAAATTTCATTGAACATTTAAAGACTGACAAAAATTGCCCATAAAGGAACAATGGCTCCGGCACAATATCTTTACTGTTATTAATATTATTAAGATATTTTAGTGCTCTTACCGAGTAAACTTTCTAACTTTCAAAAAAGAAACAGAACAGCGTGCTTCTTGCGCATTTTTTCCTCGATGTTTCCCCACACTCGAAATTTAATTAAAGGCAAATAGTGTTATTTGTTCTACTCTCCGGGCGTTGATTAAAGCATAATATTGTTAACAACCTTCACTTCCATTCTGCACACGTATGCTACGCGAACATAAACATATTTTCTTCCCCAAACTACGCACGAAACGCAAGGTGGAAGGCTACGATGGCGTAATTTAATTACACTAAAGTAATATTTACTACACGTCGACATTTCTATTAAACTAACCTCGCGAAAGAATGACACGATGCATTTAACTTTTACGCGGTTAGCTTTACGAGTCAACGACTTCAAAGACGTTAAGGTGCCGTCCGTCTGCGCCATTCTACATAGCCATTTCCGAAGGCGGTGTTAGAGCCCATTTCTTACGCTATACACATATCCGAAGTTACCGGAATATCGTACAATAGAAGCTATTCACGAGTTCTGGTAGAAAGTGAGACGCACTAAAACAAATCCGCAATGCTAACTTGCTTATTAAAGCCATTAAACCGGAGTCATGGAGTCATAAGGTAAACTGGCTAGAATCGTTTCTACAGTTTCCGCGTTTACCCTTTACGTACGTTATGATAAATTTAAGTCATAAAGCATAACTACGTAAACACGTATTTCCCCTGGAGTAAAACTTAAACTACATTTAAACTACAACTTACCGAAAATTATTTTGTGGAAATAACACACCGATTTAGTAGTCATATAAATATTTTAATTGTAAAAGAAATTAAAGTATAACAATATTAATATAACACCTTCATTAAATGTTAATTCAGTAGTTAGTAACACTACTCCAACACCACTTACTTAAAATAAAAATATTTCTTTACTTAAAACATAAGAATAACCCTGAATTGTAAATTTTGCAGTATGTTATTTATAATCTGTGACAACGCAATGTAAGTTCACGTTGCAACTAATAGTAAAGTAGCGTTACCCTATACGATTTCCAGACAATTTTGCAATTTGTGTAGCAACAGCGTGGTTGCTAGTTTTTACCAATACGAACAAATAACACGATTTTCTTAAATAATTTCTCTAAACAGTTAGCGAAGTTGTTGAAAAATCTGCAACTTTTAGTAGGAAAGGCATTTACAAATGATTTCTTCCCAATAATATATTTAAGCATTGAACAAATGAATACGAGGGATGTTTCAAAAGTTCTGGGAATTTAGCTATAATTTTTTTATGTTGTAAATTTTCATAAATAATACAATGTAGTTTTTCTGCATAATCTCCATCTAACTGAATAAATTTATCCCAGCGATAAACAATTTTTTAAGCCATCTTCAAAGAATTTTTTCGGTGTATCTACAGTCCACCTATTTATGATACGTTTTACGTCAGTTAAACACTCAAATCGAACATCCCGTAAAGGTTTTTTCAAAACTGGGAACAGATGAAAATCATTGGGTGCGAGATCGGGTGAGTAAGATGGACGCGGAAGCAATTCCCATCGTAAATCGTTATAAACATCCTTTGTCTTTCTTGCGATATGGTGTCTTGCATTATCCTGTTGCAATAACAGACGCTTATGCCACTTTCCAGGCCGTTTTCTGACAAGTGCGTGCTGCAGTGGCCCAGATAATAAATTTGAATAATATTCTGCGTTAATTGTAGTACCTTTCGGTAGATAATCCATAAAAATAATCCCTTCGGAATCTCAGAATACAGTAAGCATTACTTTTCCAACAAACGGAATTGCACGCGCCTTAGGTGGATGCCCTTCTTTCGGTTTACGCTATTCTTTGGATTATAACTTTTGGTCTCAGGATTGAAATCAGGAATCCACGTTTCGTCAGTGATTGTTATCCGTTACTAAAAGTCATCACCATAACGTGGTCCGAACAGTCTTGGCACCCAGCGGGCTGAAACCTTACTTATGCCTAAACAAACATGTAAAATGGCATGAACTTGTCGTGTACCTATTCCTAGGCGTACACTAATTTGACGAGGTAGTCATTCGGCTGTCCTCTTTCAGTAGGTCATCCACAACAGTAATGTTTCTTGCGTTTACCGACGTACTCCCAGTGATCGCCCGCGTACGTCGGTCTCTTCTAATAATGTTCTACCAGCTTTAAAACAATCGATCCACCGATATACGCTACTTTTAGATTAGGTGATCCTGGAAGAAATTATGAGATCCATTTCTTCCAGTCCATCGGTTTTGGAAATGAACATTAACAAGATTTTCATTTTCCGCCACTGTATCTGACACCCACATACAAAATTCAATTCGTTTCTTAAAATCGCATTCAGAATGTTGTTGGCAGAGCAAGATTTTATTAAGATGGTAACTATGTTTTAGAAGAATCCTTGAGACCTTTGCTTGCCTAGTGTCGGTATGGAATTTGATTTTTACCTACATGCGGGTTTTCAATTACAGATCACACAATCACTGCAAATTTGGTTTCATCGTTTTCTGTTACGGGTCTTCTTTTAGTGCTTTTTTATGGCGAACACTATTTGGATGATTTCTGTTAGAAAACCTTTGAGCATAAATACGTGATGCCAGTAAGTAATTTTGCTGATATTCTCAAAAAATAAAAATTATACAGATCAGATCCATCCCTCATTTGAATAAACTATCGTTCTTGATATCGTAAGAAAAAGAACAGAAACAAACTACCACTACTACTAACGGACAATTTGTAAGGAAACACTTTTCTAAAGGACTGACAGACAAATAGTAATACAATTTACACATTAAAATTGGTCAGTAGTGATAGTAAGAACTATGGGGTGGTATGACAAACAACACTAAATTATCGGCACACTCTGCATCACACAAGTTTAATTAATCTGGGATGGCTGTTTCAAGGATGCGCGGATCCTCATTTTTAACCGTATGACCGAATGATGTGCCTGTTCTATCTCTACTCTCAAGAAAAAATTATCATTTGCAAGTATCTCCTTTCGCCGCTTACACTCCGGTAAAAGACATGCAAAAAAAATACGAAAAGATAGACGAAAAGGTCTCTTGTCATATGACAACGGTTCGTTCTCTCTATTCATCAAGTTTGTGTCCTTTTTTATGTAAATAATTTCGTAACCCTCTAATTCCCGCGGCTTAGTCAATTTCAAGTTTTCTAACTTAATATTATGCCCGCTCTCGTTTATATGTTGTGCTACACTTAACGATTCTATTCTATCGTATCTACAAGACCCAACATGCTCATTGAATCTGGTACTTATCGTTCTTGGTCAAATGAAAAGAGCCATTAACATCCTTCTGAAGATCCCAGGCGCAATGTCTGGCGAAACGTCGACTTACACTAACTCAAGACCACAGCCTACAAGTCCGGAAACATATACTGCCTGTACAAATTCACGTGTCTATGTGTTGGTTGCTGGCTTACTTGACTTATTACGACTTAATAAAATCTGTGTTATACAATCTTATGGAAGATAACAATCTTTAACAACCTCTCTTCTTGAGACCAAAATTATATTCGTCAGAATTTTTCGGATTAATTCCAAGAAACTCATTATCTATTGATATCCTTTTCAAGAGTGTATTAATTATAACCTTTGAGCAACTTTTACTTGAAATGGCCTAGAACGCACAACAAATGCCGGCGAAAGTTACGGAATTGGTTTGGTCGAAACAACTTTGCCATAACTTTCGACATGGTCTCCATTATCGAAAAGGGAGTTCAGCAGAAACTTCAGAATTAATGTTATACTTTCCTCAACACGACCACCACGAAGAGAAAAATACTCTTAATTACAATCTTGCGAATATTATTGACGATACAGATTTATGTTGCAGATTACATTGTGTTCATTAAAAAGCATTGTTTTATGATGTAATGCATTGTTATGAATTGGAAAAGTGAAATAGTTGCAATATAATATTTATTAATTATTAAATTATTAAATATTGACTAAAATTATTTATTTTTAAGCTAAATATGACAAAAGCTTTTAAAAATATTCGCATGCTAGGTATTATTGAAAATTCTATTTAAGGTCACAAACCCGAATTGACAGTAATTATGAGAATCACTGGATAGAACCTAATATTGATTTTATAATTAAGGTCATCATATTATAGAAAGCTTAGATGGATATAAAAGCATCCAATCAGGTGGAACCTAAATTGATTTGATAATACAGTTTGAAAGCAATGCATGTATTAGAGAGTTTCATATAACGATTTTATTATTACACAGGATAGGTTTATAATACTGAATACGATATATCATTTCAGCCAGACTTCTTCTAACCAGAAGGTTTTTTATTTGTGGCCAACTAAAACCAATTCTATTATAGAATTCAATTAGAGTTAAATGTGCACCTCGGGGTGGTAGTTATTGTAGATACTCTAGATATTTTCCAACAGTAATGCAACTGCGAAAAACTTCTGTCAGACACATATTGTTCTAATTTCGTTATCTAAAGCTTCTAAATTTTTTTTTTGTTTTTACAACTCTAACGTTTGTTACAGTTCTGTTGTGGTAATGGCACATTGCTAGGGCCTATGCCATATGCCTCCACAATTTTCTTCTGTTTTAATAAGATGTTATTTTATTTTATTTTCGAGAAAGGTCGAGGTGCGTCGCAGTCTCCAGTTATTACTCACATTATTAACTCCTATTTAACTAGATCGGAGCTTCCGGATACTATTGTTCTGCCAGTACCTAAGATTGCTACTCCTCTGGAGCTTAGGAATCTTCGTCCTATCAGCTCACTTCTGACCGACGTTCTCAAAGGTTCTGCCAAAAGTAATGGAACACCCGTTTTTCAGTCTGGATTTCGCCACCTTCATTCTTACTGGATGTCACGGATGATACTCTTGCGGAGTTTGACGAGGGCAACAGTTACAATACTTGTGTCGCTGAACAATAGCAGAGCGTTTATCACAATCACAAATTGCTGCACCCCATACTGCATTATGTTGTGCTGTTATATTAACCAAAATTCTAACAGGAGTCAGTCCTGATGGAGGTTCCATGATGCGGCCTCTGGGGTGCCTCAGGATTCTATTTTGGGTCCGTTGCTCTTCTCTGTTTATATTTCTTAGCTCCATTCCGCTTAGAAACATTGTTACTCATTTTTACCGTGATGACACGCAAATTTGCATTAGTTGTTTGCCGGATGGATTGGCGTCCGTTTATTCACTTTTGGATGAAGACTTAGAGCGACTTACTGGTTTATCAGTACAACAATAACTAAATTTAAACCATCTAAAATATTCTATGGTTGTGATTGACGGTGGAGACCTGGTGCTAGAAAATGTAAGAATGAAGGTGGGCAACGACGTTACATTTCCAAATTCTATAAAGGTTTTGAAAGATTGATAGCATGAGAAGATTATTAGGTAAGCTTAGAAACCTTAGGAAAAATAATCCGAACTCAAAAAAACTAATTTTGTTACTGACCAGAGTACATTTTTTGTTATAAAACGAAATATTTGGACTACGCATTATTACAAGTTATGTATAAGCGTCCTTTGGCGACGAAGTAAGTTTACAGACCATTTCAAAGCAGGTTTAATCCTGACGTAGTTTTAAGCAGACAACAATATAACTATTTTCGATACAGTTATCAATTGCATAACAACATAACCATAACCTGTGAGCCTTGGGAGGACAATCGAAAGACCTCGTACTGAGAAAATGTTCAAGGAATAAAACAGGCGAAAGCATTCATATCAGGCTCCCCTAAGACAGCAAAAATAGCGCTATCGATCAGCTAAGATAAGCTAAAATTTTACCTATTCTCTATAGGGAAAGCTGAAGATCAAATCTATCATCTATGCCAAGAAGATCTGGAGACGGCAGAACACATGTGTGGCCATCAGTCGCACCTGACAACAACATTTCAGTAAACCATTTCTGACATCTACTGAACTGAGGGATGAAGATCCTAGGGTAGTATTAAGGTTTATTAAGAGCCTTCACTTATTCTAACATAAATAAGGGCATTTTGTTACAATAGGTCTAACAGGGTCACGGTGGTTAAAGGCATTTGTACCATAGCCCATTAACACTAATACTAATCTATCAACCTTCATGTTTTATAGAAAATGGAAGGTTCACTATTATTGATGAATTTATTAAGCGAAGAAGCAGCTAATGATTTCATGAATTCAGAAGATATGTCCTTGTATGTATGTCAAGTAATACGGGTTCTGTGTAGCACAAATTATTAATAACATGAACTTATCATTTTACTCCAATAGGTCAATATATGTAAATATCAGCATATTCCATAATTAACTCTCAAAACCGCATAGTAAATACAGCGATGTTATTAACACGTTCAAGTTATTCAAGAAGCATCGAAAGTTACCGAATCCCCAACAAAGTTAATCCCTAATTGCCAGAACAAAGAAGGAATAATGATTAAAATATGCAAATTAATCTGAGAGAGATGAGGTTACCTAAGTAGAATAACTTCGTTCGGGGAAATTCGTACCTACTTCCAAAGTAGTTGACGGTATTATCAGCAACCTGTACCAGTACACTCCGCATCAACAAAGTTAACGATTAATTTATTTGAAGCACGTGTTTTAGAATTTTGTGAATTTCAGTTGTTAATCGTAATGTGCGTATTAAATAAAGTTAATTGTTAGATTACTTTATTGCCATCCTTGATTGTTGTTACGTAGCATAGAATTTAACCTGTGTATTTTTTACAGAAGTGAATTTTTGTAGAAAAGCTGGTCAAGCTGAACAAACTTCAATGCCTACTACCTAGTACGAAGAACCAAACGTTTACAATAAAGGTTATATTAAATGCACTGAATGAGAGTGTTGCATTTGATGTCTTAAAAACAAAAACCCAATCAGTTGCACTAACAATAAGTTATCACAGAAACGCATTTATCAGGAAAACACTTCAATCGGAACTCAGGGATTTGAATGAAATTTGGTGAGCATTTAGGCCTCATGAGGATACATAAATAGCAGTTTTCTATTCGAGCTAAAAACGTATTTGATATGTTTTCTTTTTTTTTAATTACTCCTTAACCAACAATATTAAATATTTTTGAATATTTATGGCAATACAACCTTTTATATACATACATATGTATGTCGTTCATTAGTCTTTGTTGGTATAATCCATTATGTCAATTATTAATAAACGGTAAATTATAAATTAATACAGAAATTAGCAAAACGTATTCCACAAAAAAACGTCTTTACCTCACAAATGCTTTTGTATCATTAAGTGTAATTCAAGTAATGTCTGCATTATTGATACAAAAATTTCAATGTTTGTCAGTTGTTTACATAAAAATGGATCGAATTATTATTTACCTGTCATTTAATCACTGTAGGAAAAAAAATACAAGCTGCTTTAGAGAGCCACTTTTAATATCCTTGAACACGAATGAGATTGCTGGAATAAAATTCGTTGTGCTAAAGTTTTAATGATGTTATTATGAATCGAACTCTAAAATTTTGGACAGCATCTTTGAAGTAGGTATATCAAACCCTAATAAGAATCGATGTAAAATTTTCTTTGTAATCCAATAATATAGTTAAAGATACCACGGTCCACCATTTGATAAGCATTTTTTTTTTTGTTTCAAAATATCTATATTTAGAAACGCCCTGTACAAAATTTAATAACGATAACGATAAGGTACGTAAATACCACGTATTACGTTTCATTTCATTCCACAAAATTAAATACCTTAAACTTCATTACACACTTATTAATAAATATTTAATATTTAATTAAATATTTAATTTCAAATAAGAGCTGTACAAATGCTAAAATTTCAACATGATCATAAATATCTCGAAAACAATTGACTTTATATAAAACAATATAAAAAACAAGTAAAATGAGAAGGTAGAAAGCTATTACTTCTTGTAAAAGAAAGTTGCAAGGTATACTCTAATTCTTCTATAGTTCTGTTATCACATTATTTTCCGGAGCCAGGCTTGTAGCTTCTACGCATCTTTATCACTAAGAAGTGGCTGCCTTCTCTGGCACTGATTTAGTAATTTCCTGGCCTTCCTAACCGATTAATTTGGCTTCGACATTATGTGGTTCTCCGTTTGCTATTCCAATAAAATGACGCCGAGGTGGTGGATAGTCTTGCGGTTCTTCGATAATTGAAGTGAGCAACGGGTTATCCGAAAAGCTGACGCGTTGCTACACAGTTTTGACTAGTTCTCGTAGACGTTGTGTGACGCTGAGGAACTCACGGTTGCCCCTCGGCTGAGCATTCCGTACGAACGAGGGAGCCCCAGCTATCGTCCGAATAACTTGATTTTGTAATATCTCCTTTTCAGTTGATAAGGAGCCACCATTAACTATTCCAATTGGTTACAATAGGACAAGGACAAACGTTATACAATAAAACCATTCCGCACACATCTAGCTAACTCCGTCTACACATTAACGACGGCAATGTATTTTTGCGCTCACGAATTTTCGACGGATCAAATCGATATGTGGCTTCCAGGTACATTTTCCAGCTATTTTACATCGTCATTGATGAATCATATTAATATGCTTTTTGATTCGCTAATCTTCAGGCCTCATTTGGCAGCCCATTCAACCAGAGCCGTCTGCAACCTAGCAGGCGCCAAGCCCTCACATCGACTACAATAAGAAGTCGTGTCGTCAGCGTATGCGGAAAGTTGTACCTCAGGACGTTTTCATACTATATATATATATACAAAAGAAAAGCTCCGGACTTAAAGGGGAACACCAGAACCAATCGGTAATAACGGATCAGATGGATCAGACTCTTGTTGAACCCGAAATCTTATTTTCTTTTAATGTAATAAATTCTTTGTAAGTTTTGTATTTAAATATTAGACCTTCATACGGGCATTTGTGGGTGATCAACCTTTAACTGATTATTTTACGAGCTGCTTCAAATTATGAACATTGATCATTGGAAACGACAGAAGGCAAGACTTGAAAAAAAATTCCGGGATTCCGGGAAATTTCATAAACAGACTCATTATGAATATCATAGTCTCATTGTGAAATCTCGCAATATTTGCTTTGAATTTTCGATAAACTTGCCTATAATGCAGGACATCAATACAAATCATGTGTATTTGATGTGAAAAGAGAATGTTCTGTTTAAGTTTATATTTTCGATATACTTTTGCTAACGTTACCTATCACTAATTCCTCTATTTTCATTCGAAGGGGGTTCTTGGTTTTCTTCGATTTTCATTCCAACTAGGTTGGAGAATCTCGTTTGGAAAATATGCTCGTTTTCAGAACCTAGGGAAGTTCCGGCATTGCTGATCCTTTACTTCCAGTATTTTTCGGTTGAAGATCTGTTGATTTTTTATTCCCCTTCGAGGGATTCCGAGAAATTCTGAGTTGTCAAATCTTATTTCTGCTGTTTTTAAGTTCTGGTCCCTCCAAATTGTCATATAAGGCTACATAAGCTAATTTCATGTCGGGTTCGACGAAGAATTTTATTTTAGAAACACAACTTAAAACTTGTCTTTGTTGCATATTTGATTCGCAAAATATAACGTAACGACTTGAGGCTTGAAAGGATCTTAGCATTTTGTTTTTAAAATTCCCTGTTATATTAATCCAAAATAAAATGTCGCACTTTACAATCAGTGCTGATACAGTAACTTTGAATGTTGTAACCATGAAAACATAATTGTGAATTTATCGTATACTTTGAACTCGATTATGGTTGTTCTGTTTTTCATGTTAAAAAAAAAAATTAAAATTTAGAAATTGATTTTAAAAACTGAATGTCATGATTATTTTTTGCCAAAGTATTTAAATTTTCGGTATCTTGAAATCCTTACTTTGAAATCCTAATCCTAAACCCAGGTTCGTTTTATCCAAATCCTTCCCGCGGTGATCCCAAATCTGTGGATGGATTTTTTTTTGTTAGAAGATCAATGATGTTATTAAGTGTTATATTAAATTGTTTACGATCAAGATTCATAATTATTTTTATTTAATTTTAAAGTTTTAGTGGAGAAATTTAGGAAAAATTATCGTTGTGGAAAGGTTTCCTCACTTTCTCATTTATTTTAGTCTCCATTCCTAGATTACTATATCAATTAAGCCAAATAACGTCCTTAATATATTAGAAACCTTTTGAAATGCCTTGTAATTCCATATCCTGGTACGGTCGCGTCAAGTACATCGAAATTATGTCGGTTACCACAAGGATAATTCTAATTTTGGTTAATACATACGAACAACAGCACGCTTGCCTGAATCCGAAATGAGTATAAAGAAATATAATTCTGATTTACGTTAGTAATTTTGATTTCTCGTAGTAAAAGTTGTCTAATGGACTTCTCTTTTAGCAAACCCTATCTTACTATATGTGTAAGACGAAAATAAAAACCCAATCTGGAGTAAATTGAATGGAATAGGTCATCAACACTGCTTCACCTCGCAACTAAAAGGAGCTAAAAATGTAAACATGTCAACTTGGAACACTTTCCAAACTAGGTAAATAAAATCATAACAGTATATACATACATCCAACTATGTATATACATCTACATGATGATTATGAGAAACGAATTGCTTTATGGGTCCAGTTGCGCAACTTTTCGTAAACTTTTTTAATTCTTATTTGAAGACGACAAATTTACCAAACCGTGTTACTGTAAGAAGTTTTAAGAAATGAATGAAATCAAAGTTTCAATATCATTTAGTTTCTTTCCTCTCGAGAACGAGTACGGAGGGTAATTGCCAATAATAAAATTTGCGACAAACTCTTAAGACGAGCACTTATTACATAGTTGCACATTTTCCAATAAAGCTTCTTACGCAGGATTCTATAGTCCCCTTCTCCGTGACAACCTTCCCTACTCCATTTTCAAATAATTAAAACGGAGTAATTTCATTACGGGAAGCTCAACTTACTGATATCGAGTCGGAATACTAAACGAGTCGCAAAGACATATCGCACAATTTCAGTCAATTTATTACTTGCAAATGTCCCCGAAGATTCTCGGCTAAAGTGCCAGCTTTGACCTGTCATTCCATTAAAGTAAGTCTATAAAGTGAATTATAATAACATTCTTGCTTGTATAAATATGAATTCGTACATTTTCAATATAAATGAGTAATTTTTAATTGCTGCTTAGAGTTGCCTATACAATGAATACATTGTGATAACTGAAGGAGATCACTGGAAGTCCAGTTAAGTTCTCTATATGGAACTATTACTAAAACTCATATGGCCTAAAGTTAACATTAAATAAGGTAGTAAAGTAAATCTAAAAAGTGTATGAAAAACACAACAGCTTTCTAAGATTGATAGTAACAGAACAGTGATTCGGGCATCGTTGTAATAAAGCCACCAGTGTTTTAAATAAGTGGCACGTGAGAAAATTGATATAATTCTTATTTAGAATGAAGCAGAAAGGTACCCTGATAGGCATTACTTGTTTCGTAATTCGTCGTATTGTAAAGCAGTTTTCTACAACATGAAGTATTACGAAGAAGAATAAAGAGAAAAGGCGCAAATCGCTATACTAGCTGCTGTGGCTCATAATCCACAAATTAATATTAGAGAATTTGCAAAGCAGCTTGGAATCTCGCGAATTAGTACTGTTCGAATACTGAAACAGCAAAAATATCTCATGTCAATGCACCGAGACCTCCACGGGACTGATTTTGAACATCATGCAGAATTTTGTGAATGGGTTGATCAAAAAATTCGAAATAATAATTTCTTTCTTAATATACTCTTCTCCGACGATCCACCTTTACGAATCATGGACAGGTAAATAGTCTAAATAAGCATAATATGCATTATTGGAGAGTGAAGAATCCAAGGTGGTTACGACAAGTCGAGCGGCAACGTCCATGAAATGTTAATGAATGGTGTAAAATTCTTGGTACCAAAATAATTGGACCCTTCTTCATTAGAGGTACTTTAATACGTACGTTTTAAATAAACAACGTGTTGCCAACACTGCTTGATGATGTACCTCTAGAACAATGAGTAACATAACTCTATTTTACGACCAAATTCAGATACTTAATGGTTAATTCCTTAAAGGAAAGCATGAGAACTTTTGATGGTGTTATGAAAAAAAAATAAATACTGGAAACAGTAGTTAAAGAAATAAATTTTTGAAAAAAAAAGAAAGAAAGATTTACATTTGCATACAAAACAAATTCAATAGATATAAATATCTAATTATGATGGGTGCGATTTAAGGAAGAGTGAAGCAAGGATAAAATAAAACAACAACGTAGTTATATTTTTATTAATATGTTGCTGTAGGCGTGATCTGTGCACGTACGGCTTCTTCACGACGGCGACGACACGGTGTGGGCAGCCATTGAATGGAAAAATTGTTCGTCTCGCTGATTGGTAAATTCTTCTCAAAGACCATTCAGAGTATTCAGGGAGAGGTAAAAAGGGATGGATAACATTTGAAAATAGGCAGCTGGTTTGAACTTGACGTGATATTAAATATAAATTATTACAAAAAAATAAAGAGTACGAGAATCTATGTGAAAATATCAAATTGAAATATGAAAACTGCACATTATCTGTAGTTAACATCAGCGGTGCGAGTGACAAGCTGGTCGTCAAGCTGACGAACTGTTGACGGAGTTCAATCGAAGAAGTCTCGTTCGGGCGAAGAATAACCTCGATAATAGCGGGCTGAAGATCATTGCAAAATATTAGTCCGATGATCGATATCATATCCGTACCACAGTACGTATTCTGTACAATCGGCTCAAGAAAACAACATCTCCGACAAAAGATCGCCAGAAAATAGGGCCTTGTATACGATATCACACCTTAAGTGTTATGCCGCGTAGCAACCAAAGACTGCACGTCTACGGATGGAACAACAATCTTATAATAATTTCTAGGTACACACGATGGTGGAATACGGAAAAATATAACAACGCGCAGGAACTATTCCTTGGCCTGCTCGTTCCCCAGGCCTGACCTCACTCAATTATTTTCAGGGGTTCAACTAAAATGAGAAGTGTATCGTAATGCCCCCACAACACGTGAAGGTGTGCAGCAGTGCATGCTCACAATTTACCGAAGACTTATGTCCATTATTCAGAAATGTATGGGAGTTCATGATCCATTTTAAACATTTAATTGAATAAATATTTACGTTGTTATTGTTTTCTAACATTTTAATAATATATTATTTTTTTCCCAGGTCATGATTATTGTTTTTATTTCTTCTGCATTTATTTATTGTACTAAATGGACGGAAAAAAATATTGTTATTGTTATTATTACTACGTAGTTGTCTAGAAATTTAGTTCATTATTTGGTTTTTGTTAGTAGAGCTTTGATGTTAGGCCATATGAAGTCTAATACCTTTTTACTTTGAATTAAATGCTTTTCAAGAGCTTGTATAAAAAAAATATCATGTTCCATAAAAAAAAAACTTAACTTGACCTTTCTGTAACCAAGTGATTTCCCACAACTACCACAATGGTATCATTGTATGGGACCTCTTTTTCACTTGAAGCTTTTTTTCATAAAACTAACTGCTTCCAAATTATTCGAAGAGTCCAAGATCTAGTACATGTATGTAAAAATACGAAAAACTAGCATACAATTCGAGAATGCACGTATTATTTGGCAAAGCCCCACTAAAAGCCATTCAATTTGACCAACTATGTAAAAAAAGAAAAGAAATTCATAAGGAAAGAAAGTTCAGTAATGAAGAAGTACAACGTGCAGGTACTACAAACAATAAGAAACGCTAACTGAAGGACAAATAAATATAAAGATTATAGAAAAATAAAAACGTTGCGTGAACGAAATTCGCTGTTGCTGCAGTGGGTGCAATTTGTTCGCGAGAGAGTTGTACACTTTTACTATATTGTAGGAGTAAGATTTGTCAAGCAGGTTCAATCGGTGCTCAGCCACACTTAATAAATTTCTAAATCTTAAATTCAGATTATGCACATCTGTCTGGAAGATAATTTTATTATACGGATAAGGAGTACCACGAAAGCGGGTAACTTTGTAATAAAGGCAAGCAGCGTCAAGAAAGCGACGTTGTTGCAAGTTAATCCCGTTAACACCTTTCATTCTGACTTATTATACGCTTCTGAGCTTTCTAATTCCAAAAATCAGACGTAAGTAGGAGTTTTGCAGTTTTGTCTACATAGTCAACGCAGGCGCCATAAATGGTATCGCAAAAATTTGACTGGTATAGCACCAAAGAGTCACATAAGTACTTCTCAAGATCTCTACGAAGAGAATGTCTATGAGAATACATTGGTTTCAAGGCGTCATACCCACGTTGTGGACACTCAGTATTGTGCTGCTTAAATTTCAGTTTGAAATCTAAATGTAAGCCCAAATCTCAACATCCACAATTAGTAGCACGTCGTTCACCCTTCCACTTTCCAACACCTTCACCCTTGCACTCTCCAACACTAAACACAATCAGAAGATTTCAGAGGGTTTAAATGTAGTTTGTTTAATTGTTGGAACAATGAGTCAGCAAGTTGCTGTAAGTGCTCATTTGAAACTGAACAAGCAGATACCACCTCATCTGGGAAGCAACTAATGTAAACTTGCCTGTAACCGGTGCAGAAATGAAGAAACCTAAATAAATTGTTTATTAACGCAATTAGTATAAATCTTTTACCAGTGATAGAGGCCATTACGATCAATATTTTTGTGGAGATGAATTTGTTTATGGGGCCAACTATGATTAAAACAAAAACTATATGTAGTGCTTACATCATCGTTTTGTTTGCCTTTTGATTCAATAAATTTAGATATCAAACAAATTATTTATGGTTTTTGGTGTTCTTTAAGAAAGATTTGGTACCAAAATAGGGATAATACCATTTTGTTTCGTAACTACAAAGTATAGTAAACCACAAAAAAAATATGTTTTCGTAGCATCTCACTACGAGGACATGAATAACGCTTTACTTCTGTTTCGTAACTACAAAGTATAGTAAACCCAAAAAAAAAATGTTTTCCTAGCATCGCACTACGAGAACATGAATAACGCTTTACTCGCAAACAAAAGTATTGCTACACCTATTTGAAGTAAAATAAGACGATAATATAAATAAATAAGAACTCACAAAATAGCTCGTATTTCATCTACTTCTTGCCACTTTTAAGAAGGAAATTTAATCTCACATTCTCTACAGCCTAGCATGTTAATTACCTCAGTCTTTAATAATTAGTAGTTTAATACATAACCTAGCATAGCCGATTTTGGCACAGAGCAATTACGTTTGAATTATTCCTCGCTTCATCCGAAGCGCCTCGCACTTATTTATATTGGATTATGTTTTCTGAGATTAAGAAATAATTAAGGCAGAATCTTGCGTATTTATGTAGCCGAGTTTCAGAAGGAAAGGGTACTTAAGGGTAAATACACGGTGCATTTCATAAAATTTCCTCGACATTCATTATTCACGAGTACTAATTCGGACCTTTTCCCGTGTACCTTTATTAATGGGGGATTCGCAAAAAGGTTTTCTTTCGTACAATCAGTCCGACGCGACGTTCAGGGAAAATGTGTGGAATGGCTAAAATCTAACTTGATTTCGTGTTTTAGTTAATGATGTAGAACGATGTTCTTCATGTAAAGAGTTTTATACTTGTTTATAAATCAGCGACAAAGTCAAAAGGAAACACTTTAGGACCTCACATTACATAGGGTTACTCGCAACCCTACAGAGAAAAGTTAGCTCCGTATATAAGTTATAATGATGTACTTCGGGCACGTCATATATACCGTATCTATGAAGTAACACTACCCAAATAATATGAATTTGTACCATTTCACAAGATACGTTTCGATCGGTAGTTTAATACATAAATTGTCATAGATTATTACTCCAATTTGACATGTATTATCATTTATCATAATTAATTAAATGTTTTGAAACGCGTATTATCACTTAGCGCAATTCCATTTTCTTACTGTCGGTAATGGACTACCTACACCGTTGTATATTATTGTCAGCGAGACATTATTTGACATCTGTGCCCCTTATCTAAGTTACTGCTTATTTTCCTTGGTATTATATCATGCATCTTTTACTAAAAATTAACCCCTGCCACGAATCTAGTAGATTTATCACTTTGTTACTGAATTACGCTGAAAAGCTGAAGCTTTTACGTAAACAAGCGAAAGAAATGGTTGCAGGGTTAATAACGTTTTTTGAACAACAACGTGATAGTATTCGCTTTCGCCTTTGATATCTTTCGAGGCAGTAAGAGAAGTAAATAGTGTATTTGCGCAATCTTAGCGTTCAGAAAAATTATAACTAGAGCTAGTATTCCGTGTATCCCGGCAGAACTGGATCCATTCTGATAAGTACTTATCTACGTATCAAACTGCTGAACGGATGAAGTTAATAATAGCGGTAACCGCCGATCGGCGATACATGAGACTGCAGTTAGTCTTATTTAGCTCTTGAAATCGTAAGATCCGTTGAAACAAATTTAAAAACTATTTATAACAATTATAAAGGATTACTTGGCGCAATACAGGAACTGCAAACTTCCACACTATAGACTATCAACGAAGTAAGTAAAATGCTGCACGATATAAACGCAGAAAACAGCCACGTTAAAATAAGTAGGGAGTGTTTTAAAAAAGAATTCAGATCTGCAAATATAATTTCAAAGATTATTTACTGACGGTCTTTCTCGAGGTATAAAAACATTTTTTAATCACGGCGAACATTCCTAACCGAGAGAAATGTGATATATATATATATATGCTGCCAATGTTCCACGGATCTTATTTAATTTGTGGTATCTAACTTTGTAACAGCTGTTAAGAAGGGATATGTTTTACAATGCTTTTAAATAATGCGAATTTTTAATTTTATAATTTACGTTGTGTTATTGTGCCGAGCACGGTGCCACAATTTTACTGTCATGTATCTGCGTGCTATATACGAATATGTATTCTATCATGCATCTCCGATCGGCATTCCCTACTCTCGTCGGCTGTGAAAACACACATACTTACTGCGACGCGCCAAAATGCCAGCTCTAATTATAATCTATGTTACTTCGGCATCTTGCTGCAACTTTGAATATTCGCGTATCTTCTGTTAAAACCATATTAGAAGCGCTAAAAAATAATAAACCCTAACTCATCCAAAGGAAATCGACAGAAGCTTAAACTTGTGTTAGATCTATGTAAATGATGCTACAATATCATCAATAGGGGAATATACACCGAGTGTCCCATTTTAATCTTAATATCTCTGGAGAAATATGAATCCCACGAAAAAGTTCGTTATAACATTGTTTGCTCGTTTAATGGGAGGCCACAAAATGACGATTTTAGTTTCAACGTAATCGATGAAAATAAGGTAGCTTTATTACATCCTGCAATTCTACCTTAAAAAGTAACTTTTACCCGAAACATCCTTTTGCTAATTTCGTAGGTGGCACTGTAATCGACAAAAAAATTGCCTTTATTTATAAAAAAAATACGACAATATTTCTTAGAAAAATTAACTGTTCTCTATGCCCATTGCAACGCCACCTAAAATCTTAAAAGAAACACATTACATTTGAAACCACTTGATCTGTAGTCTAGAATCATAATGTATACTTCACTTATAGGGTACGTTTAATAAGAATTTGTTTTTGTGTGTAAGACTGAGAGGGTGAAGTGGCTTTTTCATTTATATATTGGCAGTGCGACAAATAACGTATTATTTGATAGTAATTGTAGAACCTTCTTTGTTCTTCCAAAAAGATTTTGCCCAAAGATAAAAAGATTTTCGTATAAATTAAGAATAATAACGATAATTTATTTTAGCAAATAAAATGCTTGATGAACTAAAACCCCACTCATCCCTTCTTATGTACTGGTACGTAATCGGTTTTAAAACATATATATATATATAAACAAATTTATATCTTGTACCTCTCATTTCCCCAAATATTACTTGAAATCAACATATTTTAAGCACGTTAATACCTAGTACATATTATTATTATTATTTCATACTGTACATTTTTTTGTCGCCCATTCACTGAGGAATAGCCTCTACACACGTGTCCAAAACAATCTTTATCTTAACTGTGAAAGCTATCGTCAAACAAATCATTATACAACCTCATCACAACTTCTTACACACTGATACGCGACGAATTCCGTAATACAAAATTATTTTTTCGATGTATTTTTTTATTTGATTCATTTGTTCATGAAATACGCAATATAAAAAAGTTCTTAAGAGTTTGTTACTAACCCTATATATATATATATATATATATATAATACCGCAAAATCTTCAATTAATTCGTGCTATATATTTCATCCGCAGTTCCTATTCTACCCACGTTAGTTTTTCTAACATTTAAAGAAGAATAGACAGTAAGGAATTCTATGTAATTATTCAAAATTGTCTAAACAACTTTTACATGTGCACATTGCTCTATAAGTAAATTCAAAAAGCACCAGAGTACACACATATGAAAGTCTTTTCTCGGCCACCAGTAAATATAGATATTTCTTCAAAAGGATTTGCCTGAATGATGTATTGAGTTTTAACACGCAATCATTTCTAACGTGCGCATCCACGTTTTTCGCGATATCTTGCTTGATTAGACTGAATCAACTAAGTCACATAATAGCCATTTACACTGTTATTTATAATTTCCAGAAAAGTTTCAACTTATTTGAAGTATTTAATACAATCAATACAATCAAATTTGTAAGTATTATATGAAATATTACCAAGTTTATTCAAAGTAAAGTTTAGCTTTCGTAATTTATTACAATGTAGAAGAAAAGACAGACTAGGCCTAAATTTCTGTAATTTTACCAACATGTTTCGTATAACGAAACCTTTTTATTAAATATCAAAATTTGTCCATGGTTTAGTGATTATTTCTTGGTGTACCGAAAACCCTCAAAAATTAAATCATTTTAACTGTTCTACGGGCTTCATTTTTAAACCCAAAAGTTTTTACTTCAATATTTTTCTGAAATTTGGAAAAGAAATGAAAACGGATTATTTGTAAATGCCTACGAAAAAGTCTAAAATGGGAATACCTATTTATATATTTCTTCTTTCGAAAAAGGGAATTTTTTACTTAAAAACTTAAAACTTGTAACATAATGTAAACAATACATGTAGGTAATAAGAAATAAATTTATAATAAAAAAAACAATTTAACAGTTTTTAACCAGGAACTAAAAAACATGATCCACGGCCACATTTCCTAATACCAAACGTCAAACAGAAATACAAATATTGCACGTGCTGAATATGAGCACAATTAACGGCCGACAGCATGACAAACACCATAGACGGAGCTACAGTAACCAAAATATGACAAGACATAAAGTTAGATAAACAAATTTTATTTATTTTATTATAGAATGTTAAAGTTAATATGCCTCCTACTGCTATATAATATAGTTGCTGATTTAGGAGGATTAATTACTATATCGTGTTGAGTTGATATTTTAACTAGTAAACTCAAATTATTTTGAATCTAACGCAATTCGTCCCCTAAAACTGGTCCTTAAAATGGATTCCTGTGGGGCACCTCTAATAATAAACCTAAACACAGATATACTGCTTCATTGTATTTTTTTGTCGGCATTAAGGAATCAAAATCCCATCAGCCACATTACCATCACAAAGTATCAAAACTGTAAATCCGACAATCAACGAGAAACTTAATAAGGAATTTCGACGTAGTTTTACCTTAGTAGTAATATCGCAGGAGTAGGTAATGCAACTTTAAGTTCCACTAAATTCTCAAACAAATTCCGGCTTTGGTGTTCATAGACGCGGTATGCTAAAACAAGCTGCCTGCTGATATCCACATGTGCAAGCTGAAGAATCCAAAATCTTTAATTTAAATAAATGTGAACTATGTCTAAATTTTAATCTAGCAGTAACAAAATAGGCGTATCGTGACACTGTAGAGTTACCATGCCAACGTGGCATGCTGCGTAGGTTTGCCATCTGCTTCCTCATTTTTCTTCTAGAAAGCATCTTTTGGGGTTACATAAAACTTCGCTTCGTAGATGCAAAGATCTGCGGTTTCGCCATCAACTGCTGGAGTCTACTACTTCATTTGGGGAAATCCCAACACGATTCTTACATTGATATCTTGTAGTTTGAGTTCAGCATATTTTACAATTATACCAAGCACAAGAGAATGAATTTTAGCAAACCGCTTTCTGTATCTTGTGCATTACGTACACTGTGAGTCTGACTTACTCATTACTTCCTATTATTTAGATAAGATCAAAATAATTCTACAAGTATAGGAAGTACGAGATGGTCAATTCTGTGAAATCCACGATTGTAGCTTATTAAAGCCTACGTAGATACGAAACTTCTCTACAAGCTACAAGCTTTATTGTCAATTACTTCCAGCAGAACATAGGGCCTTCCATTTAAAAAATTAGATGGAGAGAAAACTGAACAGCCTATGTACTTTTATAACTCCATGTTGGGCAGGATTATCAAATATTTGAAAACGTTTTCTCTAAATTACTCAAAGAAGTAACTATCTTCGGCTCAAGCATTAAGTGCACATCACAATATTTTTATGCATAATCCATGTTGACTTTGTGTGAGTAACTCATAATGAGGTAATGGAAAGAAATTTGGTCCAAATCTCACAAAACTCTTTAATAAATCCTCAGCTTATAAAGCAGATAAAAATTATCTAATTACTAAGATTGAATAAAATATTTAAAAAAGTAAAATTTGGTATATATAGGAACGAACACAACATGTTAGTGCTACCGAGATATATTTTAATTTTAAGATACCACTTTATTAATTCGACAATTTTTATCTAACCTGAGGATGAGCTATGCAGGTTGAAACCAGCAGCTATTCATTAAAGAGTTTTATGAGATTTGGACCATCTTTTTTCCCATTACCCAATATTATATTTTTACTAACATGTTGCTATTACTATTTTTTGTTATGAAAACTCCCAAGTTCCAAAGCGTACCCCGATGACACTAAAAACAACTACTTTCAGCCGTACCCCGTCACGGCAACAATTTAATATTAACAAACAACCAGCTGAAAATGTTCCTCCAACGCAAACGGTAAATAAATTTGAAATCGTTAATTAAATATCTCATTTGAACTTCACTATTCATTAAATACGCTACGGTTTTTTATAACATGCGATAGAATTTCCATTACAATAGGAATAGCTGTCACCACATATCGAGCTCTATTTACATGCGGGAACGCAGTACATTACAATAGTTCAGAGTTAGAATCCAATAAAGCGAAAAGCGTTTGCTATTATTCGCACCGCCAAAGAGAATAACTCGCGAACGACAGGAATACCAGTTTGCTGAATAAATACACATCGCGCTGAGACCACATGTTGATATCGAGTAGAAATATCGGTCACTTGTAGGAGTAAATCAACTTTTCCGGTAACGAAAAAGCGACAAAACGAACGCAACGATAAATCAAAGCTACCCTCCGGACAAAATTTGAATGTACCGTTTAAAGAGGGTTAAACTTACCGATTTTTTCACCACTCCACTCCCGGTATGGGGAAATTAACTCGTCCAATACACACGAACACGTAAAACTGTCACCACTAAATCGAGCGGATTCAAACTACCACACGACGCAGTTTCGAACGAACTAAACGTTGAGAAGCTTTCGGACGATGGCAGGACCGTTGTCTCTTTTCCGGGCGCACAAAACTGCCTCAATGCATCCTTCCCGTTCTACGGGGACATGCGTAAAAGCTCCCGCCAAACCTAATTCATCGACTATCACGCCCACGTTTTTATTTTATTTAGTTTTTAGTTGGAGCCGGTCAACCTTTCCATACTGAAGTAATTCACAAAGATGAAACGGGTGTTTTTCCAAAGTAGCGATTATCTCTGTCGTAAATGATCGCCAGAAGGAAAAAGATGTCGTTTCCAATTGGAAATGCTCTTTGATTTTTCCATTTCGATCGCGCTTACTTAAATTCTCAGTTTTATTAAAATAATCTCATGGAGTATTCGGCTATTTTGCTATCTCGTGTTGTTTCATCTAATTTTATTAATCCTTTACTGAGGAAGCTGCTCCTCTGTTCCCTTAATTCATTATAAATATGCCTCGTTAAACTTAACGATCAACTAACCGAGAACATAATTATCCTTTTTAATGGAAATTCAAGGAAGAGGTAATGAAAGAAAGAAACAAAACAGGATATTTGTGGTATTGTTGGAAGGAAAACTTTTTTCTTTAAGCAATTAGTAGAACTAGTCAAAATGGCAATGTGGGTTATTACCTCCAGTATTAACTTTTTTTGTTTTATTGGAGCTTCGACATCAATCAAACTAGGCAACTTTAACTTTTCTCTGGATTGAATTACTAAAAACAAACAAATTGAATGTTTTATTTCTAAGATAATTATGTAAAAAAAAATCGAAACATATTTTCGCTTAAGCTGTAAATATAATATAAATGTAATCAATATTACTTGAAATTGGAGGCAAGCGATTTTTTATCTGAAAATAATGTAAAAAACTGTACCTGACATAAATTTCGCCATGCAAAATTAAAAATCTAGGATTTTTTAGTTTGCTTTACATTTTACTTGATTTAATTACAAATTCGTGGGTATTACTTCACTTCCTTAATTCCATTACGAGAATCATATATGCAATGGCGCTTTTAATGTAGGGTCTTCTTATTTATGTTTCAACGTTAACGGCCTGACAAATAAAAAACTATTTAAAGTACCTAATTGTAGAACTTCCGGCTTGGTGCTTTGAAAAAAATAGTTTTCATAAAATGAAAGAATTTTTTCCTAAAACAGTGGAAATACTACTAATTCTATGCTAAAAGCAGAGCTTTCGTTCTACTTAGGGTTTGTTTCTTTGGCATTGTATATCTAATTGTTTTCTTTCTTGTTGGTATAAAAGAAAAATCCTTTGTTTTCCATGTATTGTTTTATTCTTACTATATTTCGTTGATTATTTTTTTCAACATTCTCAAGCTTATCGGTAAGCAAAATAAGCGTTTAATTTTCTTTCCATCCACGAACTTTTTAGCCACAATTCTCGTATTTCGAGTGCAACCGAACCATTCGTCTTATCACCCTAATGAGGTGAGTGGGTAATTTTATGTGAATAATCTAATATGACCTTTCAATGCTGACGTACAGCCCCTCGGGACGAATCCAGAGTGAATGAATGAAATCTTATGCGTGCGTAGGTGGAGAAAGCACAGAACCATCTGGGAGTACCGTACGCGTTGTACTCTACTGTAGGTATTATCTTTGGCTTTATATCATTGAAAAGGCATTGGATACAGGCCGTGACTTTTATAATATTCTGTAACAGTTGATTAAATTCCATACAGATAAAAATAGAGAGTTAGATTTAACACCATTTTAATACTTGCCCGTGACCAACCGTTGTAGCAGCTTCCGTTTCGCAGTAAAATTTTGTATTCCTAAGCGGATGGAACCTTTCGTTCGTAATAGTAGCTTTTAGAAACATTCAAATATGATTTGGAATAAATTTCTTCTGTTGTAGATGATAATACCACCGCTATGGAAAGTATTTACAACGGCACCGCTGCTCCCTGCATTCAAGGCGTCCTCGATCGCGTCAGCAAAATTCTCTTCAGGAACAACACAAGAACCAATTTTAAACCCATTTTCAAACCGTCAAACTACATTCCCATCAAGACCACATGCCCCTGGTTTTGACATTAATAAAACTAAAACGAATTTTAACTCAATGGTATAACAAACCAGCTGCATCATGCAGGAAGATATGTAAATTACAATATCGTCCAACCGAATTGTCACAAAAAAAAAATGTTGTATCGGGCTGGGCGATAGAGCAATTAACCTTGCCAATCCAATAGATAAACCAAACATTTTGAATAAAATAAAATAAAATAAAAGAAAAGAGAATTACCATCCTGTAACCTTCATAAATAAGATAATAAAACAAAGAATAAAAGGACATTATAATAGAGGAGAAAACGAAAAGACTTCACAACCAGAACCAACGTATAAATACATTTCAATTCCTTACATGCATCAATTATCAGAGAAAATTAATAACATCTTATTTCCATGTAACATACAAAACCTCAAATGTTTATACACCAATTTTAAATCTAAATTACCATTACATAAACAAAGCAAAGTAGCCGTACAAAGACTGCAAAAGATGAATAGTGGACAAACAAAGATTTAAAGGACACGAGTATTCAAATATCACTGAGCTCAAAAAACATAGAGGTCACAATTTCAATTTCGATAACCCAAAAATTCAAAATAGAGAAGCTAATTGCAAAGCACGAAGTTTTCTTGAAATGGTTCAGATTCAAAAACAAAAAAAAAATCCTATTAACGGCAAAAACAGAAATTCAAAATTTATCACTCGGATCTACATTTGAATAAAGATTTTGTTTGCTTGCAACAAAAATATTTTTTTTAAACACGATCTTGAACAGCGAAACGTCGAAATGTAATAAAATTTGATTGAAATTAAACAATTAATCTACTACAGTCAAGATATTTTATTCATTTGTACGATTATCTAAACATTAAACAAAACTTTGCCCTGATATATCAACGCCAAAAGTCTCCCGGGATCTAGCGATTATTCAACGTTATTTTAATCATTACAAAATGCACTGCAGAGATTTAATATTAGTTCAGTAGATTTTCCTAAAAACGTATATTTCATATTCTGCAGCAGCATATTCGCTTCATTTTTCAACGAACTAATTAATCTTCCCTAACGACTTAGTAGCTAATTAAATCTCATCAATATTAAAAATGACTTGATCTTTCCTGCGAGCTGATTCAATTTTATTTCAATTAAAAAGCAGTTTCTACGGCTGATTTTCGTTCTACACGATATTTCTTCATAAGTAACCGTTATTACCTTTACCGTGAGACTCATTCACGTGCTCCGTATTTTTCCATTAATTCCGATCGAACAAAAACAAGTAGAGCTTTGGAACACATGCGAAACAAGAAATACGACAAATGATAATGTTGTCGGGGGTCGAAAGTGGGACGCGATTTTAAACTTTTTGTACGAAAAGTTACAAAGCGTGCTACATTTAACCGAAGTATTTGCGATACACTCAATGAATCAAAATTTATTTTGTAATAAAAAGCGCCATTTCATGGACCCAACATGCTGTTACGGGTAGTTGTTGGGTGGAGAAAGCAACGGGAAAACAGTGCTATTGATCGAGTATGAGGCAAAGTAGCGAGTTCGTTCTTCCTAGACTTAGCTATTGAGATTATCCGTGAAAATACGGAATAATGTAACATACAAAATTCTACGTATACCAATTTATTGCTGTAAATAAATAAATGTCAAAAACGTCATACAGACTATTGCGAAAATCCAATCCAAACGTAAACGTATTCTCCCAGAAAAGTATATTGTTTTCTGGAAACAAAAAAACGAAGATATAATATAAGTGTTTTTCCATTACGCAACCCCCAAAGTGATTGATTGTTGTAGATTCCGTTACTTATTACTAAAGTTCGCCACTTTCCGTTTCGGAAGTGGTCGTTCGGGTGTGTGATTCGTAATATATGCGCAAGCGATCTTTACGTTACGCTCGCGTGCGTTCCAACCGGCCGCCAAATACATGCCGGATGCGTTTCTATTGCAATAAGATCGCTTGCGCATATATTACGAATCATACACCCGAACCACCAGTTTCATACCGACACCTGTGAAGCGCACGAAAAGTGGCGAACTCTACTTATTACTCATTACCACAAGGGCAGCGTTTTTGGTTTTTACAAAGGACCACGAGAGGGGCTATTAAGATTTGTCATCATTATTTTCATAAAATTTGACATTTGTTGTTGCTGAAGTAATGACGTCACAGAAATCGACCTTGTAGTTTCTTTACATTGAGCGTTTAAGAAAATGGAAATTTCAAGGGAAAATTTTCTTTCGTTGGATATATTTTTACGATTTTTATAAAGTTCTAACACAACAACAATGCTTAAAATCAAACTTTTGACAAGGAAGCAACATCAGAAAAGACGGTTTAAAACTGATTTGCAGAATTTCGTTGTGGTCGTGCTTCCGCTTAGTAATGAATTTCGTGAAGGTCGACCAAAATACAGGAGGTTATTGTTCTAAAACATATTGATTGCTTCGCGCAATATAATTCAAGTGGATCGGAATGTGCCTTACCGTGACATAGAGGCAACTTTACATGTGTGAAACAAATCTGTTCCCGATGGATTCCGCATAATTTTGCCCAAGCACAAAACAGTCTCATGTCATTTAGTGACAGGAAATGTTTGGAAAATTCGGCATGGCAACCTCAAAATCTGGACGAAACGAGCCCGAAACTAAACTAAACAACAACCAACTCTTTGGGATGAACCGAATCCAAATAGCACTTCCAAGAAAATAACTGCTTGTGAAATGCAATCAACAGCGACATCATCATGCTACATTGCACGCCAAACAATTGATTATTTGACGGAGAAAAACATTAATTAATGTCTCATTGCCCGTATTTACCTGATTTATTACCGAACGACTTCTTTTTGTTTCCGAATGTCAAACAAAAGAAACATGGAAAGCGATTTTTATCTTCTCAAGAAGCCGTTAAGAACCACGTTTTGGAGATATCACCTTCAGAATTGGAAGAATGTTTCAAAAACTTACTTCGCATACATGCAAAAGTAAATAATTGTTTATGGCCATTATTTTGAAAAACAATAAAACGATTTGTACGAAGATTTAATTATATTGCCGTTCTCTCAGGAAATAGGCATATTTAACTAAAAATACGCCGGGGACTGGGAGAGAAGGAACCTATCAGAACAGCTTTGTTCTGCCAATGGATTATTGAGCGGAATTTGGTTAAACGGTAGCTGAACGAAACTCTACATGACGCTAATGGCATCTATCTTTGGTATTGTATTTTGAACATCATAATTTGTAATATTGTATGTCTATTTAAAATTGGACAAGACGAATCAAAACTATTGAATACTAAATAAGAAAAGGATCAAAAGGTAAGCAAACAAATGAATTCTATCTATATCCATATATAATATATATGTATATTGTGTTTTTTGAAAAATTATCAAATATATAATTATTCATCAAATAACGCAACGAATCCAATGAAAATCTAAACCCAGTTTTTAAAGTATGATAGTATCGACTGCTGCTTGTAAATAGCATTTATACAACAGTAACACCCTGTAGTTTAAATGTGATTAATGATTTGAACTAATTTCGTCGTATGTATTGGAGCTATTAAAATGTTTGAGTAATTGAACTCCACAAGAGATTGAAAAAAATTTAGTGCCAGTATAAATTCAGATTACAAGCAGGAACAAATAGCAAAGTACCTGTCAGGTTTACATTTTTTTCTCCCTAATTATAAAACAATTGTTATTTCAAGAGTATATGTGAGTCGTTTCTTCTTATTATTATTATATTAACTTTTTTATTTTTTTTTATTGATCTAGATAAAGGCATTTCAAACATATTTATTTAAAAATAATTTTAATCCATTTTCATAAAACAGTAGTTGGTAATTACTAAATTGCAGATTCAATTTGCATAAGCGCAATGTTTTAGCCTATTCAGGTTTAATTTACATGGTATTTTATGGGATCTACCACATGTATAAATAACGAGACTACTGGATATGTAATTCAAACAGGAATAATAAATTCCGTTAATTGCAGAGTATTGTCGATATTAATAAATATTTACGTATTCACACAGAACGTTAATAAGATTTTTTTTGTGGTACTGATGTGTAATGGATGTTGTGTGTATAAATGGGTTGAGGAGTATAAACTAGATACTCATTCGGCGGTTGAAAAAAGTAAACTTAAGTATTCGTGTTTGGGGCCAGAAGGCGCTTCGTGTTAAAATCTGCATTACTGCATTACTTTGAAAGTTGTTGAAAACTGCTGAAAGTGGGCAAGTTTATGTATTTGTGGAATCGTGGCAAAATAATAATACCGGTCAGTGACTCGATTTCTTTTTTTGGCTGGCGATGCGGAAGAAGGTTTATGAAATCGTGTTAGCAGAGCACTGGGTGAAAATTAAAGAGATTGCTAATACAACATCTCAATTGAACGTGTGTAATTCAGGAAAAATTGAGTATGAGAAAGCTATTAGCAAGATGAGAGTTTACTGACGAATGATCAAAAACCAAGTGATTTATTGTACTGAACCGACGCTGAATTAAAAAAAGGAAGGTCCCACTTAGCGCCTCGGAGCAACACTACATAATCCAGTTACGGTACGAGTTTTGCCCCTTCTGCCATTTTTCCTTTACCAAACTTTAAAAAAATGGCTTGATGGAAAGTAATTCACGTCAATTGTAGAAATGTCTTTCGGGTGATGTCGTGTAGTTGATTTTTAAC
>LR736888.1:3295551-3369941 GCA_902654985.2 Oryctes borbonicus
GAAAGACATTTCTACAATGGATTACGGTCGTGAAAGCCTACACTCAATTCACGTCAAATGAAGAGGTCATTGCCGGAACAGAGGCTTAGTTTGCAGAGTTCGACAAATCCCATTATTTGGATGGCCTAAGAAAAGTCAAAACGTCAGCAGATTAAGTATATAAAGCTACAAGCAGATTATGTTGAAAAATAAATTTAGTAAATGCAAATTCCTTAACATCTTCATAATGGAAAGCAAAAATTTTGCGAACACACATTGTAATTAATCATAGAAGATACTAAGCTACATTCATAAACTCAAAATTAGTACTTAATCGTACAATTCTTATTCTGAGTCGGCCCTATGATCGCACCTACCTTATCGGATATATTCGGAACGACAACAATCTTATAGCAAGTCACGGGCAAAGAGAATTGATCGACAACGTCATGTAAAACAGCCGTAATTGTCAGAAAATGTGTCAGATATGTGTATTAATTTCTTGAAATGATTAAGTCACAGGAAACTACGTGCATTCAAATGAAGTGGAAAAGAACAACAACAACATAAACACAAGGGCTAAAATTCAATATTTTGTTGCTTCCCTATTCGACTCGATAGCTTTGGCCCATCTGTGAGGCATATGAAATAATTCCAAAGTAAATCACTCCAAGCACTGTTTATTACAACTATAAGCTTATTTCTATTGTGAAGCCTTATTTGACGTTTTTCAATATTTTTAACCAAATAGCCCCACATATTCTCAATGGGATTACGATCGGAGCTATAGCTCGGCTAGTCAACCACGTTTACACTATTGTTTTGGAACCATTATCTCAAATCTAACAGATTCAACGGCCCAGAGAGCTGATGCCGATAGATTCAATAGGTTCAGCACTGGACTCCTTGATGAAAATAAGGACGGGAAGAGATATCCATCATAAATTAAGCGCTGAATATAGCAACCCGTATATGAACTTATGTTAAAGCACATGAGCCATCGATGAATAAAAACTCGCTCTATGTATTATAATTTATCATTTGGTGTAACTCCTGTGTATATGTACAAAATATGATACTAAATTATCACTAAAATCAATAGCCCCACAAAGAAATTTCTTTCTACTAATCCATTAAACTTTTCAAAAATCCTCAAACATTTCACTTTTGAAAATATTAATAACACAGATCCTGAAGGGGCCTTACAGCTTTGCTTTGTATTCGAAAAACTGATCTTTATCGGTTGAAGATCAAAAAGTACGTTAAAAACTCTTAAGTACAGTAATCGTTCGATCACCCAGGCGAGGCGAAACTATAAAAATAATTGTTACTTTATTTACAACCAACCGGAATTCAGTTTGCTGACACATGATCAGTAATATTATAAGTAGAAATGTCAAACGTGATCATTACCATCTACATAATTTACATATATATTTTTCGAAAAGTTAACGGTGAAGAAGGTAAGATTGAATTTGTAATTATGCCAAATACTTAACTTTTATTATGCTTTATTTAGAAAGACCTTCTAATACGAGAGCAACTAGTTAATCTTAAAATCTGACATTGCTGTTGTGGTCAAGGGAGAAATTGAGAATTCTTAAAACAGAGCTTAATTTCATTTCACTACCTTCACTCCAGCTTGTATTTTCTAGTTTCCATTTAATCCGTTGATCGATCCGTATGTTAAAAGTATCCTTAGTTGTTGTTTCGGCATTTACTTAATATTCAGTATATTGACTTCGGCATCGAATAAATCATCTATCTGCACATCAGAGGTTGCTATGGGTAATCATCATAATACAATTCCGTATCAATTGAATTTTCTGTGGTAGGACCCGAATTATTGTTATGATTTACTACTATTTAAGGAAGTTAGTTCCAGCAGTGATCTGATTCGTCAGTACTTTCTACATTCGGTTAGAAAATGGATGTTGGAGACAAAGGACTTGGAAGAAAAAACAAAATTCTCCGAGAAATTGGAAAAAGATGCCTAAACTCCCAAAGTATGATTTGCTTAAACTAAAGAAAGTAAAACTTCAACTTCAAGCGTAAGAACGTCAACAAATGTCTTTAGAAAGTACTAGGCAGAATTGTGGAACAAACATAAAAGAAAAATTGAAAATTGCCAAAACCATGTAAAAAATTAAAAGTTAAAAAAAGAGATTTTAAGATTTTAAGATTTTATGGATCAAAACCTTTCGATTAAAAGAAACAAGAAAGTGTGAACTTTTGAAAAAAAAAAAGATGGTGACGTTAAATAAAAAACAGCCGCAGAAATACAGAAAAAATGTGTTAAAAGATTACCAAGCTGAATTTGGAAAGAATCTAGATACATATGTTAAGGCAAATCCATGAAACTGATAAAGAGAACAGAGTATGAATTCTGAATTTATAAGGTTTTCAGAAAATTTTCCAATCATTCTCCGTTCATCTTCTTGTATTCGATCGTACAGTCGACAATGAGAATCCACGAATTCTTGAAACAATTTTTTCTCTTCCTTGCCTTCATATTTATTTTTTATCTCTTATCTCTAACGTAAACACATTTAATAAAAAAAAAAGTTCTATAAAGCTCTCTTCGATGTACTTATCATGAGTAATAAATGATGAATAGCGAATAAAAGTGTCAAACAATAAACAAGAAGGAAATTGAATAAAATTATTGCTTTGGGTTAATGTTGTGTGTAACTTACACTGAAACAGAGTAAGGTATTCTCAAATTTCTACATCGAGTCTAAAATGTTCCACTCGGTCTTATTTTTTTACTGCGTGCAAGGTCTACGAAAGTCAATTTAAAATTTCATCTACATTTCGAAAATTTCATATAAGCAACTTGGTTATCGAGTTCTGCTATACTCGGAGGCGATATGTATGACATCCCCTTGATATGTCACTAATTTACCAAATGCTCAAATTTCTTCAATATATACTGTTCTACATATACACTCACCGGCACAATTAACCGCCCGCCTTTTAAAATCTATCTAAATATCTAATATTTTCTTTTTTTTTAATAGCCGTCTTTATTAAATGTAGAAATAAGTAATATCTACTTAATTAACCACATATGGAAAAAATAACTCATTTCTTTTTTATTATATGGTATAATGTTTAGGAAAGTACTCTGTACTAATAATGGTACTTCACTGGATATACTTAAGGATGAGCTAAAGTTATTTAAATAACGTGTGTTGCATCCTCTTGCTCTTATAACTTCATTTAAGCGCCTTGGAAGTCCATTAATAAGAGTTTGAATCTCATACTGAGGTAGGAGGTCCCACTCATCTCTTAAGACATCTTTAAGCTCCGTTAAGGATTGAGGTGCAGGCAATCGAACCCTCACCCTCCTTTTTAATTTATCGTAAACATGTTCTATGGGACTGAGATCTCGACTTTGCACAGGCCATTCCATTCTCCCAATCTCAACGTTATTCAGTAACGCACCTAGCTAATTAGAATAAAAACATCCCCAATATAAGGTGCAAATGGTATCACATGCTCTAATATGATATCTTCCAAGTATCTGGCACCCGTCTTTATTAACAATAACTAACTCTGTACGTGCATTGTAACAAATGCCACCCCAAACCATAACAAACCCTTAGCTGAAACTCGCTGTCTGCATAATGTTCCACACTACAAATCGCTCTTTGGAACGTCGATATACTCGCTCTCTTTCATCTAGTACCCTTAAACAGATTCTTGACTCATCTATGAAGAGAACTTGCTTCCATTGTTCAATGTTCCAAACAGAATGATTTTGAGCAAACCAATGGCGAAAGACTCGGTGCCGTGGGAGCAATTGTGGACACCGGGCCGGTTGTTGTTCGCCAAACCTTCTTCTAATCGTATGCTCACTAGCATCAACTAATCTTACCTCATGATGGCGGTTACGCACTTCAACTGCGATTTCGAAGCACAATGCTGCTCATCACATCCGATGTACATCGCTTACGGCCTTGCTCATTTTTCCTCGTGTAGGAACCAGTCTCACGGAATCGTTTTACAGCATCCTTCATAGTAGAGCGTGGTATTCGTAAAATTCTAGCCACATAACGTTGACTTCCTCCGTCATCGACCATTGCGACAGCCTTGACAATGACATAAATGAAGAAAATCTAATCTAAACTAAATGCGCCAACAACGCAATAACATAGTTTCTTACGAATATTTTTACAAAAATTACAGTGACATTGTTTATGATTAAATGTCAACATAAAAGCATGGCATACTCATCAAACATACATAAAAAGTTTAATACGAGTATGTTTGCAACAAAGTGGGCAAACTAGTGGGTGGTTAATTGTGCCGGTGAGTGTAAATACAATTGCAGTTCTTCGCTACGATAACCTCTATGTAAAATATTTAAATTTTTTGAGCATTCTTGTTGATAGCAAGCACTATGCAGTTCACACTTACTTCTTTCTTATCATTACCATGTAGTCTAATGCTTAATAACTATGTACGATGACTCGATGTAGCACCTCCACTCGGCTCTGTATACTACCTGTAGTAGCTTCTGCGTACGTAAAAATTCTGTGAACAAAATTGAAACAAAATTATGACTTATTTGTAGAACTTTTATGCTCTCTGACATTTCTACTGCAGTAATTTTTATGGCCATTAATTTTTTCAGTAACTACTTTATCTCCTATATCACCAATACCCGGTAGTGTCCCGATACTAACTGAAGCCTCCATACCCGTAGCCGTTCCTGCCGATACAAAAATCTCTCCAGAAACCACAACACCTTCGGACGACACCAATGATTCTGATGAGCCCCTTTTTAGAATCGGAACTGCCACAGCACCTGAAACAACCGCCCTAGTAGAGACCAAAACTGCAGTAGTACTAAGCCGAACTACATCCAGTGCACAAGCAACTACTTCAAAAACTGAGACAGTTACTAATAGCAGAATAGAGAGTGAAAATACGTCACGATCTGATAAGCCCCGTTTTAGAATCGAAGCTATCACAACATCTGAAACGACTGTTCCAACTGGAACTCAAACTACAGCAGCTTTAAGTTCAGCTATACTCAGTACACGAACTACTTCACTTAGAATCGAAATAATTGCGAACTACAAAAGAGAGACTAATAATGCGTCACTACGTGATGGGTCCTTTTTTAGAGTCGAAGTTGTCACAACATCTGAAACGACTGCGCTAGTAGAAATTAAAGCAACAGCAACGTTATCTCCAGCTATACCTATTATACAAGATACTGCCGCAAGAATTCAGATAATTACAAACTACAGAAAAGAACCTGGAAATACATCACAATTTCTAACAGAGGGTGATAACCAGGTGCCATCGCTAGCACGAATAACTACTGATGCTCATCCAACCAATGTTAATCAGCCAGCTATTGCTGCTACGTCGCCTACCGCTACCGAGGAAGAAATCACGGAAAATGTTGAGGAATGGGAGTAAGTGCTTAGGTTTGTTTAAATATTATTTCAAAATTGCATATTCCGTTAGGTCCTGGATTATAGACACACTTTCCAAATTGTGGGATTTTTTTTATCAGTACCAGAGGTCAAATACATACACTGCTTATTTTAAAAGTTCCTACACGTGTCGTCCATTATACGTAGAATTATTTATTAGTATTACGTTGTTAATTCGAAGACATTTGTTTAATGTCTGTTATAATAGTTAAACTTATTGATCTGGAAATTTTTAAGAGTTACAATAATAGTATGGTTTAAAATTATATTGACACATAAAATTCCTCATAGGTTAGTAGCTATCCAAAGCTTTATTTTTTTTAATGGAATATGCCTCGTATAATATGCAGGAGGGTCCATTTTCAATCCCCACCATGGTAGTCTCGCATATTGTAGAAGATAAAGGGTAGGTTTAAATTTCTAAAAGTTGCTAAATTTTGTGTTTGTTGTGTACCCAAGGAAAAAATAGATGTATGACAAACTCATTTTCTTTTAGATGTAGCATCTTCATTTGATCTTGCAGTCACTTTAAATCTTCCATCTAATGGTGTATTCGAAATTTTGATCTGACGTTTCAATTCTTTTTGGTAATCATCAACTTTCATATTTCTTATCGACGTCATATTGGATTTCGAAAGAGTTTTCTTTTCTGATTTTAAACCATGGCGACAAATGTTTTTTATATTGTGCTTTAATTGACGAATAATACATTTTCAGATTAAATAGGGTAGCCAAGAAATTTCAAACTACCAAGCATTTTAATTATCGTTAGTAGATATGAGTAGTTTCTATTCATTGAAGCGAAATACAATAGCGAGTACACGATATTTACAATTGTATAAAGTTACTGGTATAGGCATCATTAATAAGAACAAGAAAAATAACTTCTTTTATATCCATTTTCTGTGAAGTTTTTGTGGACCGTTGAATGTCCCAATGGCTGAAAGTTTTTCCATGAAGTGGTACAAACCGGGTATAAAATGAATGCAATGTCCAAAAGTCGAAGAAAACCTCAATGCAAACCGTGATCGTGCATTCTTAGTGCAAGATTTCGGCGTATTAGAGGCTGAACAATAATTTAAAGCATTGAAACTGACCAAGTTGATTATTCTGGTGTTCCAATTATTAACTTGTCAATGCAAATTCCAATAAATTAATGGGATTGTATCTTTAAAGAAATACACCACTAACAAGAAAAAAATATTAATAAATGGACAATGCAATGACAAATGAAAGTGAAGGTTCCTCTTATTGAAGGATCATCAAGATGAAGTAACCTTCTAGTGGTTTACTGTTTCAATTGCACCATTGTGATTAGCGCATAAAATTATGCAGATTTGATACGTTAACCGACGCCGTAGACTGCTCTCTTACAAAGTTACCATTAGAACTATACCAAATTCATCAAACTTCTGTTTTTCATTCCATACTACAATCTTTTTCCTACTACCAACTACGCCTCTTGTGTTGACCAAATGCGGTATTTTCGAAAAATATTGTACCTCCCCCGGGCTGTAAGTAAGTCGTCCACTCAAATATACAAACTATTTTATTGAAAAAATCCAACTTAACTCGAAAATGCAACGCCAGTTCGTTTTCACGGAAGGAATGCTACATCTTCGGCAATTTAACTAACATGCACAATGTATCATTTTTCCTCCTTCACTTAATTTCCCACATTGTTTCTACTTTATATCGTCTATTATGACTTCCTTCCGTTTTTATATTGGCTTCGCTCTTCTTTTCCTTGGTTCTAGCGCTGCTGTAGATATTACTCTAAGTGCTTACCTTATCCTATAAGCTCTAAATATTCTAACCATGTTATCTTACTTCTACTATCATAGGGATGTTGTATGATATACTAAACGATAAAAGGATTTTTAAGTAAATTAGGGTACTATTTCCATGATATAGTCCTCATTCAAAATCCTATCCAAATCATAATATTCTAAATCTACAAAACAGATTTGTAAGGTTTTAAAGTAATAAACCAGCTTATTTTAAGAAGAGTGAATATGAGCATTATGCTAGACGTAGAACGACCATCATAAAGATAAGCTCTTACCAATTGTAATTTTATTAGCAGAAAAAAAACATAGCTTCTAATAATGGCACCCGCATCATACGGAAATAAGTGTTCATCTGCAACAAGAACAACTTCTAAAGTTTTTAACAAGTACTCTCTTTGCAGGTTCGGTGATCGTGAGTGGGTAGCGGAAAAATTAATTGAATGGGTACGTAGCACGAAACTATCGTAGAGAAGACCGGGGTTCATTCAGTCACTAATTTTAAATATGCGTGCGCATAATCATAATCAAAACGGCAGGTTTTGGTACCGTATTTCCCATATTCAATTTCCGATAACGAAATATTACTAATTGAAGACCTTGGGACAATAAGGAGCTAAGCCGCTATTTGTCAAAAACTGAAGCTTCTTGTTTAGATTCATCAGCATAATTATTGCCCTTGCTTCAGAGACGACACCATTACACACATATATACCATTTTGCATTTTGCAAAAATATTTGGGGAATGGGGAGATATGCCACTAGTGTTTGCAACAGGGCGGAAGACGGTAGTGACAGTAGTGGCGAAGAAGTGTATTCGGATGATAGTACTGCTAACAAAGGTTATATGGAAAGTAACTATGAGTCTGAATTTGAAAAAGCTGATTCTGGGGAGGTAAGTATATAAAGATTGTGGCTTAACCCCTTATGTCCTGAATGAATGTGACTTAACTTCGTTTTTTCGAGTTTAGACATTATTAATATCAAAGCTAGTATTTTATATGAGTCTTATGCCACAAAAGCCTGTAAACGTGACCAGTGAATCTCTTCTTTATGTCTAACAAAGGTTTTGTTAAAAAATAATGTGATTTGTACCTTTATTGCCTATAGAAAATAATGTAATTTACTTTTAGGATGAGGTGGTGCCGAAAACCACATGGAACTATTGAATGCTCCGACAACTTCTAGAAAAAAAGGAATTAAACGTAAAATAAAAGGAAATTTTGGCAACTGGAAAACAAATGCCTATTTAAGTTATGGCAGTCTAAAAATTCCAAAGAAAGTGTACATTGATCATGATTTGAATGTACCTGCTCTGTATAAGAAGTAACTATATAAATTGTTGCAATGAATAAGGTATTGAACTTGTGAAGGAAGATAACTACAGATGAATATTCTCCACAGAGATTTGAACTCCCAAGATTAGACATTTACAAGTCTTACAACACCTCCAACGCTAAAACAGTAAATGAACTGAAGATAGAACTGAATCAAAGGCAAGTCGAAGCCATGCGAAAAAATGTAAAAGTTACACTTATTATTAGTTTTATTATTATTAGTTTTGACTCACAGCAAGCTTTACCAGTACCAAATCTAATAGCTGGTTATTTAAGAAAAGCGTAGGTATATAATTTAGCTTTAAACCAGGAACTGTTGCTACACGTGGCAGCGATAAAATTGCCGGTATTTTATACAAATGTAAAGGCAACAGCCAAAAGAGTAATTTTCACAGACAATTACAACAGCCAAAATAAGAATCGGTTTATTAGATGCCTGTGGCGACAGGAAGTAAAGGAAAAGATTTTCAAAATTGTAGAGCATAGACTTGATTGTCAGTTACACCTACTTACAAAGCATTATACTGCTGATGATTAATATACAGTTGTAAATAAAAATAGACGAACAAAACCTTTTCAGGTTACTGCATTAAAACTGGACGATTTTTTCCATTTTTTCCATTACATTTTCCTTGAAGATATTCAAAGAAAAATTGCGTTTTAATAAAATTTGTTCTCTTTTTCTTGAGAAACTCCAAATGTAGTGTTTATAAAGCCCTTTCTAAACGAACTGTACCAAAAGAAAACTACAGAATCTCTCTGAACTCGTGAAGTATACCCCACCCGTATACCGGGCGATTCATATCTTGAAGCGACTACATAAGTAGAAAACAATTTATTTAATCAAAAGAAGAACAAGAAATAAAAGTTTTATCTTAAGAAAAGGAAAAGTATATTGTAAAGTCCACCTTTAGAAGTTCCATCAATGTCTTCCCACTGTTAAGTTTTTTCAAATAGAAACCTGTATTTTTTAATAAGTTTATTGTAGTATCTTATTGTCCACAAAGAAATAAATAACTTTTATCTGAAACTCTTTTTTTATTTATTTGGTAACTATTAACGGTACTAACCATAAAATACTTAAACGAGTTTAATTACTTCAATTTCAGTGATGGCGAATGATGAAAAATCAAAACTCTATTCAGAACTTTTCAGAGAACAAAGGGACATTCCATGGTTTTGTAATACATTTCTTATTTTTTAAGAAATCTCTCAATAAAAGTCCTTTGAATTTGCATTTTTGCTTTGTTTTTGCACTTCTAACTAAGTTGTGATTCCATGTGAGTTTATATTGATAACGTTATACTTCTTACTTCAGGATATAAAATGGTTTTTCTTACATTTTCATTTTTGTAGCTTACTTGCTTATTGCCCCAGTCTTCAATTATGAACTATGGTTTGTAACTATTTCAAAGAAGAATTGCAATTTGTCTAAAAAGGCCTTCAATTAACCAGAGCATATACAAAAATACTACTTGTTAAACATTAATTAACTCATCTGAGTTAATTGAAAACTGTTACAATCTATTAGTCTAGATTATAGTGGCAGCCGGCATTAACTATGGTAATCCCGTCTAGGCTTTCGATTTCATTGATCTATAAAAAATAGACCATCAAATGGTAATATAATTACAAGTCTTACACATTATTACAATTAGGAAATAATTAATGTAATTCTCACCCAGATAAAGAGTGGAAGCTCACTCAAAAAGATGGTCTTTAAAATAAAGAAAATACATTTACAAGAGTAGGCTTTTCTAACTTGTTTTCCTTGGGAAATTTGATTCATATTTCTTTTAAATGGAATAGCTTGCATTTGTTTCCAGAACCATTTTTTTGTTTTAATAAACATTTTCCCATATCCAGAATGGATTTTACGTTATTGACTAAATATGAATAATATATCAGTTATGCTTTGTTTTAGGCTAGAATTACCGCAACAGTGCACTTTCATAAAATCCCGTAAAAATACATTATATAATGTTTGGCCTGGGTTTCTTGGTGACCACAAATATAGTCCTGTTACTTGATGGTAAGGCGCTAGAGCTCCTTTGTGCATAAGTCACAAATTGCGTGAAAAATCCAATGCTGTACCATTCAACATTTCGACAAGTGCTACAGTTCGTTGGGTAAAAGTAACGTAGTATTCTCGGCTATTAAACCAGGTGTTAGTATGTCTTAATTGATTCCTGCAAACTTACGAAGAAATTTAGACTAAAACGCGTCGAAGGTTAATGGACATCCAGTTAAGTAACGTAAAACCCGTTTTTCAATTAAATGGAATAAAATAGAATTACGTTTCATGCCACATTTCTATCAATGATCGTTAAATTGGTTATGTTCAGCAGCCAGAATTCTAATGGACGCTACTTTAAAATCTGTAAAATTCCAAAAAGATACATAAATACAATAAAAAGTACGCTAACATAATAATTTTTTTATAAAAATTGGCCCAACAAACGAGTCGTCATTTTAAGAAATGGCTATTCATTATATTGATGAACACATTTATACATATACGGTATATACAATAAACGAATTATTTGATATAAAGAATTCAATTTGATAAACGTTGTTGTAATAAATTTATTAGTTAATATGATCTTTTCTTTGCCTTAATAAGAACAATCAATAAACACTATTCATTTAATTAATTTTTTAATTTACACATATTGGCCGTTACAGTTCAAATATTTAATAAGATAAACGGTAGGTGTGGGTTGTCTTATCCGTCAATTCCCTATGAAAAAAAAAACTTCCCTCAGAATTTTTTTTACATAATCAATTCTACAAAAATTGGTTTATTCCTATTGAGATTGTATACAAGAACTATTTTTGCATACAATGCAATTCTTGTGAAAAATGAGGCAAATTCGAATAGAAATCGTTTATTTTAAAAAAATAAATAAAAAACAGCTTGAATGCGAATTTTCTCTTAAAATAAAATTGGTTACTTTTTATCATAATCTAAGGCTTCATCAATGGCGTATAACAATATAATTTTATATTATGCAGCACTTGCCTCCAAATACTTTTTATTTAAAAATTATCTTTCACGCACGCTCTAGGTGGATACACTGGATATACCTTTCACCTTATGAATTTTGTTCTTTTTGTACTTTAAGAGCCCTAGTGAGGGCCAAATCTTATAGTCTATCTATACTAAACGTTAATGTAATCATTACAAGGCGTAAATTACCAATTTATATTGAAACCAACCATCTACAGATCCACTAATATACAACGTATTAAGTGTCTTTCAAAATTAATATAACCTTAGTGTTAGCTACCGTGGCATTTAATGTTTTTAGGTCAACAACGAGTATTACAGTTACAAATTCTCGAAATCCTTTTCTGACTTGATCTCTCTGACTTAAGAAAGTATCATTGCGAATTTTTGTTTTTCCTTTTTCCAAGTTTATTCTTGACCATGACATTTCTTTCTAGATATTCCTGTTCCTTCATAGACTAGTAGAAAGGTTCCCCGAAAGAACAAGACTGATTTTAATAGGAAAATCGAGAGGAGGGTTTCCGATCTATGCTGTCGAAATAGCTCATTCGATCCGTTCAGGTGCTGCCATCGTGATTGACGCCGGTTATAATGCAACAGACAGACTCGGCATTAATCTCGCACTCTGGATCTTACATGAACTCGCGTCACGCGCGTCCCAAAATCTGGTCACCTTAATGGGCATAAAGATCATTGTCGTACCACTTATAAACCCGGATAACTACAACCTCAGTATTTGGGTATGCATTTTAAATATTCTGAACAACTTATATATTAACCTCTACAAATCTGGTATGGATTAAAATTTGGTTTCATTAAAGACTCAAAAAGTAATTTTTTTTATCAAAAACGTATTTTTATGGAAATTCACTGCTTAACAAGGAAAGCTACCCAACCCGCGCATTTAAAAAGTAATGAAACTTAGAAGGTTTAGGACTGTAAAATGTCGATATCATGTAAACATTCGTTTATTACTAGTCAATTATATTTTTAAAATTATATAAGTTATAATACGTTACTGATCAAGTAGTCACATAACTGTTTGTGCTATGTACTGCGCACTGTGGAGTGATAATTGACCCGAGACGCGGCATTAATAAACAAAATAATAAAACCATGGTGTTGAACGGATTTGTATTGTATTGTATTAATATTGTTTACTGTTATGTGTTTAGATTATTTCATTTGTATATAAAAAAGCAATATTTGTTTATCTTTCAAACCAATGAAAGTTACCTCAAACCCATTATATAATAATACTAATTATAACATACGGATATCGAAAAGTAGTGCGACACCCAAGCAAACAAGAGCATGGCACCGATGAAAAGATTTTTTGCATTCAAAGCAATATACTTTGCGTCAATGAACAGAGTCAAATAAAAATCTTTTAGATACAAAGAAATATTTCTTTTATTACTACATCAAGAATGTCTTTGAATCAGAGAATAATAAATTTTGTTATAAAAAATACCTTCCATTAAAACCTTAAATTTATTTGTTTTAAAAAAAGAATAAAGAAGATTTTACTTTACTGAAAGAAAACCAATATTTCACCTAAAATTCATCATTTTTTAAGTAAATTAAAAGAATTTTTTGAATTAAAAAAACTCAATTTTCTACTGAAAAATATTCTTTTCGTTCAAATTCATACTTCTTTTTGAGTAGAATAACTAGGATTCTTATACCAACACATTAACGTCTAGTGCCAGTAATTATCGCGTTATTTGGCTTTTTTAATGTCGAATAACGCCATAATGATAGCGACATATAGACCTTAATGTAGCCCCAGCATTACAATCAAAAGAGCAACGCGGTGCTGCATGCTATGCTGGCAAAGTTACATCTACACTTGTGTTCATTTTATGAAGCCCAAATTATTGTATTTATTGTTAGTATTATACACTATGGTGATAAAATACCGTACAAAATTCGTGACTTATTTAAAGATTTTTTGAAAAACCCTGAAACAGATCGATCTTGTATTTTAATTACATAGTTTGTGGGGCCAAAAATCGTATGTTGTTGGCCATGGTTTGTTAGGTGTGACGTATTTTTTTTATGACAATTCCATGTTTTCCACGGAATTTGAAAAATCTCTGCTAGCTAAATAGCGATATCAAAGTATTGATATCTTACATAGCAATTATTTCGAATAAATGCACATGAAATGTGAAAAATTTTGTAACGAAAACAATCATGAAATCTCAACTCAAAAAACAAACAAAAATCAGAAACAAAAGTGTTGAAATTGCTCCTTTTAATATTTTTTCGAGTTGACATTTTACGATTATTTTTATTATAAATAAACTCATTATTTTTCGTACTTAAACAAAAAAATCGAAAAGAAAAATTTCTTTCGTTAGAAATGTGTTTTTTTCAGTGTAAAAAATATTGCTTTGAGACAGAATACGCTTAAAACATTCATTTCTTTGGTTCAAAGAATCCTTTAAGTTTAGTGTGAACTTCAAAACGCCATAAAAACGAAATAGATGGTTGTATAAAGGACGCTTCTTTTAAATTTGAAACAACATAAGAATTAGAATATTTGGATGAATATTTGCGCCAGAAATAATGGAAGAGGAACAATTTTCAAGAAATGATACAAGAATTGAAAGAATCATGTACGAGAATTTAGAATATAAACAAAACCAGCTGAATATTGGCGAAGTGGGGGGAAACAAGGGATTTCATTAGAGTGAGCAAAATCACATTACAGCGAGAGACAAGAAAACGCCAGTTCAAATATTTGATAAATTTTAGATACATCGCAGACAAATGTTATAATTAAAAGCAAATTAATAACTACGTAAATTAATGTAATTGTTCAAATTATCGCACTTATATCTGCACTGATTTTGAATAAACGTAGATTTAGTAATATTTATAGTTACAATAAACGTATGGTTTCAATAAAACGTTCAATGTTCAAATTTTGCATTTATGTTTTTAGTTTTTAGCTTTAGTGCCACGCATAGTGAATTCAGTGTGTCCACTCGTTCAACGTCGAAACGGCTACGATCTTGTTTTCAATAGCCTCATCTATTTTTATCTCCTACTATCTAGTAAACGGGGGAGTTAGGAAAATATATTAAATCCAGTAAACGACAATATATGGTGGTGGAACAGATAAATAACTTGTCTTCTGTTTAATCCCTTCTCGTTCTAAATCCTCTAATTTAATGTAATTTCAGTAGTATCTCAGTCGTAATTTCCTAAATTAAATATCGTGAAATAATCGTCTTATTTATCGGTAAATGTTAATGTTGTACAGCTGTTGATGGCGTTCAATATCATAGAATAACATAGCTCAGTCGATCGGTCGCGTCCCTACATCACATGCTTTATCCTAAAAATAAGAGTAGCCGATTGAAATTCGTTACCAAAGTATTTTTCGAAAGTAAGATTATCGCAATTAGCTGTATTTAAACAATCGCTATAGCGATTAAACAAAGAAGTGAGGAGACACTAAAGAATTTCTTCTCCAGGTGTTTAGCTCCCATTTTCTAAGTGTTTATCCTTTGAATTCATCATTAATTCGAAGTTATAGTCAAGTGTGGTGTACGTAACGTATAAACTTCAAGTTTATATTGGAACGTCGCAACATCAAATTAGTTTCTCGTTTTTATACTCGTTAAATTTCATTCATTGATATCTATTTTAATTTAAATTGTCGAAAAAGTGTTCTAGAAACACTGCCGGATTTTACAGGCCCTAAATTTAGTTAATTGATTTTGATTGACACTAAGTCTTGAAAAGTACAAAATATTATTAGCTTTACTCGTACCGCACAGTATTAAAGGATTGAAATTAGAGCTGTTGATTTTGAATTCGATTCCAGGTTTTGTTTATATTTTTGGTTGCTGTTCAACACATCTTTCAAATCTTCTAAATTTAAGTTTCGGCACGTTAATTATAGATGATCTCATATACGATTTTCTTTGTTTTTTCCGATATCTATTGTGGAGATCTCGGAAACTAGCGGAGGCAGAGAAACGATTAAATAGAGCAAAAAATTCAGTATTACCGCTTCAATTGGTTGAGCCTTTTGCTTTTTGGAAAAAGTGCACGGCTAAATACCTATCTCAAAAAAAACTCCGTTTTGTGTTATTTGGTTCAATACCTGTAGCGCTGTTATTGCTGACTTTATAACAAAAAAGAACTGTAAACGAGAAAATGTTGATAATTATGTGTTTAATAAGATAATCTAGCGTAACTTTTTATTTAAGCTGTAATTTTCGAGGTATGACAATAAATGTAAATTTTTAATGTAAATGATACTAAATGATCACTAAAACCCACTTCTCATAAACAGTCTACGCCTACGGGCGAATTTTCTGGGCATTAAGTCTGCAGAAACGAGCACGCTTCACGAAATGAGTAGAGACTAGGTAGACTCGCGTTTTGTCGACTCTCGGAAAAACCAACAGCAAACGGAAACCCATTCTCGTGAGACGAATAAACACGACTCTGTTGAATCTCTACTAATTTCGTGAAGCGCAACTCGTTTCTCCAGGCTTACTAATGACGTTGATTAAAGAAAATCATGTTGCTAATTTATGAAATTTCAATCAACATTAAGTGGAAACTAAGATTATTTGCATCTAACAATTGTTTCCACAGCTTACTACGTGAACAATTCGGAAATTAAAAGGAGAGTATAATTATAATTATCGACAACCTCCAACTTTACACTTTTTTTCTAAAGACGATAATAATAGAGCTATGGACACCGAACAAAATGACAAAAAAAGATTTTTTCAAGATATCTAGTTAGCCGCGCATTTTTTTTTTGAAAAAAACTAAAAGCTCATTCAATTGTGCTCCTAAAACTACAATTCTTCAACCCCATTTGATCATCTCTCCACCTCCGTCAGTTTCCGAGATTCTCATATATTAAACATAAAAAAGGGGCCTGTATATTGAAGAATTAAAACAAAAAAAAACTGACAAATATAACAATTAGAAGAATGTGTAGAACATCAACAAAAAATACACAAAAAGGAAGTTGCTGAGATACGTCTAATAAAATCACACAATGTTCAATCATTTTCGCTTAGCAAAGAAGGGTACATACAGAATTTCTCAACAATCATTACTTTACTAAAACCAAAAATTATAAAGCTTGTTCCAAAAAAAATTAGAAAAACTAGTCAAATCGAATTCAATTGGCTAAAAAAAATCCGAAAATGTTTTTTATGTATAGAATTGGCTTTGCCTGGTTGCTGATTTCTGTCGGAATAAATCTAGTTATACCTTGTCTCCATAACAGGAAGAGTGATTTAAATTTTTCGCGCAAAAATTAAGCGCTTCCATTGGCTCTGATCAAACACGACTTACATACAAACAATATCATAACGGAAGTCTTCGTCGGCCATGTTTAGTGTTTACTATAACCTGTCAACGTATCGCTAGCAGTGTTTTGCATGAAGTGTTGAAATAATTTCTATCTACGCACGCAATGATTAATTTTTTTTTCTGATTTGCAAAAGTAAAGTAACACGTAAAACGACAACAAATTCATATTCTGGTTATAGGAAGTAAACGCGTCATAGATTCAAATTAGCCGCCTTCTTCTATCCGTTTTGTTCGGAATAGTCGTATTTCATTATATTGTATGCGTGTGAACCGTTCTGCTTCTGCTACTCTTCCTGTTTTTGAGACATAGTATAGTCGTTTATTTAAAAACTTTGTTTAATTCAATTACGGTTACAAAAAGCATAATCAGTACAATACATAACGAACAACTTCTACATTCTTATCAACTACAACTTAAATCTCCTAAAAGCAACATTCAGTCTCGCCAATCTAATATAAACAACTGCTTGTTTGTTTAGGCGGCAAATTTAAAAATTTGAAAAACGCTAACAATGAAAGCAATGAATATGAAACCCATATTAAATAACTATATTAAGCTGGTTTATTATTAGACGAAGAAACCGGAAATGTAATGAAATAAACACAGGTGTTCTATTTAAAACAAAGTAAGCTCTTGGTTTGCTACTTATCAATCAATCTGTATATTCGAAAATACTTTTGCGAGATAACTTATGTTGTCTCTTATTTTATTACTCACAGTACTTGGGCAAAATATTACAATTCCGAAACATTGGGACAGCTTAAATGTAAATGCGCGACAGCGTTCTGAATTATATTCAGACATAGTGCTTTATGAACGCATTCGCTGTGACATTTTATTGCACATGTGTAAACATAACCTCTTAATAGCTCTTAAGAGATCTTTTTCATTATTGTTTTATTTAAAATGGTTAGTAACAAAATGTACAAAAAGAAACAACTTAACAACCGTCCAAAAACTCGTAAACAGTTACGAAAAGATCAAAGAAAAATGAAGAAACAGCGTCGTGCAGAGTATTATACAAATAGACCCAAACCAGGAAGATTTGTTTTGAAGCCCTCCGAGGATGTTGTTGCCGAAAAAACACTAGAAAATGATCACAAAAGCTTCCAGAAGCCGGAAAAAAAGAAGCTTAAAAATACAGTAAGTCAGTCAAAAAGAGCCGTTTACGATATAAAAAAAATGTAATTTTGTATATTTTAGCCTAATAAAAGGACAAACTCAAATTTTAACAAGATTGAAAATGAAAAACGAAAGAAAAAAAAATTAGAAAAGGAAATGCAAAAACAGAGAAAGAAACAATTATTTGAAGCCAATTTACAAGAAGATCGAAATATAAAGCAACTAGAAAAACAACTGAAATTGAATAAAAGAAAAAGCAAATTAATACCAAAAACTTTCGCATCAGAGGGTTTAGATTGTATCCTTTCATTGCACTACTTTGTACCTAATAGAGAACCTAATAACAATTTTTTCTTGAACGTAACATAGATATTTTAGAGGTATGCGACTCGGAAAATATAAAAGGAATTGTTAATGCAGAGCAAGAACTAAATGATTCTGGAAATGAGTTTGATGAAGATTTTGCTTTAATGGCTAATCAACCTAAGGAAAATTTGAAAGAAGCCTCTAAATATCCTTCTGCAGATAGCGACGATGAAAATAATAATGATAGTGAAATGATGAGTGCTGATGAAGAGAATTTTAATGACGATAATGAAAACAATATAAGCGATAATGAAGAACAGTTAAATTCAGAAGATGATATGTTGGACCATAGTATAGAAAGCAGTGAAGATTCTGATAACAGTGGAAACAAATCTTGTATAAAGAGGAAAGCAAAAGGTAAACTTCCAATAAAGAAAAAGCAAAAAACTGAATTGGATGGTTATTCAAATAGTGGATCAGATGTGGCAGAAGGTGATGTTAATGATAATGATAATGATGAATCGGAAACATGGGAAGACATTTATGGAAGAATTAGATCAACAGATGGTTCAATTATATCTGTAAGTTATAGCGCAACCTCATTTATGTCAATAATTAGGTACCTAACATGATTTTTTAACAGGAAATAAAAGTATTATGATTTCATATCATAAACATGCATTAATGCGTTGGCTAAATTGAGACAAAAAAATAAATAAACGTTGCATACTTAAAGCTATGTATACTTTCATAACATAATGTTTTGTTCGAACTAATTGCAACTAGAAATCTCTCTACCCCTCCGAATCAATGAGTTGATGTGATTCAAGAAAGCACTAATGATTTGTTTGCATTTGATAGACATTTTAATTTTGTTGTTGAATCAAGTTTAAACAAGCGTTTTTTTTGTAAAATTATTGAAATCCTGGTCATAAGATTATGATTTGCCAAAAAATAATAAAATAAGTAACACTAGCAGTCATTAATAGCTTCCGACAGATAATTATGTGAATGTAATTTATCAAAAAAAGAAAACTCCGCTTTGCATATTATTTGAAATTTACTCTTGAACTTATCACTGTCCAGAATCTGTTATGTTACTAATCAACTACCAAATATAGCGAGAATAAAAGAGGAAGAGTGATTATATTTATAGTTAATTGTATTAACCGACTTATACAACTTTTTGCTTCTCCAGGACAACAGCGGGAAATATATTCCACCAGCAATCAGAGCAAAAATGGATGGAAAGGTAACTGAAAATAAGGAACGAATGGAAAAGTTAGCAAGGTTAAAGAAGCAAATCAAAGGTATGTCCTATTATTCCATACATAATTGTCTATAACACAAAAATAGGTCTGTTGAACAGGTTAGCAGAAGCAAATATGCATAGTATTTCTACACAAGTTGAAGAACTTTACATGAACAACAGTCGAAATGATATGAATGATACAATTACGAGCATAATGTTGCAATCTTTAACATCAAAAGTAACTACACCCGATCGTCTGTTAATTGAACATATTTCACTTATAACGATATTACATGCTAATGTTGGAACAGAAATTGGTAAGTGATATACAACGTGGCACATATATCATAATGTGTTTGTCAATTTTTAGGTGCCCACTTCCTACACGCCGTAATTAAACAATTTAATGACCTCTTCGATTCCGAACAGCAGGTTGAAAATAAATCCCTAGATAATACAGTTAGCGTAATTGCGCAATTGTATAATTTTAAGGTGAGTTTAGTTTTAATATTACCAGACAAATGCTTGATTTTTAAAAAATATTATTTTTATAAATTGCCAGCAATTTAAATTGGCAGTTCTGGTAACAAAGATTAAATTACTAACCAATTATTTGCGTAATTTAAAAATATCTACTGAGGTTGGTGAGACTTGCTTCCCTAACTGGTTTTATAAAGTTTGTTATACAAACTAAAGGACTAAAATCTTTTAATAAGGAAATACATCCAGTAAACTGCCAAAACTGCAGCGATTAACACTATTTGTATTAAAAGTGTATGGAATTAAATTAGCTACGAGAGAGCTAGCTAGAGCTACGCCTATATAAAATGAAATAATGATGAAATCTATTAAAGAGTGAAGTGAATGATGAAATCTATTACAAATACATTATACAAATACAAATTCTAGCGAACAATTTCAACCTCTCTGCGACAGAACTAACAGTTTTAAAAATATTTCCATTTTTAAACGTAAAACAAATCATATTCCTAATTTTTATACTTCAATAGAGTGTTTGCATAAATTTCACCAGTTCTATTATTTAACACTTAACTGATACGGTGGTTAGTAACGCTTAAGATACGGTCAAATTTGACCCTGCGCCATTTCTTATGCAGGATATTTCACGTAACATGGTTCTTAAAGTTTATGATGCTCTACTATTTGCTTATAATTGATATTCTCGAACTATTATCTATTCAATCAGATCTACTAAAATAAAATATTTTTATCCAAATGTCACTTCCGGTTTATCGGAAATCGACGTCAACTTCGTTATTTTAAATGGAATAGTATAGCTTTTCTTACATTTTTTGAACTCTCCGTCCATAAACACATAATTTTTCATTAGACTTTCTTATAACTAAATGTTAATTACTGTTTTTGAGGTATTTAATTTTTTTCTGTTTCTTTAGTAATTGTCATTGCATCATTCAAAAATGAATATACCGATCAATAATTAAAGTGAAAGTTCCAAATTTGGCCCATTGTTAAAGGTGATAACTAGAGACGACAAAGGCAGGTGAAATTGTTACTTTTTTGCGGCGACTAGACAGACTCGTGTTTTGTCGACTGTCGGGGAAACTAGGCAACACGCACTCTTTCTTATGAGACGAATAGACAGGAGTCTGTCTAGTCGCTGAAAAAAAGTAATAATTTCACCTGCCTTGGTCATCTCTAGCGATTGATTTGAGATACGTCACTGTTTAGTATACAGAGTGTTCGAAAATAAGAAGCAGATAATAATGGAAAAGTAATCGAATTTTGCGAATTTTTATTAACAGGATCCAAGAAAACCTTTCGTTTTTGCCAAAAATTATTTAGACAGACAAATCAAAATATTGAAGGGAATATATAATTAAACAATGAATTTGCGTTACTAGGAAAAAGAAAATTCGCACGTAATTACAGATGCGCATTTTTAAAAGACGTTTAGTTTCTGTGTTGGTAATGGGAGATAAAATGACCTACGAAATTTGTTACGAACATTCAACCAGTGCGCGCTATCTGTAAGTTTTAAGAAACACAGTTTCTAACTTTTGCTATGATCTTCCTTTAGACGTTTTGAATTTGAATTGATGCCATACGACAGACGTATGGTATCAATTAAACAGTGAACCCGCTCATTCATCTGCCGAAATGCCCGGTGAGTTTTATGTAATGTTCGATTATCGCTGGATAGGCAGAAATGGACCCGTGCACATTCCCCGATTTGACACCCTTAGATTTTTTATGTGTCGGACCATCTGAAGTGCATTGGTTTATTCCACACCTGGCTACCCTGAAATGACCTTTTCTATTGAGTCACAATTGAAACAAACAGAATCAAATTGTTAAGGCAACATCGGAATTAGAAACGCTGACTTTAGAATGTCTAGAAAAGAATGGAGGTCGGTCATATGAAAATATATACTAAAATTTAACAGCGTGTTTTTAAAATGAATGGTACATTTTTTTCTTTACAATAACCTTTTCACAAACTTAAAAAGTGATTTTTTTCTGTTTTTCGAAATTGCTTCTTTGTAATTGGTGTTAATACATGCATAATTTGTTACGTTTTCCGTGATTAAAGAATAAATTCAATATATCGTTGTGTGACATTCATATTTCTCACTACAAAACCGAATTATTGAAGTGCAACAATTCAAGGCTTACTACGTAAGATTAGACTTAATCAGGGGTATTTTTATCAAAAAAATTGCTTATATTTCAAGATCTATTAAAGATAGGTATAGGGAATGTTAATGTGGATAGATAGATTATAACATTTACTTACCAGTGATATATTCATATGTAGTGTTTCATTAAAAAATGCATTTGAAAATATGACCCTGCTTCTCAGGGTTTTTTCAAACCGTTTTAGATTGCTATCTGATGTAACAATAGGCCAAATTAGGAACTTGCACTTTAATTATTGACTAAGACATTAATTGTCCAATGATGCAAAAGTGACTAAAAAAAGTAAAAATAATAACATTTAGCTATAGAACAGGCATCGTTCCTAAGCTCTCAGTTTCGTTCTTGCCCTAAATACAGATTTAAAACAAATATCAATTTTGTTCTTTTTTCCCCGCAGATATTCAGTGCAAAACTTTTATATGAAATACTATCTAAACTATCGAGCAAGTTCGACGAAAAATGCGTTGAATGCATATTATCAATTTTAAAAAGTGTAGGATTTAGCCTAAGAAAAGATGATCCGCTAGCTCTTAAAAATTTGATAATAGAATTACAAAAAATGGCGGCCAACGCATCAGAAGAAACTAAAGAAAAGTAAGGTCGTTATATTTTATGAAGTAACCATATTATTCTCGTTTTCTATGTAACAGTGCTAGGGTAAAATTCATGCTGGACGTATTACTCGCAATAAAAAACAATAACATGTCCAAAATCCCGAATTACGACACATCGTATTCGGAATATTTGAAAAAGCTACAAAAGAATTTTATACGGAAGGGGAATTACGTCACCCAATTGAGCATAACGTTAGATGATCTTTTACAAGGTAATTATTATCAGCATAAGACTTCTCGTTACTCACATGAGTGAATTGCAGCTGATGAGAGGGGTAAGTGGTGGATTGTTGGCTCAGCATGGTCGGGCACAAGACAAGAAAATCCTGTTAAAAATCAAACTGAAGAATCTGACGAATATTCCCAGAAACTTTTAGATTTGGCAAGGAAACAGAGGATGAGTACGGACACAAGAAGAAGTATCTTTTGTATCATAATGTCCGCAGAGGTAATTTTTACATACAATCAATTAATTTTTTACTAATAAAACATCATAAAGCCTTCAGTATTGTATTAAAAAGGTATTTGCTTTCTAGGATTATTTGGATGCATTCGAAAAACTCTTGCGATTGGGATTAAAGAATCAACAAGAAAGGGATATAATTAACGTTATATTACATTGCTGCCTTCAAGAGAAGGAATACAATCCCTACTATGGTGTTTTAGCACAAAAGTTTTGTGAATGTGACCGAAAGTATCAAGTAGGTATCCAGTTCATTGATATACTAGGTAGTATCAAATAATTCCTGGAATTCACCCAGAACTCAAACAATTTTACCTATTGCAACCTTACTCAAATTTAACGGAAATCTTAATAACGCCTTCTAGCGATCGTTTGTAAAAAGTTAAGGTCCTATTCTCGTTAGTTTTAAATCAACTGTCACGTTGTCACTGATGTCATCTACTGTCGGAAAACGTTCACTAGCGAGGTGCAATTCTGATTGTAGCAAACAGCCAAAACTTAGCAGGTGCCACATTTGACGAGTAAGGTGGTACCGAACTGCTAACACCTTATGGCTGAAAGCATTGTCATAATACAGTTTCCATTAACCCTTTTCGCACCCCACCACGAATACGTACCACAGCAGTGGTACAACTGCACCATATCGTTATCGGAATGATCTTCATCTTCAATGGGTCGCATCCAAGTACTTGACTCTTACCATTAGTAATCACCATAGCTAGGAAACCATACAATTTCCTTCCGCACTTTCTTAATCAGCATGTGTGGCACAAACCTTACATACACATGTCATTCCTAATTGCTCTGTTGCGCTGGTTTATGATGAACCGTACTCAGCAAATTAATGGAAGGTAATCCGATCAGCACGCACATTGTCACGAACTTTAGTAATCACAATCGTATTCACGAATATTGCCGTCTCCCAATGCATGGCTCTTCTACAACGTCAACTATCCATTTTGAACCACTTAAACCATTGGTACATAGCGGATTTCGTCTGAACATCTTTCCCTTTCATTTGTTGCAAAGTCTGACGCCTACCTGCTGCCGTTTTGGCTGAAATTAATGTTACATGTTGGCACAAATGCCAACATTCCATTTCAGCGAACGTATCGAACAAATTTACTCATAGACAACTATCACATCTGACTAAGGGATGTTACTGTTACCAACTTATCAGCTATGCTTATATATCTTATATTCATCAGTAAATCGCGGTTGCCATATCTCCTCGTGCATGCGAACACCTACTCTATTTCGGGAATTTTTTGATATTGCTGCGCCTAATGATTTATTTAATTTTTAGATGATAGTCAAATGTTCTGTATGGGATAAAGTTAAAGCATTGTCCGATTGTTCCGCTCCGCAAATATCGAATTTAGCAAAGTTATTAACACATTTATTCTTGGAAAAGGGGTTACCAATATCAACTTTAAAGGTAAGGTATTTACTTTTATCTTAATGTCGTTTATTTATTTCTTTTTTGATGTAATTTAGGTTATGGAATTTGGTGAGTTGGATAAGATAACATTACGTTTCACGAGGCAAATACTTCTCGGAATTCTTCTGTGCGAAGAGGTTGACAGTTGTACAGGCGTCTTCGAGAAAATTTCGCAATCTGAGAAATTGAAAATGTTTAGAGAAAGTTTGAGGTTATTCATTCATCACTTTTTACTGAAGAATTTAAAAGCAGATAAGGTACCCGAAGAAAAAAAGAATTTACTAAAGACAAGGTGTGAGATTGTTGAAAAAATGTTATCTATGAATGATAAAAGAACAAAGTTTTAATAAATGAGTTGTTTGAACAAAATTATATTTGTTAAGGCTCAAATACATTTTTTATTTCTTTATTTTCCTCCGTTAAGTACAAAGCTTTTTATGTATGTTTGTTACAGTTAGTAATATAAAATTGTTGCAAGTATCTAGATCCCTTGCCTTATTATGTCTATTATTTTATAAAAAGTAATAGGCCTAATTAAAAGAATGCTCCTTTAATTATGCTACTAAAAATTCACGTGTGTTAGCAAGGCTGCATAGATTTATAAATGTCGTGACCGCCCAACGAAATTCCCTAATGTATAAATTGTGCGCATAAGATGATCCATGGCTATGCTACTATCACCCTCGGTGTAGCATAAAGCGTAGTTAATTATTTCTCAACATGCGAATGATAACACAGGATTGTACTGGGCCTATTTACTGGGAAAGTCTGACGCTAGTAGGACTCGAACGCATTGCGCCTATTTCCGTCCAGTCAGACGCAGACGCTGTTAGCACTGGACCACCGACTTGTGACTTATTTGTAATATTTGTGGAACAAGGTATTTAATGTTATATTATGTAATAGTCATCTGAAATATTATCAACAGTGAAGACTTTGAGACTAAATCGACTCAAAGTAATAATAAGAGCGGTATGAATTACGGAATGCGTTACTTGTTTTCATCGAAACGAAAACAGTTATAGCGGAATTACTATCAATTATGCTAAACAAAGTTAATCTACAATGTGCATAAATTTACATAATTTACCAATGCAAAATAGTCAAATCCGTATTGTAGGACTGCAACAGAAGTCTCTTCACAGTAACGTTGTTATGCCATAGAGCAAGGGTGTTCAGGCTTTTGCACTGCGCGAGCCACTTTACACGCAAAGTTATTTGATGATCGATAGGTTACAATACAAATAAAAGAAATCAGTTGAAAAAAAATATATAATGTATGTATATTGATAATTTCAGACATACATCAATATTTAGATAATAAATATATTTATATCATTTATTAAGAATAAAATCATTGTGATTCCTCTAACTTTCCAATAATTTCTTTATCAGGTTGGCACGATGGCGTAACTAATCGCAAATATTGATCCAAATGATCCTTTGTAATTTCATTTCTTAGTTTGTTCTATATATTACTCATGTTCAGGAGTGTAAATTTTGAGAAATACAGGGTGGGTCTGGAGGAACGGATCAAACTCCAGAAGTGTATTGTGCACATGAACATAATGTAAGGATACTTACGTTCTTATCCCTTTTTCATTTGTTTTAATTAAAAAAATTTAATTAACGTTCTTGTACATGATTAAACTTTTCGCTTTTTTTCGAATTAATATGTCTTGTCTTTGCATTAACTATCTATATAAAACAAGAAGTCGTATATATTCTATATTAAAACTTTTTTTTTGCTTGTTATCGCATATGACGTACCGGCTGCCTCAATCAATCCTTTGGAGATTCAAAATTATCTGATACGTGACAATGATTTAACGTTTATTTTCAAGTTTGTACATTACTTTGTTAGAAAATGCCACGCACTTATTCAGTGTTAGAATATACAAATATGCTATTTGTTTACGGTTTTTGTAATAGAAATACTCCAGCTGCCGATGAAGAATATCGTCAGCGGTTTCCACGTCAGAGAAATCCTGGTAAACACGTGTTTATCAGAGTTTTCAATATACTGTACGAAGCCGGAATGCTTCCCAGTGTTAGTATAACTGGATAATTGGAGCATTCCACGAAATAGTAATAAACACACTCCACGCGTAAGGCTTATATCCATACCATATTCAGCGTATTCAGGATGAACAACTTCAACTGGAAGATTATGCTAAGCGTATGGAATTTTTTTCGATGGATAAATAATAATCTTCACGTAACAGTTGAAAATTGTTTTCAGCATAGTTATTTAATTGACCCTTTCATTTTGAGAAGAATCGCCTCACAGGAGACCACTACTTTTTTTACAAGATGAATTACAGGGACTACTAGAGGATGTTCCCCATCTAAACATCAGAATATCAGCATGATGGAGCTCTTGCTGCATATTTCGCTCGTCAGGTCAAGCAGCATTTAAACGATAGGTTCCCAGGTCTCTGGATTAGTCCTTGTAGTCCTAATAGTTTGTGTCCAAGATCTGCAGGCCTCACATCGTTTAAGAGGCTCCTTAAAAAATGATATTTACGAGGTAAAAGTCGGCATACAGTAATCCGCCGTATAAATACTGCAGCCAATGTTAAAGTAAGTTATGAATCAATCAGGAGAGTAACATACACCGTTGTGTAGAAGAAGTCTAAAATGTTTTAGAGATCAATGGCAGCAATTAATAAAAGAAATCTTTAAAAATTTACGCTAAAAAATTCGGATATGTGATATGCTGGAGCACCATTAGTTTAAAAAGAGGGAGTTGACGCTATTCCATAAAATTATTAAATGCAGCAAAAATATCTTCTCCTTCTGTTCTTCCATGCAGCGGTATTATTTTCAAAAGATCTTTTCTTCTCAAATAATTTTGGAATACAGTGAAGTCGATTGATTCATCTATCTAGGTGCAATGAAAATGTAACGCATTTGTGAATGCCTGCTTTGCTATTCAATTGGAACTTCCATCTTCCAACCTTCATGCTTCATAGATATAAATCTTTAATGTTAGACATAATTTCGTTTTTATTTTTTAAATCGGAAAATAAGGATCTACCCAAAGCAACCTTTATCGACTCATATTTATTATTTAATGTTAGTTTTTTACTCTCTGCATGGTAACTAGTAGCTTTTTGAACCTTATCCCTAGTTACTTACGTTTTACTGAAATACAAGTCGAAATATTTGCTTTGCTATAGTTTGTGGTAGTTCTTTTCTTAATTACATGCACCTATCTCATTTATTGTTGCATATTTGCATATTTCCCAGTTTTGTTAAGGAAAATCTGCAATTTTGTCGAATATTTCAAAATTAATCATGCAGGATTATTTTAACGTTTAATCTTTTAGTCATATCTACATATAATTACAGGCGATAATACCCAGTAGGATAATTAATCAAACAAGCCAGCTTTTCGCCTAAAATTATTATTTGTATTGTTCTCGTACCTTGGTAATGCCTGACTTTAATAACTGTTGTGTACATACAGCATAATTATCGCAGCAAAAGGCAATATAAAAAAATATTCTTTTCTGAGTAATTTGAATCTAGTAATTTTTATTGTTAAAGTGAAAGTTTGAAAAATGTTCTTGGAATTTCAGCATTAATTGTGAAAGCTTATATTAAATTTTACAATACACTTCGTTTCTATTTTCGTTTCACAGAAACGTTTATTGTTAAGAATCTCCATTGTTTATAAGTCCTTAAGTGAAAATTTTGTGTAAAAATTGTAAAATTAACTGCTCCAAATTACTTTAGGAAATTAAATTTCCAGAAAACATTCAGAAACTGTATAGCAAATATGACAGCAATCTTACCTATACTTGAATGTCTTATTAAGAATACAAAGGTGATGCACAAAAGGTGAATAAAGTGATTATAATGTGGCGGAACTTTTCCAGATTGTTCTGCACTGCACTGCATATTTTTTCATTCGCTGCAAACATCAAATATTGTATTTGATGAACTACGTCTAACTAACTAAGGAATAACTCTTCTACGTTAGAATTACTTAAAATAATATAATATTAAAAAGCTGAACTTTTGATTAAAACCTTGCATTTCCCTATTAAACCTTTCATCAGTGAGAGCTCCTAACATGTACATTGCCAAATCTTTAAATTCGCAAATCTGGCTATATACTTCCATTCATTTATAACCCCGATCAAGCTTTAAAAATAAAAGGGAAATATTGATGGAATTTTTAAAAAATGCATTTATTTAAAACATTAGTCGTCATTCCCTCAAATTAAATTGGTCTAAATCAACAGTTCTCAAACATATTTGGCTACTGACCTCCCTGAAATCCTTTTTTGCGGAGTCCAAGTTTCCACTAAGTATAATAAAAGCTCTACGTTGATAAACGTATAGAAGAAACAAAAAAGGCGATTATATTTATGTTAGAATAAAATGTATTCATGTGAAAAATAGCGTACAAAAAATATTTGATAATTTATTTCTTGTTAGTTGTTACAAATTTACACGTATTTTAAGAATAATTTTGATGTAGGTTCATTGTTAAGAGAAGTTTTTTTGCTTTACAAAGATTCTATTGTACCGATCAGCTAACTGAGAACACTTTTAAATTTATAGATGCTAGTTGCAACATTAAAAACAAAGGCTTTCTAGGAACCTAAACGATAAATTATACCAAGTTTCTATAAGTGTATTGTTGCTATCAATAACTTATAGATTAGACATTTAGGTCATGATTTTTTTCTTGTGAAACGCTCGCCTGCTGCAAAAAACGCTGCGTTCTACATGGTCTATAACTGGCCTTACATCTTATTCGGGATTCACTACTTTCTAAAATACGTCAAATTGGCTGGGATATAAATTACATGTTTTCGGGCACAAATTTTGGGAGAAACTGCCTAACCTAATTAAAGATACGACCTACTTTCCATCATCCATTAATTCTCTGCTATCATTTACAACGACTTAGAGATCATTTTTTTTTTCAAAATTTTATTCTTCATGCAAATGCTGCGATATATGTAGAGGAAGATTTTTTCATTCAGGAGGATATTTAGAAATGTCATTTGACTTGATGGATTTGATCTTATGAAAATGGACTATAATAAAATAGTGACGCGGTTATTTATGCGGGAAAATGGGGAAAATCCATGAATTTTATCAAAATCTTCCACTTCATACTCGATTAGCATTATGCCAAATGGCTCCTTTTTGATCATCTAAATTAAACAGAATAAATTCTTAAATATCAAAGCTAGTGTACTTGGGGATAGTGCTCCTTCAAATTAGATAGTGAAGAATTGGTCTCGGAATTTTCAATGTGGTAGAACAACCAGTGAAGATGCAAAATGTGTTGGTACACTCAAGAAGATCTGTGACTTCATTAAACGAGATCGTTGGTTAACTACTGCGCGTTTAACAAAGATACAGGCAGTCCAAACGCTAAACAATGATTATTTAGGACTTCATATGGTACCTGTAAAATAAGTACCCCAAACGTTAACGCCCGAGCCAAAGTGAATGAGAGTTACCACTTCAAAAACGCATTTGACATTGTTTAACAATGATCTAAAAAGAATTTGAATCGGTTTGTTACAGTTGACAAAACGTGGGTGGTGAACGATCCAAAGTGTAAACAATAAAGCAAAGAATGGCGACATTAAGGATCTCCACCACCTTGTAATCTATGGTTCAACCTATCTCCTAGAGATTTTTATTTACCTCCCAAAGAAAGTCTTCAAGGAAGCAAATTTAGCAATAACGACGACGTTATGTCAGCAGTTCAAAAACTTTCCTCTAAACAAAATCGTGAGCTTCTTTCAAGTTATAAGTATGACACAGCATTAGTAAACTAAATGCCTTCAAGTAGGCAGTAATTATGTCGAAACGTGTGCATGTAGGTAAGTATTTACATTTGTCCGTTGTGAGTATTTTGATCGTATTTGTGAATATAAGTAATTGTGACAAGGATTCGATAACATTGTTTATGATTTTCAAGTGCCTTTGTATTTTTTCAATTACCTACAGTTATGAAGATGGTCAACGTAAATAATAGATAAAAGTTTAACACGTAGCTTAATGCTTAAGTTAGTTTTCCACCATCTGGGATTAAAAACAAGCAAAATTTTGCGCTTTTCTGCACACCCACCATTTTCTTTATCACACTTTAAAATACTACCTCAAACATTTCTAAATCACTAAATTGCAAGAAAATTAAATACTAAGCTGTATGAGTTACTTGCAATAGGGGGACCTAGGTTATGATCGTTATTCAAATAAAAGCGTAGTAGTTATAGAGATAAATTTACACTTTATTTTCATCAGGTACAATAGATAAATGATCGGCTCGAACACTTTCCAAGACCACCAGACGGTGATACCTCATCATAACGCTTCTTCGCATCTTCCAGCTCTGACTACGGTGAGGTTCTTTTTACGCTTCAATACACACTCAAATTCACAAGGATTCGGGTACGTTAGACCGTCCGAAGCGCACAACGGTTGGTAGATCCTTGGGCACATACAAGGAGGCGGTAAATCTTCTACTTCGACTTGAGCGACGACAAGCGAAACTACTGCCAAAAAGGCCACAAAACACAGTACGAATTTCATTTCTGGAATGAGCGCACTTTTTATTATAATGTTTTTACTAAATATCAGACACAGACTATGAACACCTAGTCGCTGTTTTTATATGTATACTTATCTAATCTGATAAACTCAAGTGCTCATAACGTGATTAAGCCTAGAAAAACGCAAAGAAAAATAGTGCGAAATATGTAAAAACAAATAGTATTTAGTGTTTTTTTCGAATAAATACATATAAGGAACTCAAGTTCTCTATTGCATTCTGCTTCAAATTCTACATAGAAAATTAAATCCAAATTTCAGCCTTATTATTATCGCTCATTGGGAATCACACGTCATATCTGATTGTGATTTCAATTTATAATCTACTGGGAAAAACAGTGACTATAAATATATTTTATAAGTAGTATAGTCTATTATAATTAACTTGATTATTTACGGTGACACATTTAATGAAAAATTTATAAACAAATTTAGGCCGAGTCATGGCTAATCCAATTTCGTCATTTATAGCCGAATTATTCCTAAACAACTTTGATCCTTTCTCCCATGCTTTCAATAATCTGCTTCTCATATTACTTAATATTCTAAAAACTGTTGTAAATAATAGTTTTGTTTAATACGACAAACACATTCGAAGCTCTCATGTAACTAAATCTATAAAAATACGTATACAGAGTGGCCCGACGGAAACTGTTGCAAATATCGAAATCCGCAAAAATATGAATTGGAAAATTCACAAAATTTAGAAAATCGCTTAACACCAATGGGGCCACCTCATCTAAAATATGTCGACATTCCTGACACTTTTACTCTGGAAGAATATCCTACAATTCTATAATCTTGAGTTAGGATTCAGCATATATAGGGCGATTCATGGAACCCGTCCATTAAGAATTCTTGAATTTGCAATGATATCTCAATTTTGAAATTTCGGGATTAAGCATAGTCAGCTATGATCTATTTAGAAAAAAATAACTTTATCAATGTCACATTTCCAGTTACATCGAAAGTCATTGCCAACTTTGGTATTATAAACAAAACCCTATATTTTTTGTTGTATTTTTAGATCCTACTGGGCATTTTAAAGCCAATTTTATAAAAGATCTTCTTACCTGTCGGGTACCCTTTTAGACTTATTTGACTTTTGTGAAAAAAAAAGCAAAGAAACGTATGATGTATTAAAGGCCTGTAACACCCATACAGTAGATTTTATTTAATTTATAGGGCACAGGTACTCTACTATTTGACCAAGGCATAGACAGTAAACAAAACTACACAGGGTGTTCCACAACCCAGGATTGATTTGGCGTAACTTCTTAGTACTAAAAGTATTTTTTTTCAAATTAAACTCCCTGCATATTTTTAGACCATGTGATGTAGAATTGAATTCTCTATCGAAAAGTTAGAAGTGAACACTTATACCTATCTCTATAGCTTCTTTTAGGATTAGTGATTTTCAGAAGACGTAGTACTTAATTAATAGTAGGCGGTGAAAAATAATTTTAATTTTAAAAACATATAAAAAAACAAAATATAGTATAAGAAAATTTATTGATCACAAGAAAATCAAAAACGAAATGCTGTACGTAATGTATAAGTGTTGTATATGACCTCCATTTGCTTGCAAACACTTTAAAAACCTGTTATAAACTCGAGTTGTAACCTGTTTTTTTTTGTCCAGGATCTACACTATCAAACGCTTCTCTTACTCGTCGCTCCAATTCTGCTTTGGTCTGTACTGTGATCGAATACACCTACGGTTTTATGTGTTATAAATAAAAATCCAAGGGCGTTAAATCAGGAGGGTACAGTGACCAACCCCAAGGTCCGTTGCGTCCAATTCACCTATCATTAAACATTGTACTCAGTAAACGATCTACTTCATAAAAAGAATGAGCTGATGCCGTATCCGTTTGGTACCAGCAATCTCTCCGATCCAATAGAGACAACTCGCCGAGAAACTCTGCTATGCATTGCCGCAGAATTACTGTACATCGTTCGCTATTTAAGGTGCCATCATAAATTTGAAAACGTATTCTCCTATTCATTATTAAACAAAATTCTACATTAAAGCATTCATTAAGTATTCTGAAAGCTATCTTCGCGAACGGAGCGAGGGTTTTGTGGTGCCGAGTAGTGCCAGATGTTTCTATTAACAATAGCCTCCTTGGTAAATTTAAATTCAACCGTTGAAATAATTTTTTTGTAAAAGCTTTTCCTAGGGCCATATTCATATTCGCTCGCAAAAGGCGAGCCTCATTGCCAGGATTAAATGCTCGCAGGATGTTAAAAGCGTATGCGTGCATTTTATGTATTGATAGAATGCGCTGCATTGATGAATATGATATTCCTATTTCCTATGGAACTGTGAGGGTAGATGTGAAAGTAAGCTAATACTATTATTTCATGGTTCTCATCCTCTATTATACGTTTTTGCATCTGATTATTATGCTTCCATTTTCCAGTAAGTAAAAAAGTTCTCTTGAATTCTTCGGAAATGTGTTCTGATAATAGGCAACAAATGAGAATATGGTTCATTAAACACTCGGCATGTTCCGCCTATAATTTTATTACATTCTCCAGACCAAGATAATTCGACAGATCACTTGATGTCTAGATTGATATTGCTTAGTAATGCTCCGTAGTTTACACAGTCTACTGCGTGCCAATTTTCCAAGAAAGTACTAATTCAGAACTGCATTTTTCGAACTATTACTAATCCTAAAAGAAGCGATAGAGATAGGTATAAGAACACTTATAGCTTTCAATAGAGAGATTCTACATCGCGCTTTGTAAAATTATACAGAGCATTCCACTTTGAAAAAAATACTTTTGGAACTAAGCAGTTATGCCAAATCAACCCTAGATTGTGGAATATTCTGTATAGTTTTGTTTACTTTTATGCCTTGGTTAAATAGTAGAGTATCTGTACCCTCCACAATCTCTCTACCTTTTACTGTATAGATGTTACACGCCTTTAATGCATCATACGTTTTTTTCACAAAGTTAAAATAACTTTAAAACGGTAACCGATAGGTATGAAGATGTTTTATAAAATTGGCTTTAATCTTTAGACCCTGAAGATTCAAAATGGAGATATCATTACAAATTCAAGAACTTATAATGGAGGGAATCCTGTACACGTACAATGCTTTTTGAGTACTTAAAACTAAATAATGACGTTTGTAAACTGCTTATATGAAAAATGTATCTATGTTCTCCTCTATTCCCATTGCATATCGTGCAAAAGTACACTCAGAAATCAAAGCGCTTTTAATCCAGAATCTCAAAAGAGCACAAAACCAAGATTTTACTGGACAAAACAAACGCAATACGAAATTTTCAACATACGACACAGCGCGGTGGTTATTGACTAAATATTCCAATTAACCTTCAAGCGGAAATATTTCGAAGACGGAATGATCACAAAACGAAACGTTTACGACACAAGCATATGCACTGTCGCCATTATAAATTCTAAAAAATAAAAAAAAAATCGTGCCATGATCGAAGGAGCCCCATAAGTCTTCATTCTCGTTTTCGAGAACACAAAATAAAATCTTTACGAGGGACATTCGGCGTCATATTACTTAAATTGCATAAAAGCATTACATCGGTGCTAAATGTAAATAAATAGAAAGTAAGTCTATATTGAACGAACTCCGCCAACTTAATAACATTATTATAAAATCGTACTTTTTAAGACTATCAACAGTGAGAAAGAATATACCACAAGCTATGAATATGACTTTTTGTTAAATCTTATACCTTTCCGGAATAAAACTGAGCTCTATACTTTACAATAACATAATGGACCTTTTTGGCACCCTTTTGAATATCGTTCTTATTCTAAATCATATTCTCTTCATCATATTTCCTATCATAGCCTCTTTTCTCATTTATTATTAATTATAACCTTTGCTTGCTTTTTTTTTGTTAATAGTGTTAGATGAGACAATCAATCAATGTCTTTTTAGGAAGTTTTATTTTCCCCTAACCTGTAAATATTTCTAATATAGTTATCACAATTGATTATAGGAATATAACAGCAATGCTTGCATTGTTTCTTTTTAAGTAATGTTCTTATATAGTAAAGTGTTGTATATATCAATTCCAAACGGAATCACCTCCGTATCCAGTAAATCTTTTAACTAATAATACTCAGTTCTTGCTGTTCCATTCTTTTCCTCTTTCGTTTATTTTGTTCTTCCTTTTGTTTTTAGGTCCTCCTTTCGCCTATAAAATTCTTTCCATTTTGCTGATATAGCAACAGAAGGTATTTTTTCCTTTGATTTTTTATTTTTCTTTATATTTTGTGCTTCCGACTAAATATAATTATTACTTATACATTTTTTCTTTATTTTTTTCCTATCCTTCTTGAATTATTTAAAACATCCAAATTATTTTCTGTAAAATAATTGTTTTTTTAATCTTTTAATTATCATTTGTTCACTAGCCAGTAGTTGATGTTTTGTAACAGGAAAACCTTTTTTACTAATATATAATATTCACGCAACAAAGAATCCTCTTCATGTTTACTTAAAATACTGGAAGGACTCATTTTTCTTTCAACAGGGTTCTTTCCTATTTTTTTTTTTTTTGCAATACAATGTTGAGTAGGGAATTTCACATTTTTCACTTAATGCCTTAATCCACATACCTTCCTTAATTGCTTTTAAGGCATTGGTAACAGGGCAAGAAAAAAGCCTTTTTTTCGACTGCCAAATTACATTTGAAGCAAGAAATTTAGATACAATTTAGCACCTTACGGTGCGCTCTCATGCCAAGGTTCATGAAACAATTTGTTAAAGTCTTACATAACGACGGGAGTGCTTTAAATATATTTGTAGATTGTTGCAAACTAAAGCGACTTGAATTTCCCAAAAGCCATGATTGATGTTAAAGCTTCTACTTGGTTCTCTTTTGTTACTGTGCTTAAGAACTTCTTGAAGTAACAATAAGGCAGAATATTATGAAAAGCTCATACGAAATATGTTGGTTAATTTTAAGAGAATGGGTGCTAATATGAGGATTTGCATAGATTTCCTGAAAACCTCGGTGAATTTAATGAAGAACAAGGCAAAAGATTCCATCAAGACAAAGAAGCAAAGGAAGGTGGAAAACACACATGATGGCAGACTATTGTTGGAACCTGCAATATGATTGTTTTGTATAATTATAATTTGAGGTATTTTTCGCCTATCTACCAATGAATTTTTACTTTTATTTTTCTTTTGTTTTTTCTTCATACCTTTTAAAAAAAAAAAAAAACATTATCATAAAAACTAAAGCCAATATGATAAAACTGCTAGCAAATATGAAATCAACGATGCTAAGTTACCCTGAAACTGAACAAATACATTCTTTATTTTTAGATATGTTGATAATTTACAGACATAGATACAGCATGCCTCATTGGGAAAAGTTTTTTGAGAGTTGTATGCCATGAAATAAATATAAGTATTTTGACCGCATTAACTAATATAAGCAATTGTGACAAGGATTCGATAAAATTGTTTGCGATTTTTAATATTTTCACTAACAGTATGCAGTTGACTTATAACGTGGAATTTAGAAAATGCCTTATTGTTGTATTTACAATTACAGAAAAAGAAGTTTACAAACATCGAACAATTGAAATTGTTTGGCTTTCTACCTTTACTGTATAGCTGTTATACGCCTTTAATGCATCATTTCGCTTTTTTTTTCACAAAAGTCAAAATAAATCTAAAAAGGTAAACGGTAGGTAAGAAGACATTTTATAAAATTAGCCTAAAGTATCTAGTAGAATCCCAAAAAGTAGGTTTCTATTTATAATATTAAAGTTGGCCATAACTTTCGATGTAACCTTTCGGCACTGCCGTGCGACATTGATAAAGTTATTTTTTCTAAATAGATCATAGCTAACTATGCTTAACCCCGAAGTTTCAAAGTCGAGATATAATTGCAAATTCAAGAACTTTTGGACGGGTTCCGTGAATCACCCTATATATGACAAACTTTACTTGATATCAGATTTGGGGGCCTCCATACTAATATGCACTATTAACAGAACAGAGAAATACCTCGTATCGAAAGAGTATGGCAATATACCTACTTACGTTATTTACTATTTCTAATAGGGTTGGGCACGATCGCTATTGTTTGGTGTCGATCGTACTATCGATAGTCGAGCCAATTACTATGGATACTATCGATAGTTTCCGATAGTGTTATTGATAGTCCCCCATAGTAATCTCGATAAATGTACGCAAAAAAAGTCAGAGATTTTCATTATTATTATTATTATTGTAGTAATTATTTCGACTTAAACTATCCATTGGACGGGACTATCGATAGTCCAAACTATCAATAGTATTCGATAGTCACTATCAATAGTGCCCATCACTAATTTCAAAAAAGGAGCAAATTCTCAATTCGTCGTGTATTTTCTTTTTTTGGGGGTATGCTACCTCATACTTTCAACGTTTCTCAACCAATTCCCATTATTCTTTTCTTATTTTGAAGGAGAGTGTTAGGTTAGTCCCGTACCTTTTTTTGCATTGTACAGTTTGTAAGAAAAAAGTTACATATCAAATGTTATGTTTTTCTGAATGGAACACACTGCATATTTTTGAGGTATTTCAATGAATTTGAATAATTTTAATAATATTTTTTATCAAACAATCTTTCCCTTCGTCATTAATTTCAGCTAACCGTTGCTGTCTTAAATGAGCAGCTCACACAAAAAAAAAGCGATGATTACAAGAAAATGTAACAAACGCTAATAACGCAGTCATAAATCGCATAAAAGAAGAACAAGACAAACAATTTTATACTTTCTACAGTATAAACTTTGGTTTTAACTTTAATTTTTTTTTTTAATTTTTGAAATTTAAAAACGAAATTTTCCGAGTATTTTTTTGTGTAAATCGTCAACTTTTATTGTTTCCATATTGTATCCTTGAACCGACTCCCGCGGGATAATAATGCCACATCTGGTTGCTATAGGTATTGTAGTAATATTAAATAAATATCAATACAAATACCTCTTTCTTATACCATAAATAACTCAAGATCCACTACCATTTCTAAGTAGATATTAGATATTTTAGAAGTATCCCCTAAAATTTTCGCGAGGAGATTTAAATTTTTTATCTGCCTCACTGGATTCAACTAGGCAATAACATATAAGTAAAGTTCGACACTTTCCATCCGCTTCACAGGCGTCGGTATAAAAGTGATCGCTCGGATGTGTGATTCGTAATATATGCGCAAGCGATCTGATGTGTTTGGCGGCCATATACGTTATACTTAATAAAATATCGTCGATAAGTGGATTAAGAAAACGACCATTGTATGATAAAGTCAATGAATTTATTAAAGATTTCCCGGATTTAATATACAATGGCGCAAAAATAAAATGTTTAGTTTGCGATATACCACAAATGTGTTGCTCAAAAAGACATTGCCGAGACCACGTAGGAAGTGCAAAGCACAATAATAACAAAACAGGTGTACATCGGGAACGGTTTATACATGATTCATTTGTAACTACGATTATGTGTAATCTGCCGTTTACTTTGTTAAGCAACGAATCATTTATCTTATTTTAGAAGAATTACGCCAATCCTACATTACCCTGCTATAATACGTACTATCTTTATTTTTCATATGTTTATGCATATTGCTTTAATAGCAGAAAACCAAATGCACATTTCATTCTTTCAAATACAATAAATCTCTCCACTTCTATACTTACATCGGTAACAAGATCCTTTCGCGTCCTTACTCCATCGCATAGTCTAATATGCGAAGCATAAATTTGCGCATATATTACGAATCACACACCCGGATGACCACTCCCATACCGACGCCTGTGAAGCGCACGTAAAGTGTCGAACGTTACACATAAGCGCCAAAAAATTAATTGGATCAAGATTTTGTGTTTATTCCTAATTAATTAATTAATTACCTACATACATTAATAAGACCCCTGCTAACACAAAACCAAACGACTGTTGATGAGAGAGGATTTTGATATAGATAACACTACTTTCATAAATATCTCCCACTAATGATAGAGAGTATTCAATTTTATTAAAATTTAGCACAAATATTCACATAAAAAATATATGCGTCCAGATTTTCGTATTCCCCTTATCATATTAATACGTGAATATTAGGTAATACTTACTTTTTCCTAATACATACCTCAGAAAAACTCATCACTGTCTTTAAATTAGTGAACACTAATCCAGAATTCTGTACCAAATAATAATGATTCAGAGTTGTATATATAAGTATACAGTAAAATGGATGATCATTGACAATGGAAATTATCGCTTAAATGAAACGTAGAACATGGTCGTTTCAAATATTAAATTTCGCGTAGTGAATGAAGCTGTCATCCTTTGTCGCTGTTAAGTGATATGTTCCTATTATGTAACGGTAACACAATTATAACTTAACTATGCTATAGGATAGTTTGCCAAGCATTGTCCTTTTTGGCCTTTTACAGGGTGAGTCTGAAGGAACGAACCAAACTTCAGGAATGTATCGTACACGTGGAATTAGTGTTTTGTTTTCAAGTTATAATACAATCAAAAAATGTTAACTAGCGTTCTTGTAATTGGACTAAATTTTCACTTGTTTTGGAGTAATACATCTTAAAAAAAAATACCTACCCTTGCATTTACTACCCACGTAAAACAAAAGCTTCGGGAAAAGGAGAAAATATTCTGGATTTAGTAGCAGAAGATACAACGACCAGCTAACGAAGAAATGATACTCGATTAGACATTCCACAAAAAGAGTAATAAATACACTCTACGAGCAAGTCTTATATCCGTATCATATTCAGGATATACAGCACCTACAACGGGAAGATTATGCCAAGCCTATGGAATTTTGTCGGTATCTACAAAATACCACAACAAACAGGATGATTATTATTTAATAATCATCGTGTTGTATCGCGGATGAAGCAAACTCGGAACTCTTATATGGTCTCTCGTATAGTCAGACGAAAATCCTCACGCAACAGTCGAAAGTAATCTTCGCCACAAATTTTCGATAAATGTGTGGTGTGGTATGTGTCGTCTTGAGTGTTATAAAATAAAACATTAGAAATAACTATACTATTATATAGATATTAATCTTCGTCCTGTAGGTTTCGGTTGCTACGAGTATTCGCGTATTTGTACAGTTATCTACATAAATTAAATTAGGTACAATCGTTGACAGAGCAATATATGTACAATCGTGGACAGTATGCTCCAGTGTTGTTCAATTGACCCTTTCATTTTGGAGAATCGCGTCACAGAAGAGTACTGCTTAAAACTTTTTACATCGTGAATTACAAGAGCTACTAGAGGATGTTTCTCTAAACATCAAAATTGAAATGATGGAGGTGCTACTGCACATTTCGCTCTTCAGGTCAAGCGACATTTGTAAGATGGGTTTCTCGTGCTTTGGATTGGTTGCGACGACGGTCTTATTAGTTGGTCTCCAAGATCTCCAGATCTCACACCACTACACTATTGTTTTTATATGGCTGGTTTAACAATGAAATTTATAAGGTAAAAGTCGACACTCAAGGCGCACTAATTCGGGAGAGCAACAGGCACTTTTCGTAAACGAAACATAAAATGGCTGGAGGTTAATGGGAGTACTTTTGAACACCTATTAAGACAACGATTAGAGAAAAATGTTAACGCATGAAATTTTGTTTATTTGTAATTACGCTGTAACTCTGGGATTGATTCGTTCCTTCCGATTTGCCCTGTATAACAACAGTGAATAACTATTGTTGTTATTGAACACAGAAAATGCCTAAAACCAATAACCAAAAAATATAATGGTAAGATAGCTTCCTCATGGTATTGGAATAATTTACGGCAAACACAACAAAAGAAGAGAAAAAAATACACTAACTTACGGACATTTGTGCCTACCCGACGTCATCAACGTGGTTTCGAGAGTATTTTTTATCTCTACGTTCTATCGCCTCACAGTTAATGCCACAACTTTCAAAACCACAAACTTGATATTTGTTGGCGCCTCTAGTGCCAAAGGAACGCATGCCCGCCGTTCAAGAAGCAGTGACATAAATTGGTCACGGTTCCCCAAACCACTCCTCGAGCAGTTCTCTGATTGTTTAACACAAGATGGCGGCGCAATTAGCGCTTTGGGAAACCGCCAATGTGAATATTCCGACAGGCTTATCATAATGTATATAACAGAACACATCAGAAAATGCTTAGAAACAATAACCAAATATATATATATATAATGCTAAGATAGCTTCCTCATGGTATTGATGGAATAATTCACGGCAAACGCAACAAAAGGAGAACTAACTCACGGACATGTTTCTGCCTACCCGGCGTCATCAGCGTGACTTCGAGAGTATTTTTTGTTTCTACCTTCTATCGCTGTTGCCTCACAGTTAATGCTACAACTTATATACATCAAGTCTATTGGAATATTCACATGTGCGGTTTCCCAAACCGCTACTTGCGCCGCCATCTGGTGTTAAGCAGTCAGAGAACTGCTCGAGGGATGGTTTGGGGAATTACTTTTTAATTTTGAATTGAAGAAAGGCACCTAAAAACCCAATAATCTGCGTTCCGTTTAAAAAGAAAGCTTGTTGGTAGCTGAAACTGAACGGTGAGTCGGTCAGAAACAACTAGTAATTATTATCTTTCGTATGCAGTGCTATGTTAAGGATATCGTGTAAAACAGTCCCTAAAGAGAAACTTCCATGAAATAAGTCTCTATCCCTTAAAATTTGTAGCAAATCAAAATTCATGATAGTTTAAAACCTTACTAATTTAAACTGAATATATTGTGGCGGCCTCTGAGCGGCCATTCAGCAAAGTTTTGATATAAATTGCTGGCTTAAATTATGTCGTCGATAAAAAATCAAGTAAAGAAACCGTTGCAGCAAAAAGTACGTGTCGCGCCATCTACTCTACGGTTGCTACACTGATAAAAGGAAGGAAATATGATATCTACATTATTATTGGTGCCCAATAGCATAGATGAGACATGGCAAACATTAAATGTTAACCTCTAATATGCGTCATATGCAAATGTTTATTTAATTTATATTACGTTTATGTATCATATAATCTCAATGTGGCAATAGTCGCAATGTAATTTAACGTTTACATAACTCTTGTAGAGATAGAAGCAAATGATCCCAGTAATTTGTGACGGCAAACTACATAAAGCGAGCATGTTAAGATGACGATAGCATGTAATTACATAATCTACTACATAGAATAATGAGATTGTCACGAATAGCAATAATAACTATAAACAACGTAAGAAGGTCAAGCAACTTCGCCTTTGAAAGGTTGGTGAATGAAGAAAATATTTCCAGGACGTTAACTAATTTAAGAACTGCAAAACCTTTACGATTAGGTTCACAAACACCTGCAAGTAAAGCTGCTGTTTTAATACCTATCTGTATTTATGATGCTAAAATATCATTACTATATACCCTTCGGACTTCACATCTAAGTTCCCATAAAGGACAAGTTAGTTTTCCCGGTGGAAGGCATGACTTTGATGATGGCACATTGGAAAATACAGCAATTCGTGAAACTCAGGAGGAGCTGGGTCTTGACCCTAAGTTTATAAAAATTTGGGGAATTGGAAATAGTTTACAAATACAAAATATGCAAATTACAACTGTAATAGGCCATATAACTTCATTAAGTTTAAATGAATTAAATATCAATCATCATGAAGTAGAGGAGGTCTTTTGCGTGAGTCTAGAGTCATTATGCGATCCAGCCAAACAAGGTTACACACAGTTCGATAACTCTCACTCTACTCCAGTATTTTTAGGGGGTAGAAGAAGAATATGGGGAATAACCGCATGTATTACTCATATATTCTTAAACTGTTTTATAAGTAGCGATATTTACCATCATAAAATCAAGTTCATTAAACAATATGAGGTAAGTAGAAAAAGAACAAGGGAAAAATAATTTATTGTAATTATTTTTGTAATTAATAAATGTATTTTATTAATGGTTGTATAATTTTTATTGGTTTAAGTGTTGGTTTAGCTGAACTTTGAACCAGAACTTTAACCATGAACTCGGTCTGTTAGTTTCTGAATGCGGCCGGTGAACTAATCTCTATTTTTTAATTCCGAGGAGTGTTTTTAAATTGAATCGCTAAAAAGTAGAACTGATAACTCCAGAATGGGAATTACTGCTATTGTCGCAAGAATATCAAGCGTGTTGTAATACATTACCATTATAATGTCTTATTTTTAGGAGTGGCACAGTCTACTATCTATCGTACCATAAAAAAAATACAAGGAGAAAGGACAAGTTACCCCGCCTAGCCAAACTTCTGGAAGACATTCTTTAATTGCTGATTACAATGAAACTGTCGATAATTCTACCAAGCAATTAATTCATAGGTTTTTTTTATAATAATGAACTTATTGCTTTTTGGGGGTAAAAAAAACAACCGACAATCATGAAGAAATGAATGCCGATGGTTTCATCAAATATTGACAGTACTACGAGACAATCATTATTATTAATAATGCTATATATCATAGTCGTAACATTGAAAAAATTCCAACAACAACATCCAGCAAACTCGATATGTAGGCTTGGTTGAAATCAAAAAATATCGAGTATGACGAAGAGATCATTTAATTCACCTTAATAAAGACCAATGTAATACACATGTGACAGATGAGATGGCCAGAAGTTGCAATGAAGCTCTGTTGCGGTTACCACCTTATAACTGCGAACTCAACCCAATTGAGTTGGTGTTGGCCGAAAGAAAAAATGAAGTAGCAACTAAGAATACCTCGTTTAAATTAGCAGATGTAAGGGTACTTTTACTACAGGCAATCCAGAATGTCACTATGAATAATTGGGTAAAATATATAGAACATATGATTAAGAAAGAAAGAAAAATGTGTGAGTTAGGCGAATTAATTGGTGATATAATCGAGCCAATAATTATTTTAGAAGGTAACGTAATGTATTAACATGTATTTAAGGCGAAGTTATTATTTAATATGTGTACGCCATATTTAATATTAGCCTAAATTGTAATCATATGAAAATGAAAATTATAGTAGAACAGAGCAACATTCAGAAACTTCCATTAAAAAGGGAAATCTAGGATGATGTGTATGTGTTCAATAAATATTTATTCTATAGTGTTCTCTATATTTAATTAATTCATTATTTGTTTTTGTAATAAATTACGTAACTACAACTAAAATCCTAGCTAGTTTTAAAACTGCCGCCAAAACAACTTTGAACATTTCATTGTGTAAACGCGTCTTTTCATTTTACTCCTCGGAATTAAAAAAGTAGACCATAGTTCAGTAAATATTGATATTGCCAGTAATCAGCAACTAATAATTTGCATGGTTGCTAACGCTTGCTATTTAATATAACAACCAATGAAAATATGGAATTCCCAAATTTAAACTGGTAACCATAAAATGTTACGATTTTATGAAGTAGGTGTAAATAAATCTATATTGAAACAATACCGTTTTTCATTGCAGTGTATTCTAAGGCAGTTTACAGTAGACATGACCAAAGTAGGTGACCTTTTTGCAGCAACTAGACAAACTCGTGTTTTGTCGACTCTCGGGGAAACACGAACCCTTTCTTATGAGACGAATAGACACGAGTCTGTCTAGTCGCTGCAAAAAGGTAATAATTTTACCTGCCTTGGTCATCTCTAGTTTACAGTATTAAAATGCAAAAGAGCTGCAAACTTTACAGCAGAGGAAGTGAATATATTGTAGTATGTGCCGTATACATTTACTAACTTCTACTTATGTATTATTTGTTTTTTGAAACTATTTACTGTTGCATTAATTTCCTTAATTCGAGAAGCTTTGAATAGATTTTAAAGACGTTTAGAAAACGGGACTTGCTAAAGTACATCTCGCGTCTTAAAGTTCGAAATTTGTATGGAGTGAAGGTTACTGATCGCCTGAAAAAGATCGAAGGTACCAACAACAATTTCATTTAGTGTTCTGCCAGTATGGGCGCATGTGCACGTATGCTGTGTACAGCGATGTCCAAATTTGATATTTCACGTTTCTCTTATTCCGACGTCGTCTCGGGGAATGAAAATCCTAAATTTTCGACGTTAAGCTTGGATGCCACGACACATATCTATTACTCGTCTCGTCTCGTATCGTTTGTGTACACGAGCGTATATCGAATAATAACGGAATACACAAACAGTACGACCTACGTTACATTTAGTGGTTCTTTGTATTGGAAAGGTGAAAACAGTGAAGAATATCATAATTGTGTATTGTTGGTAACGTTTTTAAGCAAAATAAAAATGCCACGACCAAAAAATAGTATTTTACACGATATATTCGACAGAAATAGTGTAAATCAAATAGTGTGCAACAGAGCGAAATGCAATGGTAGAGTTTTGAATAATCACAGCGGAAATTTAGAAAGACACTTAAAGGTTCGACATCACGAGATATATTCGAAGTATATAAAACAAAAAGCCAACTTACAATTTAAAACTAAAATAACGAAACCAAGAATATCCAAGGAAATTAATAAACATAATATTGAATTGGCAATTGTGGAATTATTCACTAAAAATGAACGATCGCTGGGTATGATTGAAGAACGCGCATTTAAAATCTTAGTTGAACCCGTGTTCGGTGCATTGAATATATCTGTAAACCAACGCGCTATAAATGAACGAATAGTTTTATTTTCCCAAACATTAAAAGCAGAAATTATTTGAGATTTGAAAGGAAAATTATTGTCGTTGAAAATCGATGTTGCCACGAAACACGATTTAAGTATGTTAGGAATAAATGTGCAATACATAAAAAATAAATCTCTCATCATAAAAACACTAGCCTTAAAAGAACTCACACCGAACTGGACGACTGAATGTTTAAGGTCCACAATATCAGAGGTTTTAAGCGACTATTCTATCGACGTAAATCAAATTTTAACGATTACCACGGACGATGAAGAGAATATACTAAAAGCGGTTCGTGATTTAGATGTAGGTTTGGTAAATCCATTAGAAAACAAAGATATTAAAACTGAAGATTTCATTGCTGAACGCATCGAATGCATTAGATGCGGTAGACATATATTGCAGCTTTGTGTGGAGGACGCTCTAGAATCTACTGAAATTAAGAATAGAATAGAGAAATGCAGGTCTATTTCAAAAGAATTAGAAAATGCTGGTTACAAAACGCAGATAGTAGATTGCGTGGAAAATTGGAATTCCACGTTCAACATGATTGAGACATTATTAGATTTGAGGGAGGCAATAAATACATTAGGTTTAGAACATGCAGATGTAGCAATAGATAGTGATACTTGGAGTTTCATTGAAGAATTTATTAAAATCTTCAGTCCAATTAACACTGCTGCCCTCAGATTGCAAACAGAAAAACTATGCTTCAGCGATTTATACATTATTACAATGAGCTTACTTTTTGAAATCGAAAATTTTCCAACCACTGACATGAAATCTTTTCTAATAGAATCTTTAAATAGGACTAAAGTTAATCTGCTTGAGAATCCATTATTTACAGCCGCTGTATTTTTGGATCCAAGGGTTAAAATTTGTCTAAATGCAGAACAGATATCAAGAGCAAGAGAATGCATAACATCAATACATAGACGAATTACTTCTTTGGCAGGTAGATTATTTCATTGAATATAAAAACATTTATTTTCAGCTTTTTGTTGTTTCATATAGAAGTGAAATCCTATTCGCCTTTACTTTTGCCTCTGCAAATAAAAGAGGACACGGATGAACCATCAAGTAGCAGTAGCAGTGTTTGCCAAAAGCCAAGATCCTTTTCCGACTATCTGCTAAACATGAATCCTGTTTCAGCCAATAAACCTATCGTATCGTCGTTTTCCCAATTGGAAAGTGATTTTTTCCTGTACGAACGTCAACCAAGAATACCTTTAAATGAAAATATTTTAGACTTTTGGAGTATGCAAGATAACACTTTGTCTGCTGCAGCCAACGTTTTATTGGCCATACCATTCATACAGATCAGTGCGGAACAATTACTTTCGGCGCTGGATTATGTGTTATCTGACGAGTATAATAGATCAGCGTGTTACTTGGAGGATGTATTATTAGTCAGAGTTAATGGAGAATTTCATTATGAAGATGAAGTTTTATTTTCTTAAGGTTCCTACTTGCACTTCTAAGCTTCCTCATTTCACATTTTAGGAAGAACAGTCTTTAGCTACGTCTAGAATTTCAAAAAAATATAGTGGATGGTTACAAAATGAAGCAATCTGAAATTTGGGTAAGAGTAAAGTATTTGAAAGGGAAGTACTAGAAAAAGATGTTTGAAATGTCAATGCAAGTTCAGATATCGAATCTGGACGTTATATATAAAGGTTGATTTTTTTGTTTTAAGTAATAGTAAGTAATAATAAATTTTGGTGACGTTATCTAATTAAAACAAATACAACTAAGAGTTCAAGTGATTGAGTTAATATCAATAAATTGTCAGCCAATTGTTTGAATAATATTGTCTCTAGAGCAAAGAATTTATTTAGCGAAATGCAACAGTGTAGATGAAGTAATAAATTGTAACCAACCTGTATGCTATGTCGAAATTTTGATAGTGGCTAAGGACTTGCTAGATGAAGCAAAACTCCTTATAAAGAATGGTTGTTCTTCTTAATATCCGAAATAAGGAAGTTTACAACCATAGATATGTCCATCCGGAGACATACTGTATATAGATTATAAGTATGAATATTTTTTTGATTATTTTAATTTCATTTTAAAGTAACGTACGTAAGCAATAAATGTGAGTTAAAGACGACAATAAATTTGTTTGGAATTTCGATTTTTGATTAATATGTGAAATACTACAGTTAAGTACGTAATTTGAATCAAGAATTCAGTTGATCCAAGCAAAATATAAAAGTCCGTCTTCAGATCCGGAAGGTTTAGAAAGAATACTTTTGTATTTTTATTTGTATATTTTTAAACATAAAATAGTACAGTTGTAACATCTTAACGATAGTTTAGAATATATTTTTAATAATTCTTTTATTCTATCAATATTAACAAATTGATAAGAGTACAATTGCAAGTCTACAAAGAGTTTGTGTCGTTCACCTGGTTTCCAGAACATGGTGCTAGTCGTTTGTTTCCTCGTGAAGAAGGAGGAGTAATTGCTTCGCTTAAATGTACTTGCTAATCTTATTTGCAGATTTATATCAGGCGCCTCTGAAATAAAATACGCAGTACGTATGTATAAAAATAAATTTATTAAAGAAATAGAAAGAATTCGCAATGTTTGTATGTGTGTATTAAATTCGTACCGTCATTAAACCCTAATCTTTGGAGCCTGAGAGTCTGGTAAGGAAAAGCCAATCACTATTTCACGAATGCAATACAACTTACGACTACTCAGACGTTTTCGTCATTTGGCGTATTGGGTATAACGCATTGCTACGTGCTACTGTCTTTTGTAAAAGCGACAATGGCAAGAACCAAGTATCTAGCGGTGTATATACGATGCATAGTTGAAATGGCAACAGATGTGAATCATTACGTTTCCTACAATATAATACACGTACATCTCGACACCCAGGCCAGTTCTCCGATGAAGTACTCTTTTAATACACAAGACCTTACAACTGTGTTTTCTCTGCGGTAATTTTCTATCTAGTGTTCGTCCGTGTCTAATCTTGAGCTTTCCAATTTAACTCCTATAGCTCTAGATGGATTTTAATACTTCAAAAGAATTTAAATAAATTTTTGTATCAAGTACGTTGTACCTTCATATTTTAAATGAGCGTGACTTGTTTTGCGTTATTATCAAATTTTTAGGTGCGCTAACAAAGTCAGACATTTTTTATGTTAAAAGTTAACTTTTTGGTCTAGATAAGTCAACTGGAGGAAGGTTAATTAATTGCTGTTAATTAATTGTATTATCTGAAACGTTTTGAGATAAATATGCGTCGTAGGCTAAATTAGAGATGTACCTATTACGTTATCATTATCCGCCCGAAGTTTGTTTTTGAACGGTCACGGAATTCAAGAAAAATGACACAATTTGTGTGAGGCTTTTACTTCTACAAGAAGTAGAAGCTCTCAAATGTCTTGAAGAAGATAGCAATTCCTGAAACGATGACGTATAGAAAAAAATGAAACGCAAAACAATTGCTCCAAGAACATATCCCCTCACAAAGTATTTTCTTTGGTGAACAAATTTAAGTTAGTGTACTTCTTACTAGATCTGGTATATTTTATATATTACAGCGTATTCAATATTTATTGAGTACACTTTATTAGATTAGAATTGTTCAAAATTGGTAACATTGATTCATATTTGCTTTTAAATTTAATGAACATAGTCATTAATAAATTTGGTCTTTCATTTTTTTAGTTATAACAAAATTTTGTAGATAAGTTATGCTTATTTATCCCTCCTTCCGATTGTCAAAAATTCCCTGGATTAGTCATCACTAAGCACGGTTGCCTATATTTCAGAGAATGAGTTGCATGTATTGCATTCATTAGAATTCCGTAAAACAAAACTCATTTAAACAAATTAATTTTAATTTGGTTCGCGTTCTTTCATCTTCTCTAAAACAAGGACTTCAGTTAAATTCTGCAAAAACTGCGGTTCTACTGTTGGGTAAACCAGCTGCTCGTTTAGCAATATCAGGTAGGGTTAAGCTTTCAGTGGATAATTGTCCACTGACTTTGTCATCAATCAACGAACCTCCTTTATTTGTTCTTTTTTGCCGCCATTGCTTTCCTATTAGGTACACCTTCCTTTCATTTTTATCCCACCTCAACTATAATTTAATGTGATGCAAACATGCAAACTCAAAGATGAAACATGTACAAACAGCACTCTGATTAACAATTAACGACTGATTTGTGTGAAGCACGGAAGAGTGTGGTTTGTAGATAAATCAGCACGACAGAGGCGGCCGTCGGTCCGCAGTTTCGTGCAGTCAACGGGCCTACAGGTCAAATACGATAGGTTAGATTTTAGAAATGGACATTGATGTACAAGTGTTTTAATATGAAATTTTAAATTTTTTGTTGATCTATTTCCAATCGTTTATGATGTGTTCGTATCCAATAAATTTTTCATTTTGAATCATTCACAAGTTATTTCATTAAAACATTCAACTGTAGTAAATCCTTTATTAATAATAGAAATATAATTGAAGAAAAACTGTACATTATTCTAAATTATAATTATTGTAATAGAATAAAATTAAAATACTTCCGAATTACAAAAATATTTCTCATACAACGAAAATAATAAAATACCTACTTTTCAAGTATTAAACTATACATACAGATAGTTAAAAATGTAATAATGTTAATAATATTTAATAGAAAGGCGCAAGTAAATGATTGAAGTCCAGCTCCAAAACTTAAAAATCACTAATTTACGGTCAATATTAAGAGAAAAATACAAAATATTCAACAATAAAACAAAAAAAAGATACATTAATATAGATATGGCATATTTTTCATGTAAATTAGAAAAAAATTTCGTTCGTAGAAAACGAAAAATAGGTAACAGCAGATTAATTAGAATTTGTACATTAATGCCATAAATTACATAAAAAAAGCGAAAGAGAAGAAAGAATTTCAAGCTGTACTGCAGGCGAAAATAAGAAATATTTTTATATTATATTTATATGTATATAAAGTTGCAGGTATATAAAATTTAATTATGAAAATTCACTTATGTCAATTGGTATGGAAGTTGTAAATGTTGGTGTTTCAAGTTCCTCGTGTTTTTTCATTTTCATGGCCTGCTGCAATTTATAGTGGTTTATGATATCCTGATCAGCAGGGCAGCTTTGGGTGAAGGCGTCAAGTTGGTACATGTGATACATGTAGCGCCACAGATGTACGAAATCTTTCGGTATGTCAAAGTCCACGAAGTATTTTCCGGCAACGCGGATATGCTGTAGCCTAGGCATTAGTTCGCAGTCGAAACAGCACATGGTATCACCAGTCAAGAAACGCGTTGCTCTCTCCCGTAAGTGCTTATCAATCCTCCCCAGATGGGCTTGTAACATCGCGTTCTTCTTGTCGTCTTTCTTTACTAGGACTAACTTTAGTTTACTATATAAATTTTCAATTAGGGTAGCAACTTCCTTATCCTGAAACGTAAAAAAATATTTTCTATCTATGTTGTCTGCGTTAATTTCAGCTTAAATATAAAATAAAATGTATACAGTATATCCATCTAGTGCGTAGATGGAAAAGAAACATGTTTTCAATAAAGAATAACTGAAGGCATGTGCCGCACAATAAAAAATTACACTCAAATATACAAGGTACTCAATTTCTGCTGTACAAAATACGGGTTTGTTTGGTTTTTCAATTTGAGCATTGTAGAATCTGGTTGAAAAAAAAAAACGTCCGATATACTGCTGAAAGCTCAGGTAAAACGTTTAAGAAATCGTGGGTTAAAGGAACAACCGCATGATAAATCTCAAATGATTTCAATTATCTTCAAAGTTAGGCTGACTAGCTATTGAAATAATGTTGAGTTGAAATGAATTGATGTATATTCAGAGTGTTTCAGTTCAAAAGCTAAATTAGTGTGTGGCGAAATCTGAGCACTCTGTATATTTATCTCGGAATATTTTCTATTTATTTCTTTTTTATTATTTTTCTCCATCCTGGTAAATAGCCGGATACACTGTATGTGTATTTTCAGCTGTAAGTGTAAAATTGCAATGTTTTTATTGTGGACACGTTATACACTGTCTGCAAATGAAAGTGCACCACACAAGAGTAGATATTGAAATAATGTCGAACAGAGTTGAAATGAATTGATGAGATGCAACTGAAAAAGTTTAATTCCTTTTTCACAGATGATTCTATTTCTAAAACAGATTTGCTTATACAGCTCACACATACAACACTCAACGCACAGATACTGGGTCCCAAAATCGCAAACACCACAAATTACTGACGTTATGCCCATAAGTAGGTTTCTTCATTTTCAAATAGACGTGAATACATTTTCTATTGAAGTTACTTAGTTTAGGCTCTGTGTTAGGCAGGCAAGGTAACAAACCAAAAAAAGGGGGCGGTGCTAGCTCCTCTACGACTTCTACGACTCCCAAAAGAAAATGCTTAGAACCTCGCTATATAAATGTTAGAAGATTAGACAATTCTTGGCCTTCTTACATTAATAATAGAGATAGATGCAAATAACGTAATTGTATTGGGAAGTCTCGCATAATTCGATACAATGACGATCAAAAATTTTTAAAGAAGGTAATAGGAGTAAAAAGTATAGACAGAGAAACAAATAGTGCAATAACAGAAAAATTTAAAGTGAAGCCTGCGAAAGTAGTAATGGAAAATAAACAAAATGAATTGGTTTGGGCATTTAATAAGAATGTAAAATGATAGATAGGAGAGCGAATCGAATGGAAAGAAAGACAAGACAGGAACTCAACCACAGCAATGGCGATCGACAGAAGGGAATGGAAGAAATTCGTAACGTCTACACCTTGGGGTATGGCAGGATAGGATTTTTAGTATGATGAGTTGTACAGCGGCGTTCATATGTAGCAGTGAATCACGTACAACTATTTTATTTCTATGCATAATTTCTTAATCAAATTATGATTATGTTTGATATGAAGAGATTTGACTCTGCGGAGGGACCTTAATCTTTACAAAACACTTCGTGTTTCTCACATGAACAAAATAGTCGTTAAGTGTCTAAGGAAAACGATTCATATCTGATTCTTACTATTTCACTGAAACAAGAAAAGCTAAAAAATGTTCAATATTTTACTATGACGACAGAAATGTGAGACATAAAATAGAAGTATCTAAAAGTTTTTGTTGGGACAAATGTTTTTCCGGAGGAGAAAGTGAGGTGCTTCAAAAAAAAATGTGAACATTGGTATGGGATCGTTTTGCCAAGGATTAACGATTGCAAAAATTAGTTGTTAATTAGGAATAATTTGATAAATTTAGTGACACGTTATAAGATATATATATATATACGTATCATGGAAAAATAGTGTAAGTGATATCTGTTACGTAAGCTTCCGCGGTCGCCAATCCTTAGTTTTCGGGTTGGAACCGCCAACCCCAATATCAAAAGCCTAGTACCTCACTCGCACTATATTTGGTTTGTTTTTGAGAGATCAAAAATTTATACGGTTTATAAAGGAAATATTAACATGTTTACTTTCAAAGAAGGAGTTTTAGAAGCTTTATATGTTACTTCTTTTTCTAAAACCAACAAGGACATTGTAAAATGTAGGTTATAATTATTGTTTGCAGCAGTGTAACTTAGAATCATTATATTCTATACTAGAAGAAAATAAATTTTCAATGTGTTTTTTTAACAGTTTTACTTGATGTGTCGATGCTGGAAAAATGCCTTGTCATCTGCTGCTAATCACAAAATATAAACAGTTATTACCGGAATACATTTTCTGTGAGCAGGTGAAATAAAATACGTTGGCATTTGATGATGCCAACGTATTTTATTCCATGCATGTATTGGTAAATAATCAACGCGAAGTCTGTTGTCCTGATCAACCTTCAACATTTTAAATACTCAATGAACAGGAACGTTGTGGTCAAAATTGTTACTGCTATAATTTAGGGGCCAAATTAAGACATTTTCTAATTATGATGTTTTCGATGCTCTCGCATCTAGCGCATCTTTAGAAAACTATTGAAATTAGAATTATATCGAGAATAACAATTTCTGGCAGTTCCTCATAGATACGGTCACCAATTTGAGCTAAATATGAAGTAATCACTCCTATAGAAGCCTATCTATGTAATCTAATGAATGTAATAGATTAAATATTTGTGTATATCAGTAAAGTTAAGACTGAATTTTTTTGTTTTAAATTAGAAATTACATTTCTTAAAAATTTATAAGCTGGTTACATACCTGTACAAAAAGATTGTGTCCACCGGGAACAGATTTCATAATATACCTTTCGATTTTCTCATTTTCCAAAATAGCCAGGCCTCTATCTATTAGTATGGGGGGCGGCGTGGCTTCGAAATTTGTACGAAAATCTGGTGGCGGTTTCTGCATGTCCACTGTCGTTACTTTTAATCGTATAGTTTTTAACTCCGCTAACAGGTAGAGATCCATAAAGTATTCTTGACAGAATAGACATGCTCCTTTTCTAATACCATCGATTGTTGATGCCTGCAAAAGAAGATGTTAATTAATTAAAAGCCTCGATGTAAGAAATATCGTTATCTAATCATTACGCAAAATCCTAGACTGCTGGCTTACATTTTATTTTTAGATGCAAATTTTATACGGTGCCGCGGGTGCTTTCTTCGTATAGGAATTTTGAAATGTTTCTCTTAAGAAATTTTTATACGTAAGAAGCTTCTGTAATTTGAATAAATAGTGAGAAATATTGAAATGAACAACGCCGACTGTAGTAAACCTTTCTCTTTACGGAATGCGTTGATGAATTGCTTCGCGAATTTTGAAGAATGCGTATCATTTATTTGTTATAAGCAACGGCACAGGAGAATATTTTAATAAGCGGAAGTCTTCCGTTTATCATTTCCAGAAGGTTAGCATGCTTGTTTTACTAAACGGAGATGTAAAATACATATTATGATCTACCTGGCCATAAATTGTAGTCGATTTGTTTATGGTTAAAGATTGTACATCTAGATGTAACTTATAATAACTATACTTATCAATCTCTACTGCGTATGCATATAGTTAGTCTCTTTCATTAACTTTACGAATACATGTATGTACATACATCGAGTACGAGCACTTACCAACAACATACTTTCATATACTTGATTCAATTTCTAAATCTGTAATTGCATTCAATAATACTCTAAATATCTATAATTATATTAATACTCGAGCGGAAAATTATTTAATTATTCGCGATTAACCGATTGATCCAGTTATACAGTTCGTCGAAGAAACAAATTAGAAATGATTAATAACATGCTTTTTCAATGTATTGCAATACCGGAGTAGAACATTCATTGCATGGTTCGTACATACAGAATGTCCTCAATTACTCTTACGTTGAAGATGAAATCTCGCGGTTGATATATCTTAAAACATTCCAATCGATACTTCAACCTTATAATTCTTCAAATGTTATTTGATTGATTATCTAAGATATTTAAAAAATATGTAGTCGATTTAACGTTTCTATTTGAATTTTGCTTTCTAATCCATTAAAACTGCAGGGTGAGTCGGGAGGAATTGACCAAACTCCAGGAGTGTGAAAAAAATGTTCTTCTTATCACATTTTCAATTCCAACATCTAGTGTTTTTGTAAATGGTCCATCTGAATGAATCCTTTCGTAGGCAAAGTATAAAATGTTTAAATTGGGTCAATGGCGGTATTTTTGAATATGTATTAAAATAATGCTATGATTAAAAAATGTTAATGTATGAAATTCTAGTTATTTGTAATTACGCTATAACTCAAAAACAAATAAAAATTTGCTAAGAACATGCGAGCTTTTTACAAAAAGTTTGGTTCGTTTCTCCCGACTCAGTCGGTGTAAATTAAAAAATATCAATAATTCACAAGCAATCACTTCGATTTGTTTCGAAGATCTTGAGTTAAAATATCAATCTGAAAATAATTACTTCCAAAAAAGAGACTGTGGCGGACTTTCAGAGGACAGAAATGTTGGTAAAATTATATCATGTCTTAAAAGTAACTCGCGAAAATGTATATTTCTGTTTCGCTTAATTTATACAAATACAATTTGATTAGTATTTTATAATTGTAGTATTTTCCCCATTTTCAAAATCGATAAAATCTTAAAATGATACACCACATACAGTAGAGACTCGATAATCCGGATCAATTAATGCGTTAAAAAAAAGTTAATTCGAACTATTAAAACATCTGGGTTGTGTGGACATTATATTCTTAGTGTACTTAACAACTTAAACGGAATAAACTCTAGTTTTCTATATTTTTATTTCTTCAATGCTATAATTCTAATGCATAAGCTACGTACAGGTGTTCCAACCTTCTGGAATTGTAAAATTGCGGGTATTATGTAAATAGTGGGAACGTTTCGAGAATGTTTGTATATTTACAGGGTGCACGATAAGTAGCGAATCTATTTACTTTATTATTTTAAACGAAACAGCCTGTATATTAGTTTCCCCTTCTAGAAATAAACCAGTCTAATATATTTATAATTTTGTTCGCATTCGCCTAATTTTAGATATGCATTTCCTTAAAAAAATTCGTAACGAATACATTCTAGAGAAAATTTTTACGAGATTAAACTTGGTACCTGCTCCCATCTAGACATAATGTCAGAACGTCTTTGAGATATACAGGATGTTCAGCATTGAACATCAAACTTAAACAAATTTAAACACTATATATATTTTTTTAAATAGCAGCCTATATTTTTACCTTGTACCCACCTTGTCGGAAATTTATATCTCTAACGTTCATTTCGTAAAATAACTTACGCTTAAAATTTTGAATCAACAGTTAAGAATAGTAATGCCAGCTTATTTTGTTGGCCGTTACTACGGTAGCGAAACAATACAAACACCAAAAGCCACTTCGATGCAAAATCCAAACAAGCTTCGCGTTTAACTGTAAATGTTTCATTTACTTGCGATGACAAATGTATCATTATACAAAAACGTTAAGAGATATAAATTGTTTGTGGATGTAGGGTTTTTTTTTTTAAAATATGAAGCTACTGGTATTCGAATTTCAAAAAATTTGGTATTCAATACTGAACATCTTGTATATTTTGAAGACGTTCTAATATCTAGACGGAGCCAAGTATTAATCTTGTAACATTTCACGCTAAAATGTATTTGCATGTCGGATTTTTGGAAGGAAATAGAGATGGATATCCAGATTTCGCTGGATAAGGACAAACTTTATAAACATCCCGAAGTTTGATATTACTGTTTCTAGACTAAGAAATCAAATACTTCATAATAGACAGCGTGTTCCATTTAAAATACAAAGTAAGTGTCTGGTTTCTTATTTATCTATGCCCTCGTTCACAAAGAAATATTTTTGAAATATACACTATGATGTCCAGCAAGTTTTAGTTTCCTACAGTTTTCGCACAATTCCAGAAGATTATCCTTATATTAGTGAAATAGAAAAATTTATTTTTAATTTTTAAGAAAAAAAATTCATGACTAATTTGTGTTTGCTTAGGAACCTATTTAGCTCCTATTACATATATGGAGTTTTTCGAAATTATAAAAACTTATTTTTCGAAAATTAAGCAAGATTACATTAGATTTTTCTATGGTGTGTTGTTTTAGCTACTCGAAGTATCTGAAAGCTAAAACGCATTTTTTCTTCTTTAACTTCTGCAACATTTTAATTTGCATTTTCTAAGGTGATCAGCTTCAGAACATTTGGATATCAAAAATGGATTAATTTATCATCAATTATGTCGACGCGTTTATCCCCTGCGGCTGGCCGAGGACTACCTACTTCAAATCCGTGAGTTTGAAGTCTTTTTGTAATAGGCTTTGGATAACCGCAACTCGGATAAGATTCACAAGAAGATACTATTACTATGTTGTAAGTCTAATTTTGTGTAATTAATTTATAACAATTTTGAAACACTTCACCCACAACACAATGGAATGAAGCAGTGGTAAAGGTTTTGGCGAAGTATTTCAACATTGCAGTGCTACAGTGTTTGAGAACGTGATTTAATTTATTGAAAATATTGCTACAGATCTAACAATAAGTATAGTAGTAGTATATGTTAAGACAGTTCCAATAAAGAAATTTAGACACTTGTAGGAATAACATTTTTATATTTATTGAATCAAAGAACAACGAAAAACATATTTTTAAAATAATTTTAATTAAAATAGGAAAGGAGCATATGGAGCGAAAATCTAAATTACTCCGACTTGTACAAAAACATAATTTCCTTAGTTCTTTTATTCGTTCCAATAAATAATTATATTCCTACATATGTAAATAAATTCAATAGAATCTTATTTTAAATATAATAATAAATAGTATTTGTATAACCTTCATATAAATGAATATGGAAGTATGTAAACTAAACGTATTAATCAAAAGCAGTTAGAAACATAACGCATTTATTTCACGTACCACATTAAGTACTAAACAATTAAATTCCTATTTCCAAAATAATTACGATTCTTCGCACTGTCTCCCATCGCCTGTTTTATTAAATAACGATTTACGCAACGTTGGTGCAACAATCTCGCCACCCACAGAATTCTTGTTCTACCGAATTTCAAGTTCACTCGACGTGAAAATTATACGAAAGCAAGTCTGTTTGAGTGCGTTCTAAAAATAAACGCTCATCATGCACATACACATGCATGCGAACAAAGGTATATTCGGAGTGTTTTGCGGCTTCCAAACAAAACAGAATTTGACGGGTTCAGTTTATTTTGCGATTCAACGCATCGGGAACGTTTACACACATACACTCGCAGGTATTATTAGCAATTCAAATAAATTAACAAATAGATCGTGAAAATTATTGAGCGTTCTTTGTTCGCACGAGAAATTCTGAACGTGTGTGTCTATTACTGCGGTTAAACAATCTCTATACATCTGTACAATGTTCGTCGTTTTCGTGCATTTGTTCTGTGTCAATACTCATTTGTTAAACGCTTGTTAGAAACATACTGTGCAGAATATTCTAGATTGAGTAGGTTACCATGGGTATCTTCTTTATTATCAAGTACGACGGGTAAACAGCACTAAGTGCATAACGAACATATTCGTGAAGGATTTTTATATTCGGACAACCAACGCCGACATCTGTTATTAAAGATGTTATTAGAGAGTTAATAGAATTGGGGATCTGCAACGACATTACTATTCACTATTGTCAAAGAATCCTGTAGGAGAGAGGAAGGGGACAGGTTCTTAATGCTTTACGAGCAAAATAAAATGCAGAGCTCTCTAGTATCAAATTCTTTGATTTCATTTGTTTGTATGTTAATTATGCTTTAAGTAAACTATTTTAAACATTCAGAACGAATCGATCCATTTACCATAAAAATCTATGGCAATTTGACGATCGATTAACAAACAATTTTAGTAAGAAACACGGGCATGGAATCCATTATATAAAAATTTCTTTAAATTGGTAAAGTTGTGCTGTTTTAGGTGCTAGCTGATTCCATAGAGGAAAATCTAAAATCCAGAACAGTTTAGAAACGATTGGGAAAAAATAAAATACTTTTACATTTAAAAAATACGGGTAGAAGCCGATCAAACTGGGTTTTTCTTAATGCGTGTAGCAACAACTTAATGTGGTACTGTTTCTTTGATATAAATCAGTGAATTTTAAACCAAAGAATAAATCTTCTATACATTTATCGTAATTCAAAAATAGATACCAACGATTTTCTTTTGCTCTAACGAACATCTTTCTGATCGAATAATATCTATATTTGATGGGTTATCCTACATGTGCGTGTTAACTCATTGTTAAATGATATTTTGAAATTTGGTGTTATTTTCAAAATCTTACTCAAATAATGTTTTTTCGGAATTTATACTTCTTTATCATTAGAATTCCATATTCTATCTTTATTTGACATTATCTTCTTTTGGTTTTTTCCTCTTTCAGTTTGTTTCTTCACAAATATACAGGGAGCACATAAATTACGAGTCAAAAAATTAAATGTTGTACCATGGCGTTTTAAGACTTTTACAAACGACTACTAGATAGCACTACTGAGATTTGACAGATTTTCGTAAGAATTGACATTAGTTACTGTTGAAGCAGTGATGGCACAGATATCAGCGGAATAGTTTGCTGACAATGATGTTTGCAGAAAGCAATTTTGTGGAAAACAGATATTTCATATGAAAGTTCTCGTTCTCGATAACTTTTTTACTATTTTAGTAAAGGCCTAGTACAACAATGCTTCAAACCGCTTTGTTCAATTCTTGGTAGTAAAGCACCATCACAAAAGACACAATTGGTTTGCAGATTTTTGTTGTGGTCGGCTTCTGTCAGTGACAAATTTCGTGAAGGTCAACCAAAATCAGTTGTCGTGCCAATTCTTATGCATCCTTAGGCAGTATACTTCCAAGAAAATGCTTGTTTCTGTCGTTGTACTGGATGTCACAAACATTGCTTTGGAGGATTGAAGAACAGTTAATGCTGAATGGTACGCAAGAATTTGTTCGCCTGAAGTCATCAATGAAATCAGAGCGAACAATTGACAACGTCGCATCATTCTTCATCATGACAAATTCTCAAACAGCAAGTCAAATAATTCATTATTTGAGGGAAGAAAACATCGAAATAATGTCTTATTCCCCATTTTCACTTAATTTATCGCCTCACGACTTCTTTTGATCTCGAATATTAACGAAAAAATGTACGGAGAGATTTTTATTACCTCAAGAGGCCGTTGAAGCTGTCAAAATCATGTTTTGGAGATACCACTTTCGGAGTGGAAAAAATGTTTCGAGAATTCGTTCGAACACATGCAAAAGTGTACAGATCTTAATGGCGAATATGTTGACAAACAATTCCCATCAAAAAATGTTTTTTCTTTCATTGTCTTTGCAAAAATTTATTAGGACTATAATGTTTCGCCAAAAGAAAAGTGTTTTAATTGATCATCATACGCATCCTTTTGTTAGAGTACTAGCCGATGAAAACGGAATGTTATCCCCATTTTGTCGGATGAAGAGTTAATGAATTTCTAATTACCTTAAAATTAATAGTTAGAACAAGCATACAAATGATAAACAAAGGTGCAGTATTAAGATAAAGGAATACATTTTAATCCTTCGCCCAAAACAAAGATACCCAGGAGTGTAAAATATATTGAGTTAATTTTAGCCCTCTAAAGTACTATAACGTTATACATCTGAACAGAATAAATAAGAATGATCTGCAAGAAAAAATCAAGACCAACGCAGTCCCATAAACTGCCTCAAGCTTTGGGTAGTAACTAAAAGTATTAGTCATTGTCTAACATCTGTCTATATAAATCAACGTCTGGCTCGTGTATGTTGAGCTCTTCGATTATCTGTTAATTATAGTAGAAGAAAAAGATAAATGGATCTCTAATAATATTTGGGAATGTACAAAATTCTCATCTACGAAGCTGTTTACTATTAAGAGATCTTTCACGTCGTTGAAAGTATTTATAACTCATCATTAACAAAGATTATAAATAACAGTTGCAAGCACCATGTGTTATTGCATTAGTTCGGTAAATGGTCTCTTATACTTGACCTTAATTCCTGAAGAAAGAGAAAGTTTTTTTTAGTGACTTAACTATGAACTGTATTTACTTTAAGATTTATCAGCAGTAGTGATGTACGCATGATGTTAGTTATCAGATAATTTAAGTGGATGAACCAAATATGTACAATCTTAATTTTGTTTATTAACAGCATACAATACAAACCAGATGGTATTATACCACTACGTAACTTAGTAAAACGAAACATAATAAACTACAAAAAGTGCCAATATTTAAAGATAGCTGTTTTAATTCGATTTTTAAATTGATCTATCGACAGCTTTTTGTTGTTATTGAAGTCGTAATTGGCAATTGTTCTACTTTCCAAATACAGTTCTAATAAATCTCGAATGGTTCAAATTTATAATAATAATTAGGTTCGCAATTTTTCAGTAAGCTTTGAGCTATTGAGAAAGAGATATAATGTCGCATCATCTTATATAAATCTACATACAAGGATAAGAGTACTTAATACCGTTCTTCACTCGACGTCTGTCAAAATTTCGGAGATATTTATCATGTAATGTTGTTTTGAAAGCTATTCAAAATGAATATGTTCATGTATTTGTGGAAACATGGAAAAAGAGCAATATCGTCCGGTGATTCGATTTCTTTTTTCTTGAATGGGAAAACATGTGGATAAATCAAACACAAGAAGGATGCAGTTTATAAGGATCGTACATATTCGATGACTACCATCAGATACTGGTTTAATGAATTTAAGAATGACCGAACACCAATCTTTAATGAGAAGAGGCCAGGTCGTCCCATTGAGGTTACCAAATGGACGATATGATTAACAAAGATTATAATACCGTGGTAGCAGACCGCCGAATAAAGGTTAGAGAGATTGCTAATGTGGTAAACATCTCAAGTGAACGTGTGCGGCGATATAGTTACCACGTCTACTGAGGATTGATCAAAAACTAAATCGCTTACTTTAATAACTTCAAAGCAATGTCTGGACATGTTTTTCCGAGCTTCTGCGCTGTTATATGTGTAGATGAGACATGGATACAGCACTACATGCCATAAACCAAAGATCCTTCGGCAAAATGAGTTTTTCCTGGCGAACGTGCACCAAAGAGGGCGAAGACGATTCATCAGTCGGGAATGTTATGGTAACAATTTTTGGGATTTGCAAGGTATAATCTTAATTGTTAATTTGAAGAAGGAAAGGGGGTCAGGTCAGGTCAGGTCAAGTTGGGACATCGCTGGACAACGTCTGCAGAGCTAAATGGATAAATTTACTAAATTTAAAAAATGTTAGTAAAGAATTATCAATAAAATCATTATTTTCTATCGTAATTAATATGAGTATTATATCTAACCATATTTTTCAGAAAAAATATGTTACATGACAATTCTTACATTTTTAGTTTTTTTTTTTTCCCCCAAAGTTTACATGATTTAATCAAATTGATGGCAGTCGTATTAATGTGCAATAAAATCTGGAAGTTGGATTATTACTTTGCATTGAGTAACACTTTAATTCATGGCTAAAAACTATATGCTTAGGGATATCAAACTCTTTCACCTGAAATATAGCGATATCTCAACAACACCTCTTCACTATTAGTGTTAGAAGTAGATATTTTTCAGTAAATAAAACTTTTAAAGCTTGAATGAAATTAAGAAAATGGGCTATTGCTCCTGAAAAAGCGTAGTACTTAGCTTCAGTAGATGGCAAAATGCGTCTAATTTTCAATTAACCATGCTAGTTTGTGTCAGTAGTCGTGACTTGTTATGGCGTAAGAATTTGGAATAATAAGATTTGTTCGGTTCTGCAGAAGCGGTTGTAGTTAACATCAGTTTCCCGTAAGATAGTTATGAAGATATATTCAAATATGTTTGTATAGTTGTTGTAGCTTCTGAGTTACTGCCGGAAGGTAGCATCATATTGGATTAAAATATCTATAATTATTTTATATATATATATATATTTATTAAATTAAATATTATTAAATATTTCTCAAAAAAGAAAGGTGGGTAATAAAATGATAAAAATGTGTGTACGTATTTTGCCACATCCGTCAGACTTTGTAGATATGTAATTATATCGTTTTCTAAGGTATCGACAAAGTAAATTATTGATAATTGAAGACCTTGCAGAATTATACGCTAATTACAGCTTTCCAAAAATAAACGAGGAATACTAACAAGAACTTAAATTAATTAATATCATTCAGAATATTTAGCTGCCACTATTCTGAAACATTAACATCTTGTTCTCTAAAAGCTAAAGTACTATTGAGGTATATATGTTTGGAAGTTGGAAATAATATATTTATTAAAAAAGCGTACTTAAGATTCCAAGCTCTTTTGACAATGAAATAATGAAAAAGAAATTATGAAGACCTACTGCTCAAACGCCAATATGATTGGTTACATCGCACAATTTCCTTTTATTCTATATTATTAGCTTTTAAGTACAACGCATCAAGTTCTGTAATTTATCGAAACAACTTCCGACAATGCTAATACCGCGTGACGAACTGACTAAAAAAGAATTATTATTAACAGAGAAGAGTAGGTAAAATGGATAAATGCACAATCTAATATGCTAAATGATCTTGGAGTGCATGCATTTCGTGTGGATACTGTTGAGACGATGATCTAGTGTTAGTAATGGATCCACAAGTGAAGATAATGGTAAGTTTATTCCCCGCAATTGAGCATAATCGTTACAACCAAGTTAATATCATGATTATTCTAACGTAGCAATTTTTATAATGGTTTTGCAGCTTTAAGTATAGTTAATAATACGTATGTACAGTAACATCTTTATGTTTTGTCTCCCTCTGAGACGATGTATCTATATACTTTCTGCCACTCGTAGCCGTGTGCTTGGATTATTGTAGGATTCGCAGCTAGATTTTATTAGTCCCACTTGGGTATTCCTAATAAACGTAATTCTGTACTTTTATTTGCTGAACCCAAGTACTTGGCCTTGCCACGCCGACGATAGTATCGATATTTAGTCGTAACAAGGGCGAGACAAAACATAAGCTGGCCACTGTACATACATAAAGAAAAAAACAATATCCCCTGTCTGGGTCAATTCTGTAAAAACTCCTAGAGAAAATCAGACCAAATGTAAAGGATAATCGAAGATATCAACAATGCGATATTTTATTTTCTATTTGTGTGCATATTGCTTGATATCATGTTTTTAAGCACAATTAAACGACCAAATGAAAATTTAGTTGATGAGGACTTTATATCTAATATGTAAAATTCTATTGTCCATATATTTTATGTCGTCTGCAGCTAACCGAAATTTACTTTTATCAGGTTTTCGCGATTTGTCGAGCTTATACTATAGAATCTAATATGATCTCAAGGTTTTTCGCAGTTAGTCAGTCGATAATTAATGTCGTTGTATAAGTAAATATAGCAAGATGGTACCTATTTTAGATTCGCTGTCTACACCTGAAGATTGAATTAATTATCAACAACACAATGACATGGCCATTGCCTAGAGTTTATTTCAATAGAGAACATATGATATATTCTATATACGTTTGATGATGAATGTTAATATTTGCTTCTGTCTGCACATATTATTAGATTACGTTCTGGTTTTACTAACATCATTTATCGTTTTCTGTGTAGGCGAACATCTCGTAAGTAAATATGACAAAACTTTGTCATCGAATATTTCTCACATTAATTACATTAGCCAATTAAATTATATTGCACACAAATCTTTTTGATATAGGAAAACGTGAAACTTGAAGTTTTAGAATTGTTATCTGTTGAGTACTAGCTGTCAGTTGTATGTTCAGTCGAACGACAAATTAATTTTCTAGGAAAAATGATATACCAGAACAATCTAGATTCTTAAAGACTGTATAAATACGAGGTTTATGTCTTTTCGTACAGTTGACAATACATAAAGTTTCGAGAAGTTCGACACATATAGCTTACGTAATAATATCCTTTAAATATAGTCATGGCAAAGCGAAACAAAACCTTGTCGCTTCGCAATATGTGTGAACTAGAAAGAGTGCAAAGTATGACATTAATTGCGAAATCGAATTTTTTGCCTACGTCTCATTAACAATTTGTAATCCTGGCAAGAAAAACTTTCAACTCGTGCTAAATTCCAGATATCGAAATTATAGATTTAACAACAAAGTCAAGCAGCACATTTCAATATCTGATGAGATATTATGCGAAAAAGCTAAGCAGTTTCATCAACAAGTGAAAGAATTTGAAACAAGTTCCGGATGGCTGGGCAAGTTGAGAAAACGCAAGGATACCCGTTAATTGTCAATCTCTGGCGAAAAATGATCTGCTGATGAATCTGTAGGAGGTAGAAACGGATTGACATCCCATCAGGTCTACAATGCTGACGAAAGTAGAACGTTTTGGATGTCTAGCAAGCTGGTGTAGCCACATAATCCCAGCAGGAAACCAGTTGTATATTTTATTGCTAACTTATTACCCAAGAATTGATTTTGTTGCTCTAGCCGTTTCCGAGTGTAGCTCATCGTTTTTCAGAAACGGCAACAAAAATATTCAAGTGGTGAAGTGGTTACGCGAGTTTAATAGACATCTATTTCGGAGTCTTTCGAAAATTCTGGCTCACCGAAGCCAAAAATCGTCACCAGGTCGCAAAAGTGAGTAAGGGCAGGTTTACTTCAATGCCTTGTCCCAATAATTCCGGTACTCATAAACTGAAACTGTTAAGTTTTTGGAAAGGCAAATAAACCTAGGACACTTGAAGGAGCCCAAATCTTCCTGTTGCATGGATAAGCCAAAATAAGAAATTGATTACAACGGATGTTTTTCATAAATGGTTCCTTGATTAATTTGTACCTAAACTTAAAAGAAAAATGAGGGATTTCAATTTGCTTCTGAATGAATTGGTTGAAGAAATGCCCCTGAACATTATACTGAAGACAAAAGCATTCAAGCAATATTCTTACGACGAAGTTGAATCCTCCTTATTCAGCCTATGGGATCCAAAAGATATCCCTACTACATATTTGAAGATGTCCAAGATATATCGTCTTGCAGTGAAAAAACAGAAAAAAAAAAAGCAGAAAAAACCGTCGCTCAATGTGCAGGAGCTGCTCAACACAAATGATGAAAATGTTTTTTTTTCAGAAGTAAATTAATTAATTATGTTCAAGATGCTTAGGAATATGCGAAATTACGTGTAATTGCAATGAAGGTTTTTCAAACATGAATAACAATGAAATTCCACAACAACTTGTAGAAGCGATGAAGAGATTCTACCTACGGACGAAGAGATAACTTCATCATTAACAGTGGGCCAAGCAAGCAATAAGGAAGAAGATGAGAAAGGTACCCCACAACAATATGTCCTGAAATGTGTATCAGAAAATAACATACACTGTTCCTTCAACAGCACATTACAGGTCAAGCGGCCGCTGTTTATACAAAATCCCCGAAGCAACGTCATATCGATTTATATTTTAATTTCTAATACTACCCAATATCTGGTTTAAAATAAAATCTCGCTCTCTATTTTTAAAGTTTCTTAGTCCATATTCATATAAAACAACTTACCTGGGGAAATCGTTATATTCGCTAATCCGAACATTTCCTTTCCTCAAAGTATAGATTAGCGAGATTTTACTGTATTTCTAAGTAAGTACTACTTAAAATGTGAGTAACATTTACGAAAATACTACTCAAAACAAAAGTTATTCAATTAGTAATCTGTAATTTTTAAAACGGATTTCGAAAGAATATCATTGCTATTAATAACGGTTACATGCGATATTTAAAAAATGTAAGATATTACATTAACGGATAAATATGTAAGTATTACTTAATTAAGTATAATCATAACAATGTAGCACAATATTGCATACGGTTACGCTAAAATGATTACGTCGATACATTCAGTCAGATAAAGGAAAAGATTTTTTTTTAACCAATTGGTATGTACTACAGTAGACCATGTGAAGGCCATACATTAAAAGTCAATTTAATACCGATATGTGAATCAAATGAATCATCCGTAGTCAGGTAGCTTATGTACACCGCGCATCTTTCTAGTAAAACAAAACGAAGGACATATTTGTGTTTGCTTTCATGATTACGAAAATGATTCACATAATAAGGCGAAAACTGAGCACTTGTATTGTTTAAAGAGGATAGCTAAAACTATCGGGTAAATGTCATCATTTTCAATGTAGGGTAGATCATATATCTTTAAACTTAAGAGATCCAGATATTACCTTTATGCACTAGTTTTTTACATCTGCTAAACTTAAGAAATATGTTTTAAAGTGAGCAATACTCTTCTGGTAAAGTTGTTTTCTGGTCTTTACTGGTGTTGTTGCTATCCGGATGTCCAGATTCAAAAGTATCTGGATATTCGAATCTATTATTCGGTACTCAGATAGGAATCAGCTTTCCGGCTCTCGGATTTTGATTGGTTATCTGATTCTGTGGATCCGGATTGAGCGTCAAACATTTCGCTTTCAGATTCACTACCCGGTATTTCGGATTCGTATCTCCTACCTTTGAGTAGATCTTGCTACTTAATAATCCTACCTAAAAGAGACAAATGATTGCATGGAAGCATACGTGCATAATGTGTTAATTAAATCCGTCCAATGTACAGATTTTGCTGTCGCCACTGTCAATGAGAGCTAGGGCGTTATCATGATGATGAATTTTTTCCTGCTTGCTGGTGGTGTCTTTCTAGTTCAGCGTCGAATCAGTCCAATAAATCAGCATAGTACTATTCGTGATTGTTCTATCTTCCCCCAAATAAACAATTAAAATTATGCTTTGCGAATTCCAAAAAAACACACAGCACAACATCTCCAGCTGCTGGAATCATCTTCGGCTTTTTTGGTGCAAGTTTGCCGGAAAAAAACATTTTTTTTTAAATTTATATTGAACTTAAACATGTCCAAATATTGCTTTGATGTTATCTCGCGATTGTCTGTAGATGCGGCAAACGTTTAATTGAGATGTTTACCACATCAGCAATCTTTCTAATCTTCATCCGCCGGCTGTTCACACTAGATTATGAATTTTGTTGATCATATCTCGTCTCCAAACTCTTGTCGAAGAAACTTTAAGTACATTTTTGAAAAACTTCCCATTATAATAGTGCCGACTTTTTACATTTAGGTAGACCGTGGTGGTATCTATACGAAACACAACTACACGAGCGATTAGGTAGCAATCGTTAAGAGTACTCGTACATTTTATCTGAAAATTGTATTTCGATAGAATTGACGAAAGCTGACAGGGGTCGCGGCGAACGTAGGGTAACAGACAAGACGGCGATGTAGGTCTAGTGGCCCTTAGCTTCGAGATATTTCACTCTTCTTTTCCCTTTTGTTCTTTCTTTCCTTTATACTTACTTCTGTTAACCATTTCTGTCCGGGTCGTCCACTTTTTTCCTCCTCCTGCTTCTATTAACATACTTTTAAGGCATTTGTTATTCTGCATTCTGGCTATGCATTCCAACCATCTGGCTCTCGGTGCTTCTTCAAAATTTTTATTTGTTTTTCTCCTGTATTTTCCATTTATTTTCGTTTCTTCTTTTGTTATTGCCCACGTTTCACAGCACAAATGTTAGCAAACTAAATACTAGTTTGAAGAAAGTATGTTAATTTTCATGACATCTTTCCTTTTCATTTGAGAACGTCATAACGGCGCAAGATTTATAACTTACGATGATTAACTCACTCGGAGTGACCACCGATTATATAAATATATTTTTTTGGCTTCTTGTTTGTCGGTCGCCCCCGGTGCATGCTTATTGCCTATGGCTGAGACCAGTCCTTTCGAAAAATTCCTAAAATAAAGCGTTTCAGCAAGGGTCCAACAATGTGTAGAAACCTATGTTTCAGATAAGTAAACTATCGCTTGTTCTTTCGGCAGTTTTTTGAATCCACAACTTTGATGAAATTCTACTTTATTTGGATGGGGCTGTTGTATGGATCTTATCTTTTTATTTTTGAATGTTTTGGAGTAGAAGGAGTCTACCACATGCGTAAGTTTTTCTTGCAAATTCGCATACGATTTCTATTGGTGCTAGAATTTGATAAATCCTGTCACTAAGACAACGCCGTTTACATGTGGCTCTCCTCAGAAATGCGCAATCAAAACCGTCCCATTACTCGAAATTATCCTGCAGCGAGATCTATATTAAGCATATTACAGAGATTCATAATGACGTCAACCAATGTATAAACAACGTACATAGTAAGTATTTACTTTATATAAAATTTATGTCCGCTTGTATGCAAATAAATGTACTACACGCATATTCAACGTATCCCGCTGTCTAAAAAGCGATAGCTTATCAAATTTAATGCGGTTTTCCTTTTACCACACATATAATTTTATCAAGCGATAAAAACGAATATTTGCGAAGTTTTTCATGGTTTTTCTTCATTCTATCCACTCAATCTCCGTAGCTTTCTCGGATTAAAGTCGAAAGTGATATCCGGATGTTTGTCTTGTTTTTCCGTATAGAAGAAATGTCGCTAGCGAAAAGTTTAACATTTGTGTTTGGCGCATGTATTTTCGTTTTCGTCTAAATCAGTAAAAGAAAGGAGACAGAAAACAGCAATGCGGTAAAAAGAAAGCACTTATTCAAGTTTTTTACTTATTAAGAAAGCACGATTTATATGTACAAACCATAATTACGTGGACTTGCATATTTATTTTTCGAAAGAATTTTATTAAGCACTTTCGATTATTAAGTGGTAATTGTTTTTTGAATCGATCATTTAAATAAATATAAAATGAGACGTGTGTATTTTAATGATATCTCTTGTAAGATTGTAAAAGCCAATTGTTGTTTTTTTTATCATGTTTTTTTGATCTAGTATTGCATGTGCCTCTAATAAATGTTGCGATCTATGATAAAAACAAATCATTTTTCCAAAGAAGTTCGTAAGTTCTGTGTATCTAATACAAGGTAGCGCGAAATTAAGATTTAGTATGTAACTATACACATGTCACACTTTGACGCCGTCACAGCCCTGCTGCATCAATACCTTCAATATTTGCGTTGAATGTCACGATTACTGTAGAAATTACAACTAAATATATCGTATAACTTTTCTGGGCTATTCCGTGCATTATAAAAGAAATTATTGAAATCAACTGTTAAGAAATTTTGGGGGACGTTATGGCTAAGCGAATCATTGATATACGTTGTCAAATTAGTGCACTAATTTCACACTAATTCTCACGAGTATTATTAGAATATTATTATATTTTTAACGCTTACCTGTACTTGGCTATGAAATTATGGCGTATGTCAAATTAATATTGTAATAATTTATTCAAGTTTGAAGAGTTCCAAATGCAATTATTGAATAGAAAAAAAATATTTTCAAACTTACAATATCTTGTATCTTGAAAACAAAAAACTTCCTTCCGCTGATTTTACCGCCTTTTTGGTCGTTTAGGGTGTTCGTTCTTGTCTTAAATTTACATATTTGGGGGGTTACTGTTGGTTAAAGCACTTGACCTATGTCGTAATTTTAACTTAGCCTGAAAAATGGCAATTGAAACTGCAGTGATAAGTACTTCTTTATCGCAGATCTTTCACAAAGTAACGGACGACAACTTACATTTAAAACAAGCTAGTGCAGCAGAATCAGTCAACCAAATATTTTAAGCTAAGAATAAAACCCCGCAATATGTAAATCGCAGAACAAGAACGAACGCCGTAGCAGCCAAGAAATGGGTAAAAACAGTAGAAAACACTTAGAATAAGGAAAGATCAGGTGAGACTTGATAGTATCTAGTCACTTGTCTAATTCATATTATATTTAAGTCAGATACTACATACACCTTAGGGGCCTCAATATAGTTAATAAGCAAAAGTAATACCGTAGTTTAGTGCAAAACGATCCAAATTTCAAATTGTTTGTCAAACAAGTTAGGAACTATTATAACATCATTCTGTCTGATTTTACAGATTTAGCTTAGCTAGAAACATTTTTAACCTTAACGTTTGCTTGCGCATATTTAGTCACAGTTTCAATATTGTATGTATGTAATATGGAATAGTTTTAAACCAAGTCAATGCATGACTTTAGTCGTCATATTTCTGCGCAGAGAAATTAAAAAAAAATGTAAAACAAAGACTTTAGTTATTGAGAAAAAACAAAGTTATACATTGAGTTTATTTTATCAATTATCTAATAGTTATAAATGTATCTAATAATGGAGAAGAGTGTATTTCACCGATATATATGACATGCTAGGTGATAACAACCAATCTCTACAATAATCTTTTCCCATTACACGGCTATTAAATCTAATTTGATTGTCAACCGGTATAAAACATGGAACCAATATTTTATGTTATAAAGTCTCAAAAAAGAACTATGCTACTATCACTTAGACGATATTATCTTGGAAACAAAGTTCTTAATGAACATCTTTTGTAAATCAATAAATAATTTACATTAGCCGCAAACAATAAACGTATACTACAAAGTCAGGCTAACTGTCATCAAAAATAACTATTGCCCAGATTACTCAAGACAATAAAGGAGCGTTTCATAATTTGTGTAAAATCCAACAACAACAATTCGTAGAATAGGCGTAAAATCGAAAACCTACAACAATGCATGAGCTGCTTCTAATTTCTACAGAGTAAATTCAAACCAATATACAGTCATGGGCAAACGTCTACTATCTCTAATGATATTACTAAGAAATTCAGTACTTGTAGGTAACTGATTATGAGGATTATGGGCATTTTAATTAGGCTTACGATCTAACCGAAAGTCACCTTCAACTTTGAGATTTCAAATGAAACACGTCTGTTTTTTTTTCTCATATTCTGGTATAGCACAATATTTCAATTTGAAAATGTCTTTCATGATTTCCTACGAAGATACTAATTTCAATTTGTTAAATTCAAACAATGATCGAGATCTCACTTGTCGGATGAAACACAAGAAAAACCACGATGAAACTGAGGCTGCAGCTGTCTAACAATTACAATTCCATATTTGTGTATTAGTTTGTGTTTAAAATTGTCCAACTGAGTGAAAGAGAACGAATTGAAATTTTAATGATTGGCTATAGAAATAGAGGACAAATTTACCGCGAATAGACCGTACTTTATTAGTCAAGAGAGGTGAAGGTGACAATAGAGCGCAAAAGGGTCGTTAGAAGAAGTACCAATACCTTCTACAATAAATCCCAAGTCCTTGCAGATGACGATTTCCTTGTTTTCTCTTTGTCGGGGCAACGTTTTGCTTAAATGGCACAGTTCATCGACGATTGTCGCTGTTGTTTCCAAAACAACCCAGATTAAGTAAAGGAAGACAACATTCAATACCCTCAAAATTAAATGTGTTTACACAAATAAGATTACCGAACGGTATTTTTTTAATAGTAATTTAACAGGTGAAACCTATTCGAATCTCTTAAATATGCAAATTATTGTTTCGTAATGAAAAGGGGGCAGTTTTTTAGTGTTTTGTAAAAGTTTTTGATTCTCTTTACCATCATTTTCTATTTTTTTCTCCGAAATCATTTGTCTTTTGTCAAGTCTTTTGTTTGGCTTCTCTCACTGATTTTCTAAGTTCTTTGCATTGCTCTTTGTATACTTTAAGATGTTCTTGTGTTTTGTTATTTAAATACCTTTGCCACCTCCGTTTTTTATTTTTAATTTGTTCCTTTGTTCACACATTTCGCTGTAACATTCTTCTACGTAAAATCGCTCTTTCGTTTCTTTTTTTCACTATGTTAATGTATTGTAATTATAGCTAATATCTTGGACTATAAAAGCAAATGTAAGAAACTATACACATTTGGAATTGGAAAATTGTGCATAACATTGTGAATTGCGGCAGAATATAAAAAAAAAACCTACAGGGGGTCTCATTTAAAATTTCAAAGTTGAAGGTCACTTCCGGTTAAATCGGGAGTCACATAAAATGCAGTATTATTGGAGATATTTAGATATTTCAAGACTTTTGCTCAGCAAAGCCGTAGTCTTATGTGAATTTGGCGAAAATACACATACGTATCTGTAAGTTTCACAAAATTGAAACCAGCTCTGTGATAAACTGTGCCGCGTCAACAAACCTATATTATATTCTGTGATTTGTATCACAGGAAGTTTTGACAGATAATTTACCAATCACCTTGTTAGTATCTTCCCCATATAGCTCCCTGATAGTCTCATCGGATCAGGTATTTGTATTGTAGTACAAGTAGTTACCTTCCCTACAATATATTGTTGCCCTATTCCAAAAACAAGTTCATTCTATATTGGAGGTTAATAAAACCAGCTAGAAAACATACACGAACATTATCAGGTTTCAACAGTATTTTTGATAAAAATAATTAGATTGATTGGTTCTTGACATATGTTAGTACATATGTATCTACTGAACAGATAAATGTAGATATGTACGAGATGTCTATAACTAATAATTTTTTCAATTTATTAACTATCTGTTACATCTCATATATTACACATATTAAAAAGGCAAAACGGTCAGTCATTATCAAGGCTGTGACTACTGTTCCGACTAGGGAACCAAGTAGGATATCAATCGACATTATGTAATGAATAGTTGAGTGTAGGCTTTCACGACCGTAATCCATTGTAGAAATGTCTTTCGGGTGATGTCGTGTAGTTAATATTTAACTTGACGTTTCGCTGACTATCCTGTCAGCTTCTTCAGAAGATTTCTAAAGACTGCTGTTGTTGTCTTTTGCTGCTCGTTATATATCCTATTTTTGTTCCGCTTTGCTGATCCATAACCGTTCCGTTCC
>LR736888.1:3370341-3457170 GCA_902654985.2 Oryctes borbonicus
ACAACTAGCTTTTTCCATTTTTTATACTCATTTTACTCATTTGAGTTATTCTAATCAAAATAAACATGCGCAAAATGATTTCCTTATATAAATGTCGGATATTTACTACTAAATATTGTTTTAGGTAGACATTTTTTAGTTAATTAGAAATACACTAAAAACTGTGCGAAGTTGATTTATACAAAACCGACTTTATCGTGACTTATTAGGTAATTAATTATATGACTAGAATGAGAGAGAATTATTAAAAATAAATAATTGGGATCGCCAAAAAATAAACCTATTTAAAAAAATTTATTGAGAAATTAAAGTCCACTATACCTGAAAAAAATTAACTGAAATTGTGTGCCTTGATTCCGTTTTATTACAGCAACAAACTTATTATTATATTAACTAATAAATTTATTATAGCAATGAACTATGTTTATCAAATAGAAACCTGTTTATCAATATAATAAATACCCGTTTATTAACTTTGTCAGAAGAGAAACAATCTTTAGGGATCTCTCATTAGACATTAATAAATGTATTTTTTATATCAATAAATTTCTTTATTGTATATACGAAAATATGTGTTCATCAATAATAAGCCATTTATTAAAATGACAAACTTATTCGTTGAATCAATTTAGATACAATTGTTACATGAACGTACTTTTTTATTGTATTTGCGGACCTTTTTAGGGGAAAAATCAAATCTGGGAGTCGAAAATGCCATTCGGTTGGCCATATCAAAATTTCTCTATATCGATTAATAACAACACTGGGTAACTATATGAGCGAAGTAGAAAACGACAAAAATTGTACATTTATACTTCTCCGAGGTTCTTTCATTTCATTACGTTCATTACAGTACATTACCAAAACCTCTTTGATCCCAAGGTAATTGCAATAACGGGGTTCTACTGCATATTTGAGATAGTCAAACTGGTAGTCTGCTATTAACAGTTGTATTGGATATGACGCGATTTCGTAATTATGCTAATAGTGTCGATAGTCGCATTCGCTGCAATGTTGATGACGCCAGGTGAGCAGAAATATGGCCGTTGGTTTGTACTTTCTTTCCTCAGACTGCTTTTGACGTGAGCGATTCCATCGATACCATGAGAGCATTATTCCTGGTATTAGGCACTTTTCAAGCGATAAAATTAAAATTAGAAGATGAATTTCATACTACACGCAAACAAACACCATCACAAATTTCCTTTAATACTTTAATAATTATTTATTATATATATATATATATATATATTTATTATATATAACAAAATATATGTATTTGCTGAATAATAAATATAACGTATACGCCTTCAGCTTATAATTAGAACCATTAATTAAACTCTTATGTGTGACGAAGAAAATGTGGATACTAATTACGTTTGGTAAAAATTGCAGGTACTTGCACAATAGCAAGTGAACAACCTTATTATTTTTGCGTTATTGCTTTCAAGGCAAAGTTGCATATTGTAATTGCATACTATCGTTAGGAACGGGATGTTTAGTCTCTACAAATTTAAATTATTTGTTTAATAATGAAAGATGCACGAAAATATTTTCAAATGTTTTCTTAAATTAATTGTGTAATTATTACGCGTTTTGTATAGTTTCTAACAATATACTTAATTCAGTAAATAGTTGCAGTAAAATACGTGTACAACACCTCTACAAAATTTAGAAACTAATTAAATATAATTGTACTATTATGTCAACTATAAGTGGAGCAAAAAAAGGTTATCGGGGAGATAAGGATAAAAAACAATGTGCTATGTACATTACTTCTTTATTGCTGTGCATCTGTTTCTGGAGTTTTCTTACTTGGGTCGTTAAATAAAACATAAATAAAGTATGTCACAAGATGATCGCTGATTATATTTAAATATATTGACTTTATCTTCTGACATTTTATCATGAGAATTGGATTAATGTCTCATAAATTTGAGTATTACATCTACGTGTTGAAACGTAGCTCTGATAGTGATAAGGCTGTTTAAAGATACGTTCGTATCAGGCATCTACGAGGGCAACGCCTTAAGTTTTCACAAATGACCACCAGATGGCGCTATACCACTACTAATTTCGTCAAATTTGACATTTGATATTGTTAAAGTACATAGCAGGACGAAAATCGGCTGAATTGTTTGTTTACAGCGACCGTTTAAAAAGTAATTTTGTGAAAAAATTGAAATTTTACGTAAAGATTTTCATTGGGTGACTTTTCAGATTTTCAACTTATGATAATACAGCACCATTAGAAAAGACTGTTTACAATTGGTTTGTAGAATCTTGTGGTAGCGCTTCCATTCATGATGAATTTCGTAAAGGCGGTTGTTGTTCCAAAGAACATCGATGCAGGGCAAAAATGCTTATGTTACTTACTGTGAGATAAAGATACACTTACGTATATCGAAGATCTGTTCCCAATGGATTCCCCCATTATTTGACCCAAATGTTCCTCTTAATTGGCCAAAGGAAATTCTCAAAATACTCGACAAGGAAACTTCAAAATCCGTCGGAAACTAAACCACAATCAACTGTTTGGATGACCCGAATCCGACAAAAAAAATGATTTTTTTTTCTTTGGTTGCACTGGACTTGTCGCAAGTATTGCTTTAGATCATCGAAGAATAGATTTGAAATTTGCTTGGCAGAAGTCATCGATGAAATCAGGAAAATCAATCGAATCATCCTTCATCATCATATTGCCAGTTGATTCTATGAAGGTCTCATTGACCGTATTTACCTGACTTATTGCCCAACGTCTTCCTTATGTGTAGGAAAATAATGTGTGGACAGCGATTTCTATCACCTCAAGAAACTGTTGAAGTCTTTAAAAACCATATCGCCTTTAGAGTAGAAAAAATGTTGGAAAATTGTTTCGAACGTATGCAAAAGTGTGCAAAATTTAACAACCAATATTCTAAAAAACCATACCACGATTTGTACCAAACATCCTATTTTTCTTTCGTTGTTTTTGTAAAAGCTTAAAAGGTATTCCTCGTATATACACATACGTTATCCAGCAAATTAGGTTTCTGTTGTAGTATTTATGAAGCATATATGTATGAAGCTTGTTTTGTATTTAGTTCTCAAGTGTTAATCTGCAATAAACTAGTTCAGTAAGGGAGATGAATCATTATTAACATTTTGCATTTGTAAAATACAAAGAATAATCCTGAGATAAAGATGTCTCTGACATAAGTTAACTGAATCATTGGCCTTAACATAGTGGCCTTTGGCCGACGAATGTAGCTTTTTTTCTTTGGATTTGTTATTTATTGCAGTTTATGTGTCTCTGTTTCTTCATATTTAAATATTTAAAAACCTGTTTTGCGAATTTAAATTTTTAAAAACAAAATCTAGACGTCTTAAAAAGTTGTTGCATGTTACATACAAATCTAGGAGTTTTGAAAGAACTTGTGGCAGTGGATAAAATCTAGTTTCATAACATTGATCCAAAGTTTAAATTACTGAATAGTGGAACGGTCATTGTAACGATTGTCAATTACATGTATTTGAAAGTTCGGGGAGAAAATTAAACCAGTGCTTTGTTACACTAAAATAAGTCTCAATTTGTGTCTCGACTGCTAAATGATATTACGTGGACGACTGTAGGGAGTTGCAACGAACTGCGCTAGATTTTCATTGCAAGTTGTCACAGGTGATGAAAGTTTACCGGTAAGATCTTGAAATCAAAACAATCACAATGGAACTCGGTCTTCACCTGGGTCAAAAAAGTCCGTCAAGACAAAATAAAGTACGGTAATGTAACATTTTTTTTATCAATATTGGTCCAATGAACGAATTTATCATTTAATAAATGGCTGTTTATTAATCGGTAAACATATTTTCCACATATACTGTATACAATAAACGGATTTATTTATATTTATTTACTAATGTCTAATTAAAAATCTTAAAAATCTTAAAGTTTATATATACGCTTGGTTTTCGGGTTGGAACCAAGAGTGACGACCACAGACGCATGCGATCCATAAAGTTTGTTCCTCTTCTCAGAAAATAAGCTAATAAACGAGTATTTATTTTATTGATAAACAGGTTTCAATTTGATAAATGCAGTTCATTGCTGTCATAAATTTATTAGCTAGCGTTATTAGACATAAAATGATATGGCTTTGAAAGTGATGCGTACCCGACTAAGCTTTTTAAGTTTTTAGATTTGCACTTGAAGTTGTAACTAATCCTTGAACCTTTACAAGAAATTTTATTTTTTATTGACAAGCAACTGTAGCAACTGTAGCCACTGTACCCTTTAACAGACATATTTCTAATGTAAAAGCATTTCTCTTGGTCACTTTGTAAAGGTAATCACTTGTTCAAATACATTAGAAAATTGCGCAAACTCTCAACAATTTGGGATGAATTATTTTGTATATTCAGAACCACATTGTTTAAACCTGCGTATTACAGGTGCGGCTATGATAAAGTTTCACAATTTACTGACTCATTATACGGGAACGTATGGGCCTCCTATACTCTAAAGTTTACGCAGAATAAGAACCTGAACACGTCACATGTGTGTAATGAATGAATTTACTTTTACATGAGTTCATTAGCCCTAAATAGCAGTGAGCGAAATATTGGCTAACTCGTTCATTGCTTGTGGTCGTACGATGATATATCCAGTGACGTGCCTGTAGAAAATGTACTGTTTATATACGATAGTACCATTTTTATTTTTAAGTTGCAATTCGGGTTCATTTAGTTTCAGTTGAAGCTTTTATTATTGAATAAAGAAAAAGTTTAATGCCACCTTCAAAAGTTGTTACTGGAATTGCAATATCAAGGAACATCGGCAAATCAAAAAGAATTGGGAATACAAAAAATTTACTGTAGAAGAGCAGCTAATCATTAAGCATTGAATGCAAAGGTTATGCGTTATGGAAGAAATATGACGTGAACTTCAACAATATATTATTCGCAAACGGTCCATTTTAAGTGCGCACACTTTTACTGAGTTTATCTTGTCATTTGTGTGGCATAAAGTTGCTTCAAAAGTTGATCAGGGTTTGTTTGGTAATTCTTTGTACAATAAAATCTTTCTCCTACTACCGGTTACGTAAGTCAACCATTATTGCTCTAATTGGGGATGCGTAAGGTTGGTAAGTGTAAACTTGGTTGTCGTTGACAGCGGGATGTAATGAAATTTTACGTTCCTAATAAAGACGAATACTTCGAAAGAGAGATAAATGTAACAGAAAGTGACAATTTTGCAGCGTTGCCTTGGTCTGTTGGTTCGACCGCAAAATTGCACTTATATACCTTGTGACATAACCAACTGTCTGACTTTATGTCTCAAAAAAATGTGTTAATTATTCGGTAAATATTTTTACGATAAGAGGTATATATTATATTGTATGGAAATTGAATTTAAAGAAACTTTAATTTTAATACTCTCACTCATGTTTTATTGTTTGCACTAACAATAAATAAATGTATTGAACATGTAAATTATCGTAATATCTCCTTATTTGATGTTTAAGGAAACAATCCGATTATTTTTTATATTAACTCATTCAAAACGAACTTAATAGGGTGTTTTTCCATCACAGATGCACTCTCTGATTTGCTACGCTGCAAATACTTTCGGCCGTTATCTTACTTTAAACTCCGAAAACGCCATGTGCAGATATATGTTGAAAACGTGTAAACTTTCTACTTTAAAAGTCATAAATCGTGCTGTAAACACTTACAACGCCAACAAACACGTGAATTTAACTTACAGGACAATACAACTAATAAAGTTTAATGCATGTATAGCAACTGTTTTCAATAAAGGATAATTTGGCGTTAAATACAGTGGATGGTATTGCAAGTCGATAAATCCATATGGAGTGTATTTACAAATGTTATACGTGTAATCAGTAGCTAATATAAACAAAATATTTCATAATTGGTGAAAGTAGGAAATGGTTGATGAAATTTAAGATTTTAGCACAGATTTTATGTTATGCAGAGTTCTTTAGTAAATTATACCGAGGTATGATGTCTGTTGACTTGGACAATTTCTTTGTGTTCTCGAGAAGGCCATCTAAAGAGTGCGATTTGAAGATGAAGATGTCCTACTTTGCCTGCATCTAGGTTGCAATATGGCTTTTTCACAAAGGTTAGTGATTTATCTTTTCTTAAAAAAATCTAAGGTACACGCCGGAGATTTATCACACAACTTGATACAGGTCATATTTTAAGTTGAAGGCATATTTATAAGAGAAATTATTTTAGAGGACGGTCGAATATTTTGCCAGCTGCCTTTCTTTTAACACTTTTGTTATTTCTCCCTTTTTTATTTATTTAGTGAAACAATCTTATTTTTTAATTTTTCATTTACATTTACACATATTCAAAGGTACTAATTGCACGTTGAACAGCGGGTTGTTTTATTATTTGATGCTTTTATCAGCGTTTGTTGTTCTATAATCTATTACATAGCCTGGACGATCTCTATTTTCCTTGGTAAGGTAATGACGAAAAAAGGTTGGGATTAATTTTCATTCACCCAGGCCATGTCACCTGTCACTTCGGATTTATATGATTCCTTTTATGTTACTTTTTTATTACTGAGTTAGGATTTTTTTGCCTTATTCAAATACTATCTAAGATATTGTGGTTCAGTTACAATCTTAAGGGTTTTACCTTTGATATTTGCCGGAGAGCAGATGAGCTACCCTAAGCTCAGGCACAATTACGGAAAATAGCGACAACAATCCTCGAGTGTTTTTTTATGATTATTATATCATATATAATTATTAAATAGTATTATATATTATTTTATATATAATAACAATTTTGATACCGTTACAAAGTTTATGGAAAATGGCATAAAATTAATAGGATTTTAGCTAGCTGTGTAATAATTTAGAGGTGACAGTATTTATGATGAATACTGTCTAGTTCGTATCTTGGCTTACATCATCCTCCTTCTATGCTATATTGTCTCAACTAGTTTGTCATTGTGCGTCTGTTTATACCTCGATGTGTAAAGTTACACTTGAGTAAGTATTTAAAAGATGTGAATAACGTGACATATTTTAGTAATGGTTGTTATTGGACAATACAAGAGTCCCAAGAACTTTATTCAATTTTTGTCGTTACACTGGAACTTTAACTTGACGGCGACTTAGACATTTTGCGCAACGAGCCATGCAAAGTCTGCTTGCGGTGGGATTGGAAGGTAAGTGAGGCGCTTAGTTGCAAAAGAAGGTCCTGGAACTTCTTTAGGAAATACAATTGAGAACATTCAGCCTCTGCAGCCGGCTATTGAAAAAATAAATCGAACCAGAACAAGTTCCCAAGGTTTTCAAAACTTTGCACTAACTCTTGCATAGCATGTGTCTATTACAATCACTAGCTTCAAGACAAGATATCTGCTGCTATCTGTATTCGAGTCGCTAAAACCAGCACTCTGGTTACCAAACGATCGGGTCGAGTTTATTACTTCCCTGCAAAATAAACTGAGATTGTCTAACTGCAATATTTGTCTGTTTCCAGCAAGCCCCATCACTCATCACTCAGACTAACACCGAAGAATTTGTGATATTATTTAACATGCAATAAATAAAATGGGTTAAAAGTACTTTTTCTTTGTTAAACATAACAAACTTAGGAACAAATAGTAAACTATTCGGGTTTGTAATTGATAGTGAAAGTAAGAAAAATAGATATATAGGCAACTAAAATCCCATTAATTTTATTTCACATTCTATTAGATTATACATCTCAGTATTTGCATATTTTGCGGAAAAAATGCTGAAAATTTACTAAGTTATTTATGATTTTTTTTTCTTATTATTAGCTAAACGACAGCCGCGGAGCTGCAAAAATGGCAAAAACGTATACACTTTGAACCTCGGTATCTTGAAAAGCATTTGGCCGAGGCAAACAAGAAATTTTTTAAAATTACAACTTGATCGTAACAATTTGTAAAACAAAAAATTAACAAGAAACACTAAGTGGAGCCTGACATTTAATTATGTTTCTGGACGAACCGATATTCAATTACTCATTACTATTAAATTTGTATGTCATGTATAATTATATGTTCCAGTGATTTCAGGTTTCAGAACTATTGAAGTTGCAGAAGACTAATGGATTAAAATTACAATTTGCAACCATGAAATACCAAATTCAGTCTAAAAAAAATATTTACGATTTTCAGTAATTTACTTTCGTAACATTGTTAATTGGTAGTAAACCTTAATATTTATATTTAAAAAAAAGGGCAAAATCCTCAATTGATCGGCAGAAACATCAGATAAGATAAAACTAATACTTATATAGCGTAATATCATTATTTATATAAATAAAACTAAAATAGATACATAAAAAGAATTGATAAGGGAATTGGAATTATTAACACATTTCTATATTTGTTGAAATGGAAAGTACCTGTGGAAGTAATTGTGCAATGATAAAAAATATTATTTTAGTGACTGGATGCATTAATCTATCTAATTTTACTAGATTTATTTAAAATGTTACCGATCATACGTTGTTATACAAACTACAAATTTTTGTCAAATTAGTATACATCATGTTGGCAGATTTGTTTTTATTAGTATGGAATAAAACATACATACATACAACTTCTGGACACTGCAGATTGGATTTTTGTTTAATTTTAGCCATATGGAAAACTTTATTTTGTGTTTTCCAGCGATGGAGAAGAATAACATGTGATTGCTTAAACCTAAATGATAAATTAATGTTTTTATGCTTAGACGAAAATGTGTTCATGTTAAAACTTTTAATTGTTTAAAGCAGCGATTGACAACTTTTTATAATTCGTGGATCAATTATGCAAAATTTGAAAGCACGACAATCACTAAACCCAGCCCTCCCCTTACATATGAGAGAATATAGTTTTATAATATTCATTAAACTTTCATTTATGAATTATTTTTTCAAGATTGGTTGGGCTAGCGGAGTTTGTTTATACTTTTGTATTGGTATATTTACATTGATCACTACTATATAGCCATAAGCCATGAACTTATTAAATTTGAAATTGAAATGTTTGTGTTCCGTATCTACTCAGAGTACTTATTCCTGCTTAGATAAGACTCGGACCTGACTGAAGGATTAATTTTAATATTACGGGAAGAAATAACAAGATTACCGTCATCTAGGCATCACGACATATTGGCATTGACTAGGCAACTAGGTAGCAGATGCCTCGGGTGGAAAGCAAACTCCGCTGGGTCTAGAGCCTCCAGTTGGAATACCGCTTGAGAACAAGGATTTGTTTCAAGCTGGGGCGACTGAATAGGTTTATCTCTATGTTTCCAGCCGAGACAGAGCCAGGAAGTTCTAATTGTTACGCTGCCTGTTAGGCTCGATCAAAGAAACACTTGCACATAATGGTGTTCGTTCAAAAGGAGCAACCCTTTTTGTGCTTGGGAGAGGAGGAACCAGTTGAGCATACATTTCGTCCCGCCCTCTGCATAATCAGACTTTCTTTGTTCGGTGGAGCTTTCGTAATGCCAGAGAATCTGAGATGGACCTCACTGAGTGAACATGAACATGTCACTAGAAGCAAAAGGTTTGAAATTTGAAAAGATTTTTTTGAGTTATACGGGCACACCATTCTCCCCTATTCCAATTTCTGCGTAATAATTGCAGGAGAGCGCACAGTAGTGGAATCGCGGACAGTTTTACGTTCCTTTTTCAGAACAGCTTCAGCCTTTAACTTCTTTGTATATTTTCCTAATGCGTTCGAAGAATGACCTAATCAGGCGCCAACAATAAACATCCTCTCTACTGCTACACAATTGGTCAATTTCATTTGTTTAACACAAAAATCTTGAGAAGTACAAATTTCTCTACAACGATATCATTCAGACGTACGGTAAATATTCGCCCTTCATTTGTTGGATGTTTGCAAATGCTGAAATGTAGGCGGAAGCATACCTGCGTACATTTCAGCATTTGCAAACATCCAACAAACGAAAAGCAAATATTTACCGTACGTCTGAATGGTATCCGTATTTGCGTCTTTTAACATCCGCCAATATCTGAAGATACTTCGTAAAAATACTTTTCTGTATTCCAACGATAGGAAAGAAGTGATTTTAGATGTAAGTAAGTGCATACATTTTTCAACCCGGTGACACAAAAATGTAAATTACAAAAATTTTGTCCGACAAGACCACTAACCTAAAATGGTACGTGATGCAAACGCGAAATGGTATTCCATATAAGTATGCGCAACAAGTAATGCGTACGCTTTGTACAAACAAAACATCAAAACAATAACCCATTTAGAGTTTAAGCGTATCGACTAATCTGTGTAATTCTTCTCCTTGAATGACTTGTAGTTTTTTAAGCTTTATGCAGAGGTTACTATGGAAAATAAGCAGCTGACAAAAGAAGTAATGAAACGCTTATTCTCACATGCATGCTTTGAGGATATATGACTTGAAGAAAATTAACCTGGAGTTAATTATAAACTGTTGTCCACCATCTTAACGATAAACGTTTATATTGAGCTATAAATGTTCATCCATATGCCATAAATTCTTATTAGTATATTATCAAAATAATATTGCCTTTTGATGTTCTGATCTAACACCTCAGCCTAAGTTTTTTAACGTTTAAATATAATAAATTATGAAATTATGAGAACATTCTTTGTACAACGACCTACGATGGAAATGAAACAAAGAGACATACACATTCACTCAAATTAAAACAGGTATTCGAAATATTTGTCACTCGGATTCTCTTGTTATACAATACCGGCACGACACCGTAATTGCCAACGGAGAACGTGATGTTACAGTAAAGTAGGAATATATGTCAAAGATCAGGGACGTCCATTAGGTAGAACCTATACACATATTACGCAGACAGGTATATGTGTACGTACCGCAATGAAGAAGTTTTTATTTTACAACCATATTTTATAGAAAGCAATTGTTCAACAGCACATTTATTAGTGGACGTTCCAATATGTAATTTATAATGGCATTCTCTTAAATAACCAGATTAAAAAAAAATTATTAACGAGCATTTAGTTATTATTTATTTACCTTGAGAAAGCGTATGAATAAACTGCCGTAAAACTGAGTTAAATAAATAATTCTCTAGATTTGAGAGAATTATTTACCTGAATACACAACATTGAATTATTAAACACTGCAAATATATACAACCTTTTAAATTTATTAATAATTTAAGTATCTAATATAAAGCTACGGGACCTATTGTTTCTACTGCACTCCGCTGAGTGCCCAGTAATGGTAGTGTTGTGTAACCCTAGCGAGTCATACAGCGTAGTGCAGTCGTTCTCAAATGTTTTTGAAGTCGGGGAACAATAAACCAGTGAGTGGCCAACCTTTCTGAAATTAGGGGAACATCAAAAAAAGTTGTTGTTCCCACAAATAACTCCATTATTGAAGAAAAGAGAGCGGTTGATTATCCCTGGTTCAAAATGTTGCTTTTATAAAGGAATAAAATACCGATATTGATTGACATAAACATGCCTGTTTAAAATTTACTTAAAAAAAGATTTAATGCAACACACAAGCTTGCTGCACGGTAAAAAATAATTGTGTACTGTTTTGTAAATATTTTTTGTAGATATTTATAATTCTCTTATGCAAACCGAACTTGTCAAAATAAAAGGAAACGTCTTTACAAAATTTGTTTAGACTGTCTTGAAATAATAACGTGTGCAACTATATGATGAATAATTACAATTTACGTCTATAAAAAGATTCTGACATCATATTCCTTTTTTAACTTTGCATTTTCGTTCTTATGCAATACGTGAATACACTATTAAGAGCTGTGAGTTTAACATAAAATAAATTTCCAGGAGTTCTACACTGCTTGTGGTACTACGTTTCTATTGGTGTGTTTTTTCGTGGTTATATTCATGGTTATTACTAACTGTTTGTATTTCCGGATGTGCGTGAATTTTCGTGTTTGATGTTGTGGATTGCAGCACGCAGTTGTAGACTAATTGATAAAGGTAAGAGGACATTTCGTAAAAATGGATCATTTCCTAAAAGATTTCTGATGACTTGGGAATTATACGATATGCTTACTGTACTGTTTAATGGTACGGATGATTTTCTATTTATTTATCATTAAATATATCTATTGCATGATTTGTTTGCGTTTGTATTAAAATTTGTAGATCCTTTCATATACTTATCCTCAATGATTAGATGCACCGTAGCTAAACCAGACGTTAATGGTGGTGCAAGACACTACCCTGGCAATCGTTTCAAAGGTTGTTAGTGTGTATGCTATATGTTTTATGCTTTTTGTGAATGCATAAACCGAGCAACATTCGCTATCCCTTGCATTCCGAATGTCATTTCACTCTGCGCAATATTTTCTCCCACAGGACACGAAGGATTGGACGAACCATACATACGTTATTTTTCCTCAATGTGTGTAGCCGTATATTTTTTGTTAATACTTTTGCACAAATCGCGATCCCTTTTTCATTCATCTAAAGTTCTTAGATATTATTTATTACAAAGCTTATTATGTATTATGATATATAAAGTGTTCCGTGTTAATACTGATTCTTGATTTATTTGCTTCGTTTTGGTATATATTTTTTGTTTAATATATTCTGTTTCGGGTCCTTCAACAATATTGGGACGAAGAAATGATAAAGGCACTCGCATCTCCTTTTCTAAATTTTCCAGGCTTTCCCGTTTCATCATTTTAATATTAACCATCGTTGAAAATCATCCTTCGTAAAGATTTTCTAGTCATGTAGGAAATAATATTATGCTTTTTTTCCTAGACCCAGGTACTGGGTAATGGAAACCCAGAATTGTTCAGGAATATTTTCATTGAACTTCAATTTTAATTAACGATCTGCAGAGTCTTTGAGTTCTTTCGCGGAACACTTGAAGTGGCTTCACGGAGCACCAGTGTTCCGCTCACCGCGGATGTACTGGGTATCCACCTTTTGCTTTCGTATATAACCTTTATAATTACAGATTATAATTAATAGACTGGTAACAAAGTCTGTCTCTTTATACTGATATTGGACACGGACGAGAGAATGTAATGTCAACGATATGGTTTGATCAGTATTGTTATAAATAACTCTAAACTCTGTCGTAAACCAGTCACTTAAAAAAAAATAAGTATCTCTATAATTAGGCTAACGCGTAACGGATTAAACAAAAATTATATAACATAGAAGTTCTATTTAAAAAAAGGTAGTCACGCCACTTTGTAGATAATCATTATTCTATGAAGTTACGAATATCTTTAGGCTATGCACTATGATTAGTATATATGTCTGTACAGGGTGAGTTAGACCCCAAATTTCAGAGCTGCATGCTACATGTAAAAAATCATTAAAAAAAACTCACATCCGATTTTTATTTGTTTTTAAAGTTATGACATCATAATAACGTTCCCGTCATTATTTTAATTACAAGCTTTAAGTGTAAGCCTGTCAATGCCAGTGTATTGAAAACAGAGAAAAATAACATTGTAACAAAAATAAACTTATGGACGGACGGCAATTTCAGCCCAAATTTTTGGTAGTGTGGTTGAGTCACTTAACCGGCTCTTTCGTTTTGCAGCATCTGGAAAGGTCATGTTTCGCGTAACACTGGAATGTTGGGTTTCTAAAACCTCGGATCGATCTATTACTTAGCCTTTAAGATCTCTAGGCCTTACACCGTTAATGGGGCTGGTTCAAAGAAGAGCTACACAGTATAAAAGTCAAGATTCGAGATGCATTCCTTTGACGTGTTAGAAATGCTGTAGCCGATATTAAGGAAACAAACGAATCAATTAGACGAGCAACAACCGCCCTTTGTAGATGAAGCAGAAACTGTTTAGTCAAGGACGGTATTTCTGAACACTTAATAAACAAAGGCAATAATTAGAATAAAATGTGAAGTGGAAATTTTGTGATGACGTCAAAATTCGATAATAGTATTTAGTTTTTTAAATATTACGTGTGAATATACTCCTGGAGTATAGTGCGTTCTTCCCGACTCACTCTGCATATGTTAAATTTTAATTTTATGATTGTTTAAATGTGAAATATACTTCGTTGACTTACTTGCATTATTTCCAATCTTTGCAAACTAATGCACAATGCTTCAAATAGGTATCAATCCAAAGCTGGCGCTATGTGATTATCTTCCAACGTTGGACGGTTGATAGTTTGAAGTTGAAGTTCAAAGTTTGCGTTTGAACATGTTCGAGCCGTTGACCTTTTTGATCTGAGTCAAAGGAATTCCTCCAACGTTCGAAGAAAAACATTCGTTGTTTGATGCATGGCTACATTATTTGTTCGAATATTATTATATTAAAATAGTTTTTTAACTCTATTCATTTTAATAATTCATTTTTAATAATATTATTCTATATTTCATGTCGACACATTTAGGTATAATGTAAAGCTTACTAGTAACGTAAAATTTGTCGTATGATTGTACGCTTGTTACATTTCTATCTTCCATTTTCAATATAGCAAACTAATAATAATCACAAAAACAACTAGTAGTACTAAATATCGAATTAAGCATATACTCGCAAAAACATTTATACCAAACTAATTATCGAATTCATTGACTCAAACGTTCGGCCTAACATTCGACGCATCACTCGTAGCATCGTCATTCAAGTAGCGCACTAAATGGTTCAAATCTCAGTTCCAAAATAGTCCCAGAATGTGATGGTATTTCTTCGAATAAGAGTTATATTCAGAAATAAAATGGACGAAAATTCGATGGAAGTAATCAATAAAAAACCGATTCACCGTACCAATCAGATTACCAAGCCGGGTATGGAGCCATTTTAGAATGAACTAATGAATATCGAGGTACTTGAGACAAAAGCTATATGTTTGAACTTACATTTCCAAGATCGATTAACTGAAACGTGAAGCGATTCACAAAAACTTGCTCTAAAAACTTACGTTTGGCCCAGCGGGGTATATAGGATTAAAGCTTGTTATAACCTCAGGTGTTTTCGCTGTTACTATTACTTTCTCGTAGTACAGGGTAGGTTACTTCACATGCGAATGATGACGGATCCACTGGACAAATCTGCCATTTGACCTTGATGGGACTCGAACGCACAGCGCACACTCCACCACAAGCCCTCTTATCACTAAGCTACCGAGCTGCTTTATTATTATAATTAAATAATTGAACATTGTGTTTAGCTCACTTCCATACTTTTTTGGCGGGAATCAGTGTAATTTTCTTGTTTAATTCTTAGCTATAAGTATCCATTGGCTTATATGTTAATTTATTTACACGTCATTTATCTTTAAAAAACACCATGTAGACTTTTACAAGAGGCAAATATTCGACTGCACGTGAATACAATTTATTTTCTTATCGAATCCACTATCCATAATTAATTACAGTTCTAGCAAATTGATAGAATTCTGTGATTAAAACAGTAAATAAAAATAAATGCATATAGCGAAACAAAAGCTACTTTTGGCTTACTTCTGTCGTTTCTCACCCTATCAACAACAGATGTACATATAGAATTTGGCATTAAGTGTATTATGGTGAGCAATTGAAAATACATGATATCGACAATCGACTAATGTTTATTTTGATTTATTTTAATGTAACATCTTTTTTATTTATTTATATATAACAGTTTAATACTTTATCCAAGAATCATTGTTTAATCTTCTGGCTGGCCAAGGTAATAAATTCATATTGTTATTAGTAAATAATTGCTAAAAAAACAACAGCAACAGCAGTGTTGGTTGGGAAGTAAGAATATATTATTATTGCAACGAATTTGTGTTCCAAATGGTAGCATAATATTATTAAATATATCATAATAGTGAATAAACTAGGTCCTTGTAAATTATTCTAGCCCGACCAAACTATCACTGTTTAACATAACACTTGATATATGAGTTATTTTCTTGTGTGGCCGGTATTTCGATCAATTTGAAGACGTCTTGTTGTTCATTAGATACCCTTTATCTATTATCACCAGGAATATAAGCAAATGTATGCGTTTTATCCTACTTTTTTCTTTAAGTTCAAATATAGCACTTTTACTTATTACTGTTTGTAAGGTTGAAGGTTTTTGATGAGCAATTCCCTGCATCTTTTGCGTTTCCATCACGCGTAGAATTTTAACTCATCATTAAAAGCATTTGGTCGCAATATTCATGATATTAGTTTCACAATTTCAGATACGTAGTAAATCGTACGTAATTAAAATGCTTGTTTATTTTCATTTGCTCACAATAGTACATTTAAGATGTAATAAAAGCATAATTACTTAGACTTGACAAATGTATGTAGACATTAGTTCTAATTTATAAGTGAAATGTTTAGGCTTCACTAATTTATTCTTCCAGTTATTTACTTTTTTGATTCTAAGTACATAGATGAGCATTCTAACGCTTTTTATTTATTTAACTACATCAGATACACGCAGTAATTTAATTTATTTCCTCTTTTAGAAAGTAACAGTACATTCATTTTTCCTTCTACGTATGTACTGAGGTATGGCTTGAAAGGAAAAATTTATATGTCAACGTTTTTATTACAAAGCGAGATAGACATTAGATTCTAGTGCACATACAGCATGAAGTATCTATTAATGCCAGTAGCAAAATATTTTCTCCAAATACCGTCTGTAATAGAATGGTGGTTCTATTCATTTGGTTTAGTAGAACTGCAAGCTTAATATTTTAACAATTTTTGCTGGTTGAGATTCAACAGCGCTAAGAATATTTAATATTGAGGATGTTCCCTGTTTACTATACTGCTATTGTTGTGATTTGTAGAAAAAAAATACTATAATTTGTTGCTTAGGGTTTTAGCCATTAAAATGATTGAGTATTGCATAAATCATTCCCGCAAGTTAGATGTGAATTTGTTGCTATAGAAATTTTGCAATGTCTAAAAACAATATTCCTTTCCTATACCGCGCCCTTACACATTGACTTTGTTACTACAATTTGTTAGAAATGAAGAAAATCGAACTCAATTCATGTACCAGTGACAAGTCAAAAGTAATAGAAAATGTTATATCACTAGGAAAAAAGATAAAGGTGAAGCCAACCTATAGCGGAACAGGATTTCTTCAAAATTGAAATTTGTTTTTTTAAACTATTGGATTCATGTACACAAGGATATAGAAACTCTTAACGCAATTATTTGTAACACCTATGTATAATTCATGAAAAAGATATTCTAAACATAAATTATTCAACATACAAGAGCACTTAAATGACACAATTTTTGAACGTATGTAGTAATTGAGGTTAATAGTGGAATTTTGTAACCTCATTAGCAGACAAAGGTCAATTGTTTTGAATGCAAGTTCTGTGGGTAACGATATTACTTAAAGTACAAATACAAAGACAATGCTGCATGTAAAAGGAAGGTTTTGAAGGGTAGACTTATGAAGGCTTATACAATATGATCAACATATGTTTCATTTTAATTTATGTTGGTTACATCTACATCTGGCAGTTAAATCCAAAATTAAAACATCAAATTACGTTGGACATTTATTCACAAATTTAACAATTCAAATTACATTTGATGCTTTTTTGGCGTATCTTATAAAATTTTAAGGAATGTTTACTACAGACCACCAAACATTTATCATGGGAAGGTATTTTTATAATGGATAAAAGCAATGAAGGGGAAAATGGTCTTATTCTATGCAACTATATGTATGGATGAACCAAGTCTTCAGCTTCCACATTTTGTATTGTACTTTGAGCAGTGAACTTTATTACAACTGGAACAGTTACCGGTCATGCAGACGCTGAGGCCGAGAAAAATAGAGAGATTGAGGTATATATGTCGCTTTTTAAGTAGTAGAATCCGAACACGTGCTGTGCGTTTTGAATGTAAATTTAACACTCTATCCAACTTGTTTTATTTATGTTTAATTTAAATTTATTTTTTAATAACAGTATTAATTTCGAAATTATCAGTTATTGAAGAATCAAGTTGCATATCAATTCTTAAGTGTTTTTATAAATTCCGTGAGCATCAACTCAAACAGGTGCCTAACTTCAAACCGACTCACTCAAATAGTATTGTGTAGCCGTTCTAGTTCTCTATACAGTTCAATGATTTTGAGTTATACCAACAAACTGTTCACTGGGATGCCAAATTTCATGTTGTGCAACAACTGAAGTTCATTGATCGTGTAGTGACAGTACAACAACTGGAATTGGTTTGAAATGCACATGAATAATGATATTATCCTTCACAAATCCTTATTCTCGGACGAAGCTTGGTTCCACTCTATCGTAACTCTATATTAATGATGTTATTAACAAACAAACCATGCGTATCTGGTCCAGATCACCATTAGATTCACGAAGAAGAATTATTGATCTATTATGTTTCAATGCAACGGTAAATCCAAAAACATAACGTAATAACTTTTTACAACGTAAACCAGTTGCACGACGATGAACTAAGGCATGGATACTTCCAATAGGACACTCTCACAGCTCATAAAATACTATGAACAATGAACGTCAATGAATATTTTCATTTTTTTTTTTGTTCTCTTGATCTATTTCAAATGGTTGCAAACAATGTTAAGCTGGCTTAATCTTGACTAGCAGAGTTATAATTCTCCTGTACCTTTTGCCACCAAAGAAAACTTAGTGATTTTTTTCTTATTCTCAAAGAAGTATGGTTCAGTGTTCTGTTAAAGGAATGAGTATTTGGTTTAACATAATGAGGCAGTTACGGGGTATGCGTTTAATTTTACAAAGTAACGAGTGCCCGAATAGAAAGCATTGTTTTGAATTTAATTACTGCTCCAAAGGGTTTATAATAATAAGGTCTTTGTTACATTTCTTGTCGACTCGACATTCCAAAAAATGTGCAAATAGTAAACAAGACTAGAGGCATACGGAAACGTTGCAATCTGGATCCATTATTCGATTCTCGGATCCGGATACACTATTGGATTTTCGAATGGGGATTTACTATCCGATTCTCAGATCCGATTCCGTTATTATATTGGCATTCACTGTGGTAACTCCAACAGGTGCTATATTGCACAAACTAACCAACAACTAAGAAGCAGGATGTGTATGGACAACAGAAATATTGGTAATGGTAAGTTGTTTTTGTTCACCATGACGAAACAGGGCACACTTTTGATTTTAATGACACAAGAATTTTGGATGTTGAATGCAATCAATTTAAACGAAGTTTAATTGAAATGTATCGTATTTCCAAGAATTTGGATTCTATTAATTACAGAAACGATATTGATAGCTTAGGATGTTTATTCTAAGTTGCCCTATCAATAATTACCACTGGAGCTATATTTTGTTTCACACGGTATACTGCGGTTTCTGTTTTTTTCTGCTTTTTGTTTCTTTCCTGCTTCTTGTTTAACCAGACCATATATGTATAATGTTTGTATTTTATTTTCAGTACTTTCTAGAAAGTCTTGTTTATTATATTTACAACGAAAAGTTTTAACTTTTGGAGCAAATAATTCAATGTTTATCTTCATCATCTAATTAATGTGTTACTAGTTGTCACCCTGGATAAAGGCTCTACACAGAGCCGAAAATTTGGCAGAAAAACAACTAAAGCATTAAATTGAGGCAGCCTTTTATTTTTCTGCCTGTTCATTTTTGTACGGTGTATCCGTATCCACACCTAATCATTTTTATTTATAATTAGGTATTACTTATAATCAAAAATATAAAGTTACCGCTACGCATACGATCAGCATATAGATAGGGAAAAATGGAACTGTGCAGAGCTCTAGGGACAGGATCTATTCTTTAGCGCCATTTGGAAGTTGCACAGTTTCTCTTTACCTACCTTATAGTTAACTAATTATGGTGGGTTTATTTAAATTTGTCAATATAATTTTTCAGTTTTTTATATTAACTGCAATAATATGGCACCTTTTTTCTTATCAACAAACTATCAATATGGTTTGTACTACGTTGAGTAATATCTAACAAGAAATATGTATTTGAGAACACATGCACATAAAAAAGGAATTATGTAAAGTGATGAAAAGAACACGCCCATCAAACAATAAGTTCAGCAATTTACCTTATTACAAGGTAACAAAATACTTTATTTTATCTGTGCTTCCTTTATCCTTATCAGTTGTTATTCGGTTTTATATTTAAGATCCTATTTACAGCATACACATACATACAAATGAAGGTATTTGCTGTCGCACAAAAATATTAGTTGTATGTATATATCTACTTAATTGGTTTTATTTTAAAGTAAGAAAACGCACATCGTCCCACGCTAATTACGTTCAGTTAACTGCTACTTAATGATGAAATATACATACGTACTGCGTATACAAATGCACACGTTTTGAAAGACTCCAGTGAGCCGTTGAACAATGTATATAGGAAACATCTGCTTACGATAAAAAAAAAGTACAACAAACGAGAACGCTCCGAAACGTCGCCATTGTTATTTCTGGTTTATTGGACTTTTATTCTTGATATAGAGACAAAAAATTTGGGTTTTCGAATTGTGGTAATCTAATCTAATACATAATTGTAAACGTTTTAGTAATTACTATATATAAAAGGTTATTGGGGTTGGTTACATACCTTTTAAGAGGAATATTTTCTTCGAATTTTATGTAATAAACAAATACAGAAGTTGTGGCAGAACTTATCAAAGTCAGAATTTAATTCTTTCTATTAAATACGTTCACTTAAAACAAGTTTGAAGGTTGTAAGTTCTGTTGGCATACCAATCTAAAGAGACCCCTACTGATAAAATTTCCACAATTACTTGCTCACTATCTAACAGTAGAATCTAAAATAAGCTGCACTTAAGTAAATTAAATCAACCATAAGATCTTGAAAGGTAACACTATTTAAGCAAATCTGCAATTTCAATTATTAAATTGGTATCTAGGAATGTATCGTTCACAATAACCATTGTTATCTTCAAGATATCGATCTTGAAACCACACTGGAAGAATCTGTTTTATACGCTTATATACGAATGGGCCATAAAATGACATTCAAATTCGTTTTTTTGTTTTCAGAAATCGCAAGATAGGTTCATATCTTAATGGAACTTGTCTAGAATAACATCAGCTATCGGAAAATGATCAACTATGGTACATGGTATTCAATTTAAAGTGAGCAAATTGCACCGTGATTATTATCAGAAATATAAAGAAAACTTCTATACCTAAGTTGTCTGACTTAGACTATGATTGCCACTCGAAATTCAATTAAATTACAAGTTAGGCAAGTTAGAAGAAGCAAAGTTAAGCTACACATAAAGATTTTTGAATTGGTGTTATAGCATGGGCAAAGTTTAACCGAAGAAAGTCTTACTTGTTATCCAATTTAGCACTATTGTTATCTGTTTCAGATTAAAGTATATATTTCTCTCTATTTCTGTAGCAGAGAAAACTATCAACGAATTTTATTTGAGAACCAAAAAATGTTACTCTGAAGTCATTTTACTTCTCACTCATGGCAAGTTTTTAAGTAAACGGAAGAGGTATTTTCAATATTTGCACCCGTACATCGTTGACAGCGGTAGATGTCCCTTATACGTGTTTGATACAATATTTTGCCAATCGGAGGGAGTACAACAAAAATAAATGTTGGTGAAGTTACCACATAATATTTTTCATTTATGCTTAGAAACAATTGAAGATTCAATTGTTAAAAATGTTTTTGTAAATTTCTTTTGGTTATCAAGATATAATTGAACTAAAATTAGTGTGTGTATTTTGTTTTCGAGTATTACCATATTTCTAACGCGTTGCAAAACGTTGGCTATACATGTTTCTGATTGCGTTTTTGTTTGATTCCGTTGTTTGTCGTTTCTTTAAATTGCTTTTAAAAATGGCTCTCTATATTTTACTTTATTTTTTTGGAATACAGGGTCATGATTATGTGCTATGGCGAAACTCGATCAAATTCTTCCGAAGCTCAACGTATCTATCAAGCAGCATATCCATTAAGATATGCTCCTAATGTTAAAACATTTGTTAACATGCACATGCGTTTGGAAAAAGTCAAAAGTTAATAGTAGGGTTACCAGAACTCATTGTATTGTTGCATACGAAGAAGCTGTTCTGTTAAGAAACAGTTCCTTCAGCCGGTTTATTTCCAAAGAATTTATCACCTATTAAGACAGGATGCTAGTGGTTGGAAAATCAAGGGTAACATTTTCTGTCATTAATCTTGTTCAGCGATGCAGCAGGTTTTAGTCGCGATTGTGTTTTGAATATGCTGATGCTGATAGAATCCGTAATAATCCAGACATACATCGAAAATGACGTCAATCAAAAAAACTGTTAAACTTTTAATATCCAATATCTTGAAAACAGAAGGCTTATGGACATTAGCGTATAAGAATTTTTTTTTTATTATTTCCTCGATGGCGTAGTACTTTGTATTCTAGCTTTTTCAATATCATTCTGTTATATGACTTTTGTTTTTATGGAAAGAAAAGAGGATTGCGGTTGGTCTGCAGATTAAGTAAAAGATAAAACAAACCGCTTCAAAAATAAGTTTAGAGATTAAGGGACCCAAATAAACTGCGCGCTAATAAAATCACCTGATACGGCTTCTTTGCACGGAAATGCGATTATGGAAGTTTTGCTAAATGTGTAACCTTGTTAGGAATTTGCTGGGCATACATATATATATACACAGAACACGTAAAAGTAAACGCGTGTAAATGTGTAAGTGATCACTGATCAAACCAACTAAGTACTTCAATTAGCACTCGATTTAAACGTGACTCTTTCTTACATAAAATCCGGTTAGAGATAGTACTAAAAAGAAAAGTGATTTTAAAAATACCGTTCCTGTACAATGAAATCTGGTGCGTCTAAAACAAATTTTGTTTAAACCTGTGTTTAAACTTGTGTTGTCGTTGAAGGAAACCCGCGATCAAATTCGAGCTTACTTCAAACGTTTCCTTCTGGAATATTCTTTTACCGGACGCGAGAACTTCTCATATGTCTGATGAGTCATCGAAAAACAAACCGGCACGATGCCGCGGTATAATGGATGAGACATGACATAAAAAACACTCCGATATACGATATTACATCAGTGTAGCAATATGTATAGAGAATTTATGATTTTGTTGTTGTTTAATACTTATTGAATATTAAGCAAATTTTTTTATTAAATTGATAATGCGTATTATCGAGTCGTAACATATAGAATTTTAATATGCAGTATTGGTTATAATTGTAGCAATAATTTTAATATACAATAAACCGCTGCGGTAACTAAAGGTTGCTATCAACTTTCGTTTTTCGTCCGCTGATGGCTAATCGCTGGACTGCTACGGGAGCAGAGAAGCGCCGAACTTCGCTGCAAATTTATTTGTGTTAACTGTATTTGAATTGAAATTGTATTACAATAAATATTTTTGGAATGTATGAATTGTGTGTTAATATTAATAAACTCATTTTAATGTTCGTAATCAGAGCCAAGAGGAAAATTTTCTTCTACTTTTGATGCTAAAAAATTAGACGGGAAGAAAACAAATTTTGTAAACAATGATAAATATGTATGAAATATATAAAGTATAGTACGTATATACATACCTTTCAAAAGTATTTAACCTACAACAAACTCAATTTAAATATAGTTAAAATAAACAAATTCGGGGCGAATTTGGACGCTTGTCAACTCTCGAAGCAATTGAGCGGCTAGCGATCAGCAAACGACGAATGAATATTGGTAGCAACTACTGCAGGACAACAACCATATTTGTACAGGTCTCAGGGAATTAGTAGCAGCTACTCAGTAGTATTAATAAATAGAAACCATAGTACAGCGAAAAAATAAAACCAGAAGTCTAATTTCGTGGTGCTAATATGGTAATATTAATAATTTTGTAAATTAATAATCCTATTTATTTTCAAATTTGATAAAACTTGATAATGGCGTGCAAAAACATAACTGTAGAATTACTGTAAAAGAAAACAAAATTTTAGATTATAAAACGATCATTCAAGTTCTCATACAGATTTCCTTTTTATATAAGAAAACATGTTGTTACCCAATTCAAACTGGATATACATTAGTACAAAATTATTACGAAACACGTGGCTGTGGTAGAAGGAAAACTAGTCTCGAGAAACCAGTGCTCCGTGAAGAGAATCCGTTAAAACGACTGCGAACAGAACGTGCGTTTTTTTACAAGGGTGCACGAGTCAGTTGGAAGAGATATTAGTCTGTAGGTGGATATTAAGAGATCCAGACAGGCTTAAAGATAACTATCGTGATAACGAAGTAAAGTAAGCGAAATCAACATACTATATCACTCACGGATGTCTTCGGCAACCGCAATAAAAAGACGACAGCAAGAAACTATGTAGTTAATCGCTAATTGCTTCTGTGTTTCTGTTCATCACAAAGCAGGAAAGACGAATTAGAATATAGTACAATGAAATAAAAAAATACATGCAGTAAGATTAGGAAAACATCGGACAAGTGTCGATAACATAGATTTGAAATAAATAACAAATTAGTTAATAGATAGCACCTTTACTATTATAGATTTTAACATTAAGCCCCGTTGCTACAGGAGGCCACACGGAATCCTGCACCAAAAAATCTCTTGTGTTAATGTCTACTTGATATTTATACGATTACGTAATTCGGCCCCTCATTTTTCTTAATTAATATATTTTGTTGTCACAATGTGGGCAAGTTTCTGTTTTAATTCACATAATTGTAACACTTTTCCAACAATGTTTGTGCTGAGATGCGCAGGACAAGATTGTGGTCATTTTTGCCCCAAAACTTTTCGAGTTTTCTCTTATTTATATAAATTACTGTGACTGGCATTTTTTTCCAGTCTTGGCATATTTGTGCACCCATTAAACATAATTTGGGGTTGTGGTGAACATTGAATATTGCACAATGCACATAGCTGATAGTGACTAAGATTCTACTAACACATTTATTTCTTATTAAATTTTTAGGTCTTTTTTCTGTTTGTATGATGACAAAGAACTCCTATTCATGTTATTTAACTCTAATTAATTTTTGTTTTAGATAACGAAGTAAATGAAAAATGCTTCAATAACTTAAGTTTAGATGAGACTAAGGAATTATCCCTACACTGGATGTTAGAGAAATATTCGGGGCCAAATTCAAAGAATATCTATCGATTATTCAGATACTCTATTAATTCTATAAATAAACAAGTAGTTTGAGTTATTTATTAAAAGGATGCGTTTATATGTGTGTTATATTAGAATTATTATAAATAAAGCTTTACGTTAGAAGATAATATTTTATTTTCATGAAAGTTTATGGTAATTATAGATAGAATTTGATATTCCTTATTCTAATGCAAGAAAATTAAACAATATTGTTCTAAAAATTGCTGCAACATACGTAACTAAAACTTGCACATTATTATAACAATCGTTGCAACAGACTATTGATTACATTTTTACAATAATACATTTAATAGAAATACAATCCGTTAACTACAATCGAGCGGTAGAGACTTATGCCAGTTGTAGTCAGTCGTATATTCACAAACAAATTACACTGAATTGTTTTACAAAAGTTTGATTCTTTATAACATTTTTTTCCATGTGTATTCATACACGAGGGAATCTAAGATTTATCCTGCAGCTCCGCAGCCACAGTGTACCAGCGGCCTGATTGTAGACACATGACGCCATTACTATTTGCAATTGGTTTCACATGAAAAAAAAAATGCTGGAAATGTCCATACAATCACTAATCCTTTATTATTACACCTTGAAACCTATCTTTGCTTTATAGACTCAGGGAAAGCTTTCGACAAAATAAATATTGGAAAGCGAGTAGTGCAAGAATGCATAATGAGGGGAATAAAAAGCCTGTACAAAATAACGACAAACAACCTCTGAAATCTCCGAACCTCTGAACAATTCTCCCTAATACTGAACGAGGCAATAAGAAAAATAAAACAGAGTACCTAAATATGAAATTGGCTGCTGAAAAAATGCAGAAAGTAGAAAAATATCATAAACATGCTAAGGCGAGGACATTCTAATTGCAGCAAAAGGCAATAGAACACTCGATATGAATTTAAAAGTTTATCAAACATCAATAAGAAATTCAAATAAGTGGAGAAATGTAAGTACTTAGTAGTAGCAATAACACACACAAAAAGGAATGTTCCAAGAAAGTTATTTCACATAACATCTTTTCTCTTTATATCCAACCCAGTACGATGTTATCTCATCAATTGCTGCTTTAAATAAAATGTACGACTTGCTTAACTGAAGCCATTAATTTAATTTGGGATTATATAAGTTTTCCTTGCAACAAAATTTAGATGTTGATATATCTCATCATCATCGGGGTATCTCACCGGGGAGTGCATCAATCGATGTATGAAAGATTATGCATTAGAAAATTTTGAAAACTTACTAGGAGACTATGGCTGACATGCTGACAATTCGGGTTACACAGGAAATAGTTGTTAACTTTGTTATTTTAAATGGAACACCTTACATATTATTACATTTTTGAATTCCTAATTCAATTTCAAGTATTGTTCGATGAAACAACTCTATTGTTATTTCTAACCATGTTTGAAATATTTAGTTTTTTTTTAAATTTTTTACAGATGGACGAGTGCATGTGAATTTTGAAAGTATTTAACTTGGAAAAGTGAAATTTTGAAAAAAATTGTTGTCAATTTTACGCATAAAATTGATTTTTTAGGTATTAAGGAAAATGTGTCTTCTAACAATATTGTTATAAAAAAAGAGTACCTAGCAATGAGAATGTAGCTTATGTAACCTTTTAAAATGTTGTCTAATTTTGGAGATATTAAAGTCATGACCATTAGGACAATCCAGCATTAATGCAACGTTGAATTTTTCTGTTCTCAATACGCGAGGATTTGAATTCCTCCAGTAATGAGAATTGTGTCTATTCGGCAGTCAATTTCTTGTAAATTTGTCTTCATTCGTATAGATAACGTTGTCCATAAATAATTTGTACTTCTGTATTCTCCATAAATATACAAATTTAAATAATCTAAAATTTTCTCATGGCATTCATTGAATCATTTACGGCAAATTCAATGCAACAATAGAAAAAATACACTACCCACCGCATTAGATATAAGGTATAAGTACATATGTAACCCAGTCTACTAACGTGAGAAAATGGGTTTTCGAGTAAAGGGGCGGTGGCTCCGATACACCAAGGCAAATAGGTGACAAACAAGAGAAGGAAGAAAATATGTGAAGTCTTTATACCAAGAGAATAACGTTATTTTCAAAATATCTGTTGTAATTGAACGAAACCAATATCTTGGATAAAAGCTGTTCATCTATTTTGGATAAGCAACCGTTTTCTTGAATTTAATAATTTCTTCAAGATAGTTACTTTCTTGGTTGTAGAACATATTCTCTTGCATGTATGTATATTTACTTCCTCCAAGTAATTATTACTTGCTTCCAGTAATCTTTCTTCTGTGGACACAATAGGGGAAAATTAGATTGAAGCAATTTAAGAAAGAATATCAACAGTAGAAATAAATAAGTACCTAAAGGTATAAAAATCAATCGTTCAGAAGAGTTCAAATACCTATCCCATGTATGTACCAAAATCCTGAGCAGCCACAAAACAACACAAACAAAAAATCACGTCAATGAAAACTGTAATTTAGAGAATCATTAAAGATTATAGTAGGCGATAAAAAGGTGTTTTACGATTCGTTAGCAGTTAAGTTATCTCAAAAACAAATTCGGTCAGTTGCTAAGCGGTCTGTATAATATACCACGACTTCATGTGTTTGATTGAGTTCAATTAATTCTTGTGTACATAATACATTTGTATAATACCGTATTTACACAACTAACACATTTAATTTCAAGTCACAACCCTAATTTACAAATGCTTATCAAACAAGTTAACAGTTGTTTATTTACCAGGTAAGACCAAATTTGGACACGCCAGAAAAAGAGTACCTAGTATTCAACCACAGTGTGACTAATTACGCTGAGTCATATTAACCATCGATATTGTTATTGCACAGTTAGATATGATAATGAGTTATTGTATTAATGACGAGGAAATTCTTAAACTAGGGATTATTTAATATTTTTTGCCATCTAAACAATTATTCCCGCTATGAAATACATTGTTCAATTTTATAATTTAAGGATAGTTCGAACTAGACATTCTTTTCGAATTAATAAACTACACGACAAATGCATCCAATGGATTGATTATTCGCTATAAGATCGTACACGTATTATTTATAACTACAAATAGTTTATGATGTGAAGGTGCAAAAAATTAGTGCATATCTCTCATAGGCATAAACAATAGAGCGAATAGGTTGCTTATTATCGAAAGTTTAGCAGTTTAAAAACTGTGGTTGTATGCACATGTGTACTTTGAAAGTATGAATTAACTGTAAACTCTTATTTGCAACAGAGCTTAGTTTTCCTTTCCCTATTGTTAGATTTATGGACGATTATATGAAATTTATTTTTGCAAGTTGCGTTAATGGTACCGTATCAAAATACATACATTATTTCGATAGACGGTTAATGTAAAAAAATAATATTTATTGGTGTACATTCTTTCATGTAACTAGTGCAAAGGCCTTAATTAGGGTCTTAATATACATAATAGACGTGTATAAGACGCATGAGAGATTGTTTTTAACGAAAAGACGGTTTGGAAAAATCATTACTTGTACATTTGAACCGTTTGGACCGCAGGTGCTCGTTTTTGGTGGAGAAGGGCCCTGAGTGTAATATAATGTAAATTTAACTTAGGCGCCAGTAGGAAACCTACAGGAGAAGTGCAGTTGGAAAATTTAATAATAAAGATATGCTAAAAATACGTTAATCTTTTGTGTGCCCAAACAAAATTAACAAAGTGAAATGTCACAATGAATATTTGAAAATTTATACGAGATCGTATTCTAGTGCAAAGTACTATTTACTTAATTAAAGATAATTATCCCACCTATCTGCATAATTTTCTTTCAGACTAAATTTTGTATGAGGGTGAACACTGATAATATGGGTCAAAAGTCTAAAAACAGTTGAATGTCGTCGGGAACAAGAAATCCTCTTGAAGGTGGTTGCAGTCAATATACCAAGTTATTCCAGTGATGTTAATACGTGTTACGTTAATTGTTAAATGTCCTCGAGACTTTGATAATACAATTAAATGTTATTTGTACTCGCGCTCAAGAAATCTTATCGAAGGTGGTTAAATACACTATAAAACATGTATATCCAAAAATTATTTGGATTTGGAATTAATTGAATTAATTGAAGCGAACATGTGCAAAAACGCAAAGTAGCAAAAATAATAATAAAATTCCATACAAAGAACAAAACCTGAATACAAAAGAATAAAAAAATGGCGCGTTTTACTTAGATTTCCTTCCACAAAACAAGAAAAGTACCAAAGTGGTAGAAAATACAGAACTTTAAAGTTACAAACAAAATGACACGATCACGCAATCACTGTTCAAGAGGAAGCGGGCGGCCGAAAATTTAAATATTCAACAAATCAACAATTTAAATATATAATAAAGGTAAAGGTATTTACTAAAAACTTTAAAATACAACCAAGCTTTAAATGTGAATTAAAGTAACATTTTAATTGCTAAAAATTAACGTATCGGCACATGAAGCAGTTGGTAACTGAATTTATGCCTATTTACTATAGGAAGTTCAAAACAGCAGAAATTAATAATTGCAATTGCGAATAATTACCTGCGATAAAAACTGCACTACATTTACAATATTGCAATATGTTGTTCATACCTAACAGATCTTTGTTTTGAAAGAGGTAATTTTCCGAATTATCTAAAAATTGGATAAAAAGTAACAGCTGTAGTTTACATACTTCCGAAATGACTAGAAAATGCCTTCAAAAGTGTATACTTTAAGAACAAAAACATTCTAAACAATAACCAACATGGTTTTGTGTTAACAAATTAATAATTAGCGCCTTAATTAACATTATTACATATATTACTGATGAGTTGGAGAGGAGAGACGTCTTGGATCTGACTAAGGTTTTCAACTGCGTTTTTCATCTTATGTTACTCGATCAATTGGCTCTTTATATGGAATTAGAGGCGTTTTTAGAAAACTTTTTAAAAATAGAAGCCATTATGTGGAGTCCTTCAAAGCTCTGTTTTGGCACGTACACATTTTATTTTATTTGTACATGATATGGCAGAATGTTTAAACGTTAAAAATACTGAATACGCTGATAACATTATTATTTTATTTACCAATAAAAGTTCTGAACTTTAGGGCGATACAACGCCGAACATTCTCTGCCATAAATTTGTGTTTGAATAGAGATAAAACTCATATTATTATTAATTTTTAAGCTCAACATGCACGTCGAATAGATAGACACATTGTAAAGTGTGTTAATGCATTTGCGGATCTTTTGTATTCGTGGGAACTTAATTCTTTCAAAAAATTTTGAGGTATTATTCATGGAATACTATCTATTATTTCACTCAGTTATAAGCTATGCTATATTGCTTTGAGGAGGTTCGGCACATTACAGAGAAATTCCTTGTTGGAAAAGACAGAAATCTTAAGGCTTACTCAAGTCTATATATAACGATTCTTGGAAGCCTCGATTTAAACAACTTTATATTTCAACATCCGATAATCTCAATTCACGAGTATTTGTTGTATTGTAGAAATAATTTATCTATCCTCTCACTACCAACAGTCATCATAAAACAATTTATACGTCCACATTTCATATTTTAATTAAGAAATTTATACGTAAAAGTTTATAACATGTTACCCCATAGTTGAAAGGGAAATTTAAAAGCATTATTAAAAAGTATGTCAAAGAACTGTATATTACGAAATACAGGAGTTTATTGATGAAATTGACCTAAGGGCAACATCTACGCATTAGATTTGGCTGTAACACTGTTGGTCAACTTGCATGTCTATTCTATACAATTATTATTCTACATGCAAATTTTATATTGCTAACCCGTGCATAAAGCGGATTATTTCTTTGCATGAATAAAGTATTTTATTGCAACAGATTCTTGTGACGAATTCCTAGGTGATGCATTTTCATTTGCAGACAGTACGCTGTAGTTAGTTGTAGTTAGTTGTATAATATCACAAACGATTATAAGGCTTTTATCCTCCGTCTTAAGATCTAAAATGTTTACTTGAGGGAAAGAACAGCCTTCTACAAAAGTTTTTCCAAAAAGAAAAACTCACAAGTATCAAAAATAGTTGGAGTTTCATCGTACGAGATTATATATATTAATTCTAGCTTGCAGCAATAAATTGAAAAGAATTAAGAGCTGTAAAAATTTTAGACATCTGTGTTGGTGCAATGTTGTATCAATATCACTAATAATCTAGAATCAATGTATCTGACTACTTTAAATCGAAAAATAATAAGGGCCATTTAGAAGAATAACGAATAGATCACATTCGCTAATTAAAATCACCAATTTTATTTCGACAAATAAATAAGTCAAAAATAAATAGGGACGTATAATGATAAACTATGAAACTATTCTTAAATACGTAAAAAAAAAAAACTAATATTTAAGGAATGAACGGACATAATTAAACCGGTTCTGTGCACGTCTTCTTATTTCGATAGATAGATGCATATATAAAAGATAATTAATTTACGTTCAGATGAGGATTGTTTTCATCTTGTTTACATTTTAAATGTCGATGAGGTCATCTGCACATGTCAATGCTTTCGTTTATTTTGACGCAACCTGCGCTAGGCCATGTTTCCTGCCTTTTGCCGTTGGATTACTAATCTTTCGGCATAAAGTGTTTGCTTTGAACAAATTATCTGCTCCAGTACGTATCAATGACGTTTAAATATAGCTTCATATAAACCGACAATGAAAACGGTGGGCAATTAGAGGTCAGAAAAGTGTTTATAGAATTGAAGGCAATAAGCGAGTATATAGGAAATCTGTGTCAACGGAAATAGAAAACAACATTGTTTATCAAATCATTCAAAGTTTTTATTCTTAATCAAGTCAACGTATTAACGAAATAAGCCGGTCGTTTTTTGAATATCTATCTATAATACTATTACCGTAATAACAACCTAAAGACGTGCTAATTTGTACATACAACAAATCGTCATAATTCTCTTTTTACATGCAAAATATATTTTTATTCCTGCCCTATATTCTTAATGGAAATGTTTGAACGTCGACACGTAACGTGATGTTTAACCATTTTTAATGCATGGAAGACGTCATATACACGTTTTTACTTACATACATTTGTAGAGCTTACTTCAATAGAGGTGACCTGAGTTGTGCAATTGAAAAAAAACCGATTAAGTAACTTTCATTAATAATCAGCAATGACAGCAGTAAAACTCACATTTTTTAACGACCTAGGTAATAAATTGGTTGCACAGGATGGGCAAATTTAGATATTTTGATACCCTAGTGCTCATGTATTTACGTCAATATTGAAATGAAAGAATGTAAGTGGGGCATGCGTCAGTCATGTTTCCACCGGTATTCTCTGTTACATATGTTTGCGGAGTGGCTTAACTTCTCTCAGGCCAAGCGGGGCCCCATTTTCACAGGAATTACCAAGATTTTTTTTTACAACTTCAACTTTTCAGTAGCAGAAATTGGCTTTCTCAACTATTTTTTAATAAAAATGTTTTTCTAGTTTTTTTCATATTACAGAAAACTATTTTTTTTGCAAGTGGGGTGTATCTCTGCCCCATTTAATCTGTTGTATTTACGTTTCTAACTTTAGGGGAACTACGCAACTGTAACTGTGTACTTTACACCAGTACTTACAGTTATTACCTTTTTAATATTGGTTTCAATATGTACCAAAAAGTTAAAAGTTGTGCAAATTTTCAGACCATTCTGGTTGTTGCTTATGGGGTGTGTATGCCCTCCACAAGACCATATACATAACAAATGGTAGACTGGCCTGCGGAAGTATGATAACTCGGGAGCTATTAGATATAGAAAAAAAAAATGGGTAATACCAATGTTTTTCAATGGTGAAAAGAGAAATTGGCGATTGTCTTTTGTTTCCGAGTTACAAATAAAATTTCGATTTTGTAAGTTTTCGATGCATAAAGTTACAGGAAAGTGATTTTGACATTCTTTAGGCACTTCTTTTGAGTAAAATACGTTTAGTACCGTACACAAATTTTCAATAAAATTACGAATTATGACAAAAAGTATTTTCTTAAGTAAATTATGTTTTGAATTATTTAAAGACTTATTTTTCCCGTTTCTTGTATCTTTTAAATAATTTGACTTATTAACTAAATATTGCGTGAAATTACGTACATCCAACATCTCAGTAGTTTGTGGGGTTTAAGCTGTATTGAATTGTCTTGGTTTAATACCCTTTAAGGCAGATTTTCACAAAGTTACAAATATGTAACTTTCTTCTTAAAGTTTAAGTACAAACTGCTCGATTTTATGTATCTGTGTTTTCACAGCAATCTCACAAGGCTTGAAATGGTTAAAAGTCAAGTAGTTAAGCTCGCAACGAAAATGGTATTAATTGGTAATAATTTTCCAATGGATGCTCTTTCTTCGTACAGGAACACAAATTTTAGAACAAAAGATTTATTTTCCCTAAAATGTAAAATCAAACCAATTCCTAGCGATATCAGTAAATTTATCGCTTTATTTTAACTAGTGAGTTAGATTGGTGGTTGATGTTTATAAACAACTTATGAGAAACAGAAAAAAAGTCACGGCTATTGCTACTAAACTAATTAACATAAAATTAGATTTCGTTTTAAAATTGTGAAGAAACTAAAAACTTAATAAAGAATGTAGGAACAGTGACCATTAATAGCTGATATATCAAACTTCATAATTAACATAGATTCGTGTACATATTATTTGAAATATAAGAAGAAATAAGCAAAATATACTAATATCGATTAATTACGTAGTACTGCCTACAACATGGCCTCGGATGGTATGGCTCACTCCGTAAACTTTATTTTTGTTTTTTGAAAAAATTCTTTATCAATTGTTTTACTTATTAATAGAAATAAACTAAAATTCACATTTGATAAACTATAAATAATCAAACACAATAACTATGAATATAATTATGTCTAGCATATTAACCATTTTTGAAATTTTACATTAAAAACCTGCTTAATCACATTTTCAAGTGATATTTTCGATAAAAAATAATATTAACGGTGATACTTTCGTAAGAGTTGATTTCACATTTTAAAATTTTTATAGCGCCTTGCATGCTCTCTCGCAAATTTAATCACTGTATTTAACATTTCAAAATAAGCAAAATAATTGATCAACAGTGATTTAAAAAGAGTGTCCATCAGGGGGGCACATTGTATATGGAACATACACGTCTGTATTAGATACGTATGTAGCTTTATATCAGATTTTGCTGACAACCGGTGTGTGTGGTACTCTGTATATAATCTATTTAGGCCACTTTTTCATTCCAAATTTATGAATAAATAAATTAGGCAATTTATTATTCATTTATTAATCAAGTAATTTTTCAACAAGCAATCTATTGCACTTGATTAACAGGTAGGAATGTAGTTGTTGCCAAACTAGATTTTCCACAAAACATTTGGCCTCGTTACAAAATTCCAAATATCGTGTAAAATACCAAGTGACCGAGATCTTATACACGTTTCTATCATGATGATAATGTCTTTTTTGTTTGCCACTGCCAGCATAATATTATCCAAGAAATAATTCCATAGCCTTTTAGAGCTTAAATATATTAACCATAGATTTTTGTATGCAACATGTTATGGTATATAAGCATTCTTAATTTGTTAAGAAAGAATTTTAGCAACTTCTGCTTTCTCTTTCGATTAAACTTAAATAAAAGTTGTTTAAAATGTGAAACGTTCAACATATGCATTGAAAGTTAACTACTCGGCCAACAGAAATATATCAGTTCCAAATTGATATTTGAAATAATGCATTAAAATAAAGAATAAAAATTCGACTCAAGTTTTACAAGACATACATACTAAAACGATTAATAAATGAATAATAAAACGATATACAAAACAGAATAATAAATATTTATACACAATTTATGTATAAATTGTGGTTTACACATTTCGTAGAGGAATATTCCATTCGATCGTCTCAGTAAGTTTTCATTTTCATTTCATTTTTACTTGTTATTTCAAAAATAAATCAAGGTTTTTGATATTTACATATAGGTTAAAGTGGCGTTCATGTAGGGTACCACGTGCGACGCTGCATCAATACCATTTTACGTTAGGTTTTGAATTTGCATGAAAAAATTACTGTAGGAGCTGCTAATAAAGATACCATACAGGAATTGATTATCGACAGATAAATTTAGGTGAGGCTATTGTAAGGCTATTGACTATTATTAGAGAGGGATCCTAATGACTGAATGTTTATCGATTCGAAATCACCAAATAATCACTTTGCGTCTCATTTACAAATATCCATATTCGATGCAATTGTAAATTCTCATACTAATTTCGCACTACCCTGTAAACGCATTCAAAAGCTAGTTTTATACTTATCAATTTTTGGATCAATTTCTAGAACTTAGCGAATTGACGTCAGGTTTGAATGTGTTAAACATAACTTATTTTCGGTGGTTGAGTGGTTGATATCCTACCTTTCAAATAGAACACAATTCGTTGAAAACGAAATGATTAATAATCACATTAAGAGAAAATTCAGATCTACTCTTTTGCCTAGTAGCATTGGTGTATTCCAAGGTTCGATTTTGGGACCGGTCTTATCTTCATTGTATTGGAATTATGCCGTATGCTATGCGGGCGATACTACCGTTTTTAATGCGGAAAAAAAACAGGACATTGAGGGTGCAGCGTACGAGGTGCTGAAGAAAATGTATGCTGGGTTCCATGCTACACTCTTTGAATTTAAAAAAAGGAAAAATGTATTCTGTACCAAATTTAAGTAATTACCTATGCAAATAACTAAACGTTTAGGTTTAACCTTTACTTGTAATTTAAAATGGGAAGATCATATACAAGATCTAATAGTAAAACTTAATAAATCCATCTTCAAAATCAAACATTTTAGGGGATCCATTGCCATAGATACTTTGACTGCAAACAGTCACTCTCAGAGTAAGGTTTTGCGTAGTTTCTCTTACTAATTTGGTGAATGCTGAGGATAAACATTTTAAGGCGCTCTACAGATGGTCAGCCGATGGGTCCTGTAATTGGAGAATGCTGTTGTTATCATTATTATTATTGAAGCTCTAGTTTCCCTGTTATTAAAGTTTCTCCGAAAAACACAGGTGGATGATTAGCATTATTACTATTTGTTAATTAATTTCATGCCGAAACTGTTTCCCTAAAAATCCCAACTGAATTATATCTACCGGAAGCAAGTTGCTACGTTTACAAAATTTACTTTAACAAACATAATTTAGAATTAACCTCAACGTTTTAAGATATTTTTGGTATTAGGATTTATAGTCACCTTCCGAAGAACTGGAAAACGCCAACTTTTAATAAATTTAAGAATACTTTAAAAACTTGGTTGCTTTCCCAGTCTTTCCAGCTTTTTCAATGAATTTTTCGAATCAAACATTAGCAGTATTGCCTCATATATAATTTCTTTCTAGTTTAAGCTTGAAATGGTTAAAAGATATAGTAAACTCGCAACGAAAATTGTATTAATTGATAATAATTTTCTAAAGGGTGCTTTTTCTTAGTACGGGAATACAAATTTTAATCGATTGAACCGTAAAAGAAATGCTTAAATATAGTCACATTTAGTTACCAAAATTTTTGACAAGACTTTTTAAATATTCTGGATTTAAATATACCTACGTGATTATGTTAAGAGTATCTCAACCAAATCACCGTAAGGTTTAACTATTATCCCTTGAAAATTTTTTTCTTGAACCAAATACATATCGCGTCAGGCATCAAAAAGTCTACAACATTTTATTGATTAACCAGTTCAAATAAATTTTGATTTTGTCATTTATTTTTGCTTAAAATATTTTGCAAAATCAAAGAAAATATAAAGAGAAAATATGGTATTCATGTATCTAATTACTTAATAAGGAAAGCGTAGCAACTAAATCAATTTTTTTTTCAAGTTAAGGCAGCTTCATGCTTCATTTCTCTGAAAAAATATTTCTCTAAGACAATATCTAATAACAAACGTGCATAATATGAATGATGACTTTTGTACGAAAAAATAATTTTGTATAGCTTCGGCTTAATAGAATAACTCAAAAATTAGTTATTAGTTATATAATAAAAAGTGAAAGTAGTAGGTACTAGTCTTGAAAATGTGCAAATTGGAAAAAAATACGCAATCATTCCCTTTCAGATGTTTTAAATGCCATATTTTGTAATTTTCAAAAGAAATATACACAATACGCTTGGTTCTATGCCAATAAATTCTCTTTGAATTAAAAAAAAAAGAAAAATTATTCTTTACCAAATTTTAGTAACTACCTATTGCGAATAACGTCATTGTACATACTAGAACCACAAAACTTCTATGTTTAACCTTCACTTGTAATTTAAAATGGGAAGATCGTATACAAGATCTAATAGTAAAACTTAATAAAACAATTTTCAAAATCAAGCATCTTAGGGGATCCATTGCCATAGATACTTTGACTGCTGACAGTGACTCTCAGAATAAGCTTTTCCGTAGTTTAAACATTTTATGCCGCTCTGCAGGCGCCTAACTGATGATCAGCCGACGCCCCTTGTAATTGGCGAAAGCTGTTATTATTAAATAATTTACTTTGCTGAATTACAATCTTTTCTTTTATATGGGCATTTGTTGTGGAGCTCTGGTTCGGCTGTTATTGAAGTTTTTCTTAAGCAGAAACGCCCTATAAGGTGGATGATTAATATTGTTATTATTAGTATTAGTCAATTGATTTTATTTTCTTAAAAGAAAAGGTATTTCCGGAATTGGGATTTATAATCGCCTTCTGAAGATCTGGAAAACACCACTAACTTTTCATAAATTTAAGAATATTTTAAAAATTTGGCTGTCCTTATTTTTTCAACATTAGCAGTATTGCTCCAAATGTAATTCCTTTATACAACAAATTTTATACTGTGCTGTCTCAAACAAAAGAGTGGATTATTATTATTATTATTATTATTATTATTATTATTATTATTATTATTATTACTAAGTATCTGTCAATGTCTAGTTGAGTTCTAAGTTCAATTTTAACTTAATGTCTTCTTTAATTTTAAAGAAGACGTTAAGTTTTTTTATTTTTTTTTTATTTTAAGAATTTTAAGAAGCTGCTTAAGCTCTAGAAATAAAGGATTAGAACGCGTTCCATTTTTTTATCAATTTTTCAGCAATTTTCTAGTACAATTCAATTTTACATTTGGTGGAAGAGAATTTGGCCGAAATTTATAATGAAACTAGGGTCTAAAACTAGCATTGGAAAACTACATATTTTCATCATAAATAGAACCTAAAAAATATCTAATAAGTCCACTATTCCGCTGTCAAATAAGCGTACCCACCCATAACCGCTAATGTATACGATGATAAGTAACTTAACGTAATTGCTGAATGTAAATATGGTTTCTAAAAATTAATCCATTTCAAATCCTACTTTTAGATCAACTAATTGGTAAGTGTACTACATTCCTTGATTCCCTAATATTTCCAGTCTCCCTCAAAATCAATTTTAAATACAAATTTAAATTCAATTAATTGATAAGTACAGAACCAGACCTCCACAGCTGTTATTTTTTTTAATTCAATAATACATATAATCTGTTTTTATATCTATAACATTCAGTTTCCAAATGTACTTAGTTTGTGGTCGCAAAACTTTAGCAAAAAAAATACAATTTATAACTTAATACGGTACTGTTCAGTAATAAAACATGCACAATAGCAAATAATATTTTGCGTCAGATAATATGATAATCTGCCAATATCTAATGAATCTATATGAAAAAAAACAATAAAAAAACAGGGGGAAAACAACGCATAAAAAACATCAATCAACTTTGCTGATCAGATGAGAGAAGTATGAGTACGAAGAGGTGCGTGCATGTGTCAAGAAAACGGTGTAATGCAAATTTTAAAAAATCGGCCGTATATGTGCATGTACACAACATCCAAGGTCGTCGGTAAATTAAAAAAGGGGATTGAATGGTAACAAGATTAGATGCACATGTATTCAAATGAAATAAAGGCTCAACGAAAAAGTTACATAACCAATTTGACCATAATGCCGCGACCAACATCGAAGAAAATATCAAGATTGTGATGAACTTTCTTTAAACGTAGGTGTCGGTTTGACACACCCCGAGCGGTCAAAACTAGGAGAACTTCGAAAAAATGCTATTTACCTTTATTATAAGTTCAATGACTGGATCGTCGCCTCCATTCTCGTGGCCGTTTTCTGCTATTTCCTCAGACATTTTCCTATATTCGCTAAAAAAGGCACTAAGTAACACACTTCGATCACAATAGGCAAAAACGAACTGAAAGAAATAGTCTCGACTTCGAGCGTTCGCAGCCAAATTGTAGGTTGTTAGGTATCTACATTACCAACTTGACAAATAGAAAATAGATTATTTCCCCTACGGTGTAGGCAACCAAGTATACAACGGGTAATAAAAAGTTTCTCTTATAAATAAAAAATTAAAAATACAGTAAATTAATTCAAGTTATATCAAAAGTATTGATATAACATAAAACAGTGTAAAGTACGCAGTTATTTGTTTTGTAATAATTACACCATTTACTGTTGCGACTAAAACTAAGTATTTATTTTTGAAATATACTTGTGGAATTTAGTGATACGAGAGTCGTTCAATAAGTTCCTGAAAAAGAAATGTTCACTTATTTTTCAACATAATCTACATTTAACTCTGTTCACTTTTCTAAGCTTTTTAAGGCGTCTGTTCGGACGAACTTCCTCGTTAGACATGAACTGTTGTCCGCCGAGCGATTCTTTCAAATTTGGAAATAAAAAGAAGTCACTGGAGGCCAAATCCGGCTAATTCCATAATTTTGACCATGGAAACTGCGTGGGTGTGTACCCGTGCATTGTCGTGATGGAAGAGGTTCTTTTTCTTTTTCAAATGAGGGCGGTTTTCTCTCTATTTTTTCGCTCAACCGGTCCAATAACGACGCATAATACTTTCCAGTTATTGTTTGTCCTTTTTCCAAATAATCGGTGTAGATGATTCCGCGTGCATCCCAACATCAACAATTTCGTGTACTTTGATTCGTCATCATTTAAAGCTATATCGTGGATTTTTCTTTTCTGGGGTAGTCACTTCCACTGGACATCCAGTACGTTGTTCATCTTTTTCATTTTTCTACATAAACAAATATTCATTGCTTAAATCGACAGTAAAAATGTAACCGATGATGGTGATAGATATAACTGAGACAGTTGTCTAGTGACTAATGATACTACCAGCGTCTTCTCCTAGATTTTCTAAGGACTTCCTGAACCACCCTCGTAAGTACACTTACCAAACAGTTTGATTTTCGGTAACTTTAAATAACATTTTATTTACTTTCACTATAATTGAAATTTCAAACAATCTTATTTTATAGCATTTAGAACTTATGTTGCCAAATTACTTTGTAATTCATCCACTATACATATATAAATCGATCGTACTTCGACAGTATGCAATAAAAGAAAGTATTTACTTCAATAAATACATTAGGGAAAAGCGCAATGGTGTTTTTATCAAGAAAAATTGAGACTATTTGAGTTATCTTCATTCTAATGATAACTATTATTAACTTTGAAGTAGAGATGGGCAAAGGAGAGGAAGTGACCACTTTAAAAGATTGTTGTACTTCCAAACCTTGTGGACAGAAAAGAGCCTCGGGCCTGGTGCAAATTAAACCCTGCACCCGCTATGCCTATCCCACAAGTGGGAGGAATACGCGAAATGTAGTTACAAATACCGCGCTGTATATTAGACCCATTCTCTCAGGCAGCATAACCATGCTTAGCTGATTCCTCGTACACCTGGGATCGACATGGCGTTTGCGCAGTGATGTAGCTGGGGGTTAGTCCTGCAAATTGCTAACCACCACCCTACCAACCTTAAAACTTCCAACAGTTTCTGTATCATCGCAATTAATCTTTTGATCGATTAAAACCCGTAAACTTATTTCAAATATATACTCTATTAGAAACTTACAAAATTCGAAAACGTACAGGAGTATATGAATTTATTATTCGTTTGAGTTCCATTTTAAAGAAACATTGCTTTGGTTTCCGTAGTGTGCATTAATTCGCTGGATGTTGGTACCAAGGACCGTCTTATCGATTCATCGTCTAATTCGGTAACTTTTTGAACTACCTCCGCATGATCTATTTCTATTTCGCTCTTTGCAGAGCGTTTTGTTGACTGTGCTTTTTGGCTCATCTGAAACTCCAAGGTTTCCACTATAGGGATTGGATCGGATCCTAGTTGATTGGGACTGGATCTGGCCGAGGGGCTTTCTGCAATTATCAAATAAATATAGGTAAATAAAATACCAATTTCGAATTAATAACTAATTATTCTCCGTTAAAATAATGAAAAGCTTTATTAATATTTACCAAAGTGCGCAGTATGTCACCAAATTATAGAAATATATATTTCCTTCGCAAAATCTGGAATGCGGGTATATTTTAGCGTAAACTTTTACGAGCTCGGCTGTATTTATATTTGGTGTTAAAATGTCTTTGAAATGGATGTTCAGTATTGAACACTAAACTTTGTCAAATTCAAACTCAAAAAGCGCCATTTTTTTAAGTATATTTTTTCTGTATCTACCTGTGTTGAACATTCAGATCCCTACCATTTCTGTATGATGATGCGTATATCTAGTATTGAAAGTAACAGAGATACTTATAGCTAAACGCAACACCTACATTTGAAGATTGCAACCAAGTGGTTTATGATGTTAATATTGTTTGGTTACCATGACAATAGTAAACAAAATATATCGACATTACTGTTCTTAAATATTGATTCGAAATTTTAAGCTTACGTAGTTACTTGCAAAATGAGCGACATAAAATAGTGTGACCAGTTAGTGTTCTAAAAAAAAATATACCTACAAACAATTGTGCAAATGTAGCGAGATGAAGGAGAAAAAATTGAGCGTCCACTGTAGATCCATAAAGAAGTAGCCAGTTATGAATTATTGCAGTAACAATTACATTACAACAGAGAATATTAGTTTGTTCATGGTTATTTCAATTGTATTATGTTATCAGAAAATTTTAGCTTTGTACTATTTACACAATAGACGCAATTTTGCAATTACAGTAGGTTGAGACACCTGTGTATCAGCCACTATTTGCAAATTCATTCTCAAATTAACTCATATTCCTACAAATTGCAACAATTTAAACATTTGCTTAAATTATGTTGTAAGTACGCTGTTGTTTCTATTTCTAGTTTCATAATTGTAAATATTTAAATGAAGTGAAAATTTGCTTTTATTTTGGAAAATAGGTTTGTACAAATATAATGAAAACAAACTTAAATAAGGGATCTTAAAAATGTCTTAATAAGCAAACAAGATGTATATCTTTTGCTTGTCCCCTGTATACGATAAATTCAACAACGCCTCAGTTAACAATATATCTTTGAGAATGTTTATTAAAAATACGCTTTTTGAAGCCTAGTGCACACATTATCAAACTGATCGTCCTAGGCAAGTTTTCTATCAAGAAAATTTGATTATGCAAGACAAAATTATTAAAAGATTGTTTTTAAAAGTCCACTCGCCATAAAAATTCAGTGATCACTATGTTTTTATGGTTAATAACTAATTTATCTTTTCAACACCAATAAGTTGATGACGAGATTTACCTTTAAATTAAGAAAGTGTGTACTCCTAACCGATAGCGTCATTGGTATATATAAAGGCCTTACCATAAGGAATATGCTAAAAAATAAAGGCCCCAAAATATTACCTCGCGGTGTATCTACATTCCTGTGGTCTGAGTTTCAACTCTGAAAATTAATCTTCTATGAAGTAAAAAATCCAATCATTAATTCTACCCCATATTCTCAAGATAAAAATATTTTAATATGAATTAAAATTTCACAAATCTTCGATTATATATGCAACCGAAGCTACATGTACTTCATACAAAGCGACGCATAATTGTGAATTTTTCGTAAATAATTATTAATTAATATTTTACGGTGCATAAATGTGTATAGCTCATTTTTACTCCAAAATACTATTAAAAAATTAAATTTTTCAAGAAAATAAGTATTACTCGACTATAAAAAAATAGAGTTTCAAAAGAAATGCACAAACTATTTTTGTTAATTTCATGAGATTATTAGATCTTTACTTCCACAATCTCTTTATAACAAATTTATTATTTAATTTTTCTAGATATCATATAAGTTTTAAGCTTAATCAATCACACAATGGATATTTGTATTTCCTTGTCTTCATTATCATAGGCAACCATTTGTACGCTTTTCATTAGTTGGTGGTATCACAACAGTAGAAGCTGAAAAATGGTAATGTGTACTTGCACATTCTGATCTTTATTAATATTTCTATTATAGTGAGAGATCGCTATATCTTCCAAAAATTTCTCAAAAATTTGTTAATGATAAATTATAAATTTCAGTGTTCCATACTTTCTTAAATTAGAAAATCACTCCCAGCTAGATGTTAAAATTGATAAATATAAGAGAATAAATGTAAGAATTTTCTGCTTTTGCCAAAATGTTCCATAAATGTGTTTGTAAATTAATAATAATAATAATATAACTTCTTTACTAGTTATTTCTTTTCTTTGGCTAATCTAAGCAGTTAGTCGATCCTTGAAACTCGTAGATGGTGATGCCAATCGTAAAGGTGTCTGCAAATATTTCGACAAACTATATTTAGAGAGATTAGATACTCTCGTCCATAAATGTTTACGCGTATTCCGCATATATGCGATAAATCAGTCGATTAGCTACCACTCTCCACAAATGTGCGCTGATGAGCCGTAACACGGGGAAACGGGTCTGTACATGGTGGTTAGGTGATAGTATAACTTCTTTATTAATAATAATAATCTTTATTCACGTAGACACAAAAAGTGTATTTGAATTGTCGTAATTTTAAAGTAAAATATAAATGTACAAATAAAATTGGAATATAAAACTGAAGTATATAAAACAAATACGTTAGAAAGACTAACAAACTCTACAACGACAAATAGAAAAGAAAGAATATGAACCTGCTGAATAATAGATTCTTTCATGTAGATATATGGAATAACTTATCATAGACGGATTTACATGTATATGTGCTATATGAGCTTCTTTTTTTTAAGCGCATTGCAGTTTCATATCTCATAATCATGTATCTCTACCCTGTTTGTGAAGATTTATAACATAGTCTATATATTTATACAAATAGGTAGAAGGTATTGTAAACAATTTCTGTGACTTAAATATAGGTTTACGACTTTCGTTTGCTTTAAAGTTAAACATAAGGAGCAATATTCGTCTTTACAAAATAAACAAACGAATCGAGATGACAGAACAAGTATTCTGCCTTGTATAATACATAATATACACTCACTAGAGTTTGATTCGGAATATTAATATTTATTATTTTTTAATATAGCAAAATTTGCGCTATTCAATTTGAACAACCGTGATCTGTGTGTCTGTTCCAAGCCATATACTCATCACTAAAAACACCAAGCAACAGTGCGTTTGCGCACTAATGATGGCATCCTTCACCTCAGTGAAATTTAATTAACCAGAGGGGGTTCCTCAGGGGAGCATTTTGGGGCCGTTTCTTCTTGTCTTGTATGCTGCCGGATGCCTAGATGCAGACAACCACTTTTAGACAATTAATTATGCTGACCACACTACTGGTAATGTGTGCAATAATTTATGTCAATGTCTGTACTACGTGTCATATATTATGATTGTTATTCTTATATGAGATATTGGCTCAGATCATTGTCTGGGGTGGTGCTAATGGTTTATTGGTACATTAACACAAAAAAAGAATATTAGTAGAGTTATGTATTATCTGGAGCAGTGTTTTGCAAGCTTCTTTCAACCTCGGCAAACCTAAGCCATTCACAGTATTTTCGGGACACATCACAAATGAAAAGAACTAGCATTTATTTAGAAACACCTTCATTTGGTACATTAATTTATACACATATGTAATTGAAATTTTTGCAAACAATAAACAAGTAAGTTCATGAACTATATTAAGTAATGATAATAATAAAAGTCGTTTTGTTGTTTCCGTTGAAAATGGGAAGTTACACGAATTGTAGAGTTATTGGACCGTCCATGCGATTTGGTTAAACGTTTTGGAGCTGACATTCTTATTTTCATGTTTTTTTTTTTCTCTATTTTTCTCTATTTATTTGCTTATACTATTTATCGTTTGTTATGTTTATAATAATTAGTAGTTCACCAACTATTAACAAAGTAGTTGCGTCGCATTGTAGACAGTACGTCCACATACTTAGGCGAACCGTTGACTCGCCCGATAATTTTTTAATTTTCGTTATATTCAGTGAACGTTAATTGATGTGCAAAGGTAGTAAAAGTTTTGGGATAAAAAATGTCCGCTCACCATATTCATCAGTTGCCAAGTATGCTCGTGGAGAGTATACTCCCGTATATTCCATGTAGAGTCGTAGAAGAAAGGCTGGGAGCCGCATCAAGTGGAGATTAGTCCTCAAATCGGCACTTAAACAATAATCCCCTCTCTGGTATCTGGTTATTGAAAGTTGTGAATCAGCGTCGTAAGCGTCGCTGAGATCTTCCGGTAAGCCGGTTTCTTCGTCGATGTTCCTATAATACTCTGCTACCATTTCGACTTGTTTGGGAGAGACTCCTTCATCCGGAACATATTCACCGCACGCTACAATTTTTATGATCTTGGTGGGAGCTTCATAGGTTGTAGGAACTGCTTCGATTTGCCTCAGTATATCTTCTCCTTGGACCACTTGCCTACAAGGGTAATAATTTTGTGTTAATCATTTACTATCCTATTCTTAATTCTATGTGTTACCCGAACGCCACGTATTTGTAGTCCATCCAAGGTGTTGAATTTAAAGAAATTGAAAACTGGACATTGTTTCTTCTATGTTTACCATTGTGACACAATGATAAAATACCTCTTCTATCGTGGGGGATGATATAATTCTCACAGGACATACGTTTGTTTGTTAAATGGTAGTCGCCAACCTGGAGCCATGAATCCTTTACAATCCTGAAAATAGCTTGAGAACTATAATGTTTCTTGAAAGAAGCCTTTACTAATGGCTAATAAAATTACGTTTGAGGCGAATTACAACTTACCTATTTATTGAATGGAAAAATGTTTCGAGTAAAAGTTGTCTAAAATTTTTGATTTATTTTGATATTTATTTTAAATGGAACAACTATATATTATTATACTTTTAGATTTCCTGAACAGAATAGAATAGAATTTATTTTAATTAGCAGTGGCGTAAAATATGTGATATAAAACCCAGAACACATAATTTAAAATTTACATATTATACACGTTAAACATGTAACAATAAGATGCGTACATATTAACATCGAGAAATACCTGGGGGGGTTTCCAAAAATTTCTCCAATCAATAGTAAAATTTATTATCCAGACAGTTTTTCATGTAGGATTTAAATTCCTTGTTATTATACTTATTAATATTACTTTGCAATGGATTATAAACGGTCTATTTTATTATTTTGTATAAGATCATGCCTCATAAATAGAGCGCAACAAATCGATTGCCTAGCAGTAACGTCACTGCGCTGGGTTAACCGAAGTCAACGTGTTATTTAGCACAAAAAACAATAAGAGAATTTATGAAAACATAACATAATATAGTAAACAACTTACCGAATACGCTTAGATGGCTGAAAAGAAATCCGGAAGTGAGGCCTTCAATACCTGTATCATAGCGTGTATCATAGTGGTCTCTTTGAGACCCGTCCGTTGCGATGTATATATGTGCTTATACGCAGAAAAAGATTGTTCTACATCCAGCGATGTAACATTCGCTTATTTAATTTGTATAGCGGATCTTCCGCAACACTATTGTTGAAAAGATGGCATAATCTAGAAAAATCAACATTTTTACGTAATATAGTATTCAATCTCCTGCGGTTAAACACCACTGGAAGGTAAGCGAGATTGTTGCGCTCTACTCGTCAAATTGGGATTAGGCGTTTCGTAATGATGAACATCAGCGTTAACAATGTACTTCTGTATATTCTCGTGTATACAAGACACAGGGTGGCGCAAAGCTCAATATATTTGCTATTAAGAGAGATATCAAATATACTTTCTAACAGAAATTGTAGACACTCCCAAACATATAATTTTAAAACAATTTACAGGTTGTTCCATAACTCCAGGGTTAATCTAACTTACGTTTTTAAATGGTACATCCTGTACTTTAATTTAAATTTTGGTTAAGATCAACTCCCTCTTATTCCCAATGTAGGTATTCATTACGTTATACTAAGTATTTGAAAAGTTATGGTCAATTCTATTGTGAAAACACGACAAACTTAATAACCCGTATCTTGATGAATAATGGATAGTTCAACTGTAATTTGTTTCCTCGAGTGTTGCATTTATATTAACCATTCTCTATGTTTAAATTCAATAGTTGAGGAGATATGGTTTGGTATTATTTAATTATTGGTAAAATTTGTGATTTGTAGAAATTATTTAAGCAGCTAACTGCCAAGTTAATTTCGATTTTTTAGAAAATTAGTTGCCGATATTGTTGGAAAATATTCTTTTAAAAATTTTTGAAAGAACGTGGTATTTACACATTGTAGCACCAGTACATCATTTACAACCACTTTAATACCAATCTTCTTGGTAAGACGAGTTTCAGTTACAGGTTTGATAAATATAGACTACTTCGAGTAGTTTTTTAAAGGCCGAGTGTGTCGACAACATCAGATGATATGAAGAATAGAATAAGAGAATAAGGGTGGACATTTTGAACATGTGTTAAAAAAATAGAAAATCGTAAATTTTCATTTTGAGTTGAGTTGAGCTTAAGTTAAGTTAAGTTAGGGCGTTATAGAATACCCTAATACATGAAAATAATTTGCAATTGTTATATTTAGAAGTGTCTACAATTTTTATTCGAAAGTATTTTATATCTTTCTTAATAGAACGTATATCGGACTTTGTTACACTAATGGGTCAGTCTGTATATAAATTTGAAAATGGTTAATATATGCAACTGTACAAATGTTGTTTTTACAACAAAACGCCCTTAAACAAAACGCGTTTAAACGCCCCAAAACAGCAATCCGAAAGATGCTATTGAGTGGAAATGTGCGAAATGTATCATTTTTACAGTTCCAATATCACATTCTTAATAAATTAAATATTGCCCTATTTAACCCTTTTACGGGTAAATTGTTTTTTTGGTTTTTATTGCACACGGTAAAAATGTTATTTATATTAATGACAATTAGTGCACGTTGCAACAGAGAATTGAACAAATTATTCACTATTGTTGTGAAATACTATGAACCACTTTCAACATACTACTACTTTGCATTCGGCGCAAATTATTTTCAAGTTCTTGACACTGGTTTTCGTAGAATCAAGGCCACAAATTCTATATTTTCCCTTGACAGGTAAATGTGCACCAACACCGGATTTTGTAGTAGTGTTTTGAGTGGTATCTCAGAAATAGAGTTTGTGCATGGTCAAGTTCAAAACCAAGGGTTTAATCAAAGATATGCTCTTTATATTTTTGTGGCTTACTTTAGTCCATTTCATACTGACATTCGAGGCATAAGTACCGTTAACGCAATTTTCGTCACTCTCTGCATTTTCTTTGTATTTTCAAAGTACGTGGATTGCTTATTAGGGCAATTTTTTATACATAATTCCAAAATTCCGCTTTAGAGAGAGGCTCGTTTTGTATATAATTATTCAGATCACCATCGTCATCCACATTATCATTTTCAAATCTTTTCTCTGGAAGAACGTAATTCCGGTTTATAGTATAGTCACCATTATCAGTCCGAGGAGATTTCATTCTTGAAGAATCTCCCGAACACCCTGGACTTGAGGTAGCCCGGGTTGGTGGTAAAGAATAATTGGCTGCATCGTTGTCCTCCCCAACAGCAGAGCCCTCAACAATCTATTCCATTCAAAAATCCATACAAGTCATTAGGAGGTAATTCACGTGACAACAAATTATCAGTAAACGAACACGACCTGCACAGTATATTGATTCACAGTATCCTAACAGTTAGTGGCAAACGTTGTAACCACATATTTGAAAATTCGATGATACGACGTTATGTGGCTACTATAGATGCTAGAAACCGTTCAGTGGGCCATCGTATACTGCTAAGGATCAGAATCATGCGAAAATACATGCATTTATAGTCCATACGGCAAGTGGCTTCTATAGCAGCCATTAACCTATAAAGGGTTAACTTATTGTTAGGCATGATTGATTCGATGTGAGTCTATCATCAATTTTTAGGCTAAGTATGGTTTATAGTATTTTGCCTAATTACGTAAAAGGTCGAATTTTAATTTTATGTACTAATCCGTTTGCTTTTCAATGTTAACCAATCCGATAAAAGGCCTATTGTGATAGCCAGCTATTATTGAATTCAAACAAGTTTTTACCCATTATTATTACGTGTCGTCTTTTTTTCTGTAGTATATTTGGGGGCAAGTCGTTTATGAGAATTACAAAAGGAAGAGATCCAAGTATCGAACTCTGTAGGATACCGTTAGCTATGTCCAAACGATCATAGAAATGATGTTAATACTGTTTTCGACCCTTCAAATATGATTTAAGCGTATCTAAAGCTTTATCACTAACTCCGTAATATAATAATTTATTAAGTAACAAATCATGAGTAACAAGATGTGTGAAATAACTTCACAACAAATCATTTAGGACTGTCTCAAATATTTTCGATATTGCTATGTTTGTAATTATTAACGCTGCAAGGATCTTTGTAAATTGAAATAATTTTTGGCAGTTTAAATTCATCTGGGAGCGCTCTCGTCACAGTATATGGATTAATAACTTCCAGAGAAGAACCATCGATGTTTGTAATGGGAATGCTATCAGAACCTGTTGCTGATGTCGAATGCAGCTTTTGTATAATAAGTGAAATATCGTTGGATGTGATAGGGTGCAGGAATAAAGACGCAGTAGAGGATCCTATGTTTTTTTAAGCAACTGATTGGATTACGAATCATGAATATTGATATTTGAATTACTCTGAAGAATCGATGCAACGTGCGTGACAACAAAAGCATTTATTGACTGAATTACAGTTTATCTAAGGCTCAGATATTAAGTTACCGAAATTGAGAGTTTTATTTAATATTTTAGTAGCTCGAATAGGCAGCATTTTCCGATCTAATAGGATTCCACGTTGATTTGATGATACTGTTTGAGTTTTGAAATAGATAATGGGCTAATAAAAGCTTCTGTTTTTTTTTTTTTTTTTTTTTAATGAGACAGTTGCCTTTATAATAGGCGATAATTAGGATGTCTGAAACCATTCTTGTTAATTAAATAAGTCTCTCTTTGTAATACACAATTTACTGATACATCGAGTTGCGAGTTCCAACTTCGCGTTGAAATAATTCATTCGCGGTAGGAGTCTAGATAGTCCGCACTTTAATTAGTCACTTTAAAAAGTCAACACGTGAAATACCTGTGAACTGTTGTATTGCGCCAGCCGTGCTTCTGGCTTTTGCAGCGTTTAAGAAACATCGTTGATGCTCGTGGAACCAGTTCATGATAAAGCTAAAAAACAATTTTTCAACGACAGCTAAATATAAATTCAAATTTACTAACCATAATCATCATGGCACCAATACTTTTTCCATCTATGTCAAAAGCGAAGTATACAAATTTTTTCTGAAAATTAGGCATGATAATAAGCTGTTATGTATTTGAACGGAGTCCCACAGACGTAGTAACCTAGGGTACTTACACCATCTCTAATAGATTTGTTAAACAAGGTAACCATTTGTTCTACAGCCAAGACGTTGAAATCCATTCCGATTCGTATTCTAACAAACTTTAATGAAAAGCGGAGTAGATCCTGATCATCACCCAAGTAGTCGCCGTTGACGAAGACAATACAGTTCTTGTTCTTCGCCCAAATTCTTCCATTTACTTTTCTGCGGACCTATATTCATTAAACATGTTTTATTATGTAGAGGAAACGACATCTTGGTAGTTAAAATACCTTTGTTAAATATATACACCATGAAACGGTTAGCAGAGGGCGGATGTCCGGTTTTGCGAATTTTACTGGGGAGCTTTTAAACAGACATTCGGCATAATATCTGCTTTTTTGAAATTCTGTACTCGCGACCAAACCAACCACTAGTAATTGTATTTTACGTTCCGCCATTTGTTCTCTTCAGGTATTGGTCATTAATCACTTTCAAGATTTGATTGTGTCTTAGATTTAATATTAATTATAAAATTAATAAAACTATTTTTTTTGGGCAACCTCTTTGCAAATATAAGTTCAACAAAAACGCGAAGTACGAACCAATATTACACACAAAATGGATGATAATATAGTGTAAACTGACAACTTGTCAAATTTCGTTATATACTCGTGCAATGCTATGACCATAACTATGACAACCCTAAGAGCCTCAAAATACACGAGCAATTTCAAGCTGCCGCTGACGGCAGAAATTTTCTGTCAGCAGCTTCAGAAGCTACCATGTTAGGTACCAGTTTGCTGCGAAACCGAGCGGCATTTTGCTGCTGGAGTGAGCAGCATTTTCGCTTGCCACTGAGTATCAATTAGAAAATAATGGATTTCTATGAGGAAGCAATAATATTCAAATTATTTATTATATGAATGTAGATTTTATTGCTGATGTATTGAATATTAAAACAACTTTTTACACAAGCTTTTAAATTAATCTCTTGATTATCAATAGTAATATTAATTTTGCTGCAAAATAAATTATTGCCTCGTATTTTTATCGGACTAAATAAAATTACATTTGCCTGTCAAGTTCCTCAAATAATTGACGTCCAAATTCATTCGAGCACACGCATCCTCTACCGCCGACTCTTGAAAACAAGCATATTTTGGCATTGGTATATTAATGACATTTACTATGGCGCAAGCACCCTGCCATGTTAAAGGTGTAGATAGAAAATAAGAGCGGTCCAAGAATGGGTCGCTTGGTAAGTTCCCCAACTAGTGGCTGCAGGCGCAGAGTGACAACCACCGACTGCAACGCTCTGACTTCTCCCAATCAGATAATTATAAATCAAGGTGGCTGATCATGGTTTTAAATGAATATGAGATAAGATAGCATATATTAATCTGTGTCCAACTGTATAAAATGCTTTAGTATAACCACGTAAACACTATTTGTTTACCTTACTATGTCGTCGATAATATGAAGTAGTGCTAAAAAGTTTAGATTGTGTCAGAAGTTCAGTAACGTATTGTCTGAGCTGCTCTTTTATAACTCGCTCAGCAACCTTAGAAAGGATCAGAAGGATGTTCATCGGCCGCAGATCACCACAGTCACTTGGGTTAGGTTTCTTTGGAAGGGAGATAACCAGAGACCGTTTCTAGTAATATGAAAAGCAATCATTTTCTAAACAAAAATTAACTATATGCAGTATACAAGGAATTGTATGAGGTTTACACAACTGAATAATGTCAATTTTTAGACCATTCTATCCAACCACTTCTTTTAATAAAAAATTTGATTCTGTGCATTGTACTTTCATCAAAAGAAGCAAACTGAAATGAATTATCGTTAAGATGATCGATAAGTTGTAGTGTAATGTAAGTTGTGCGAGGTACCATCCAAAGAAGAATTAGAGATGGGATTTAAAAAAATATATTTATCTGATCAGGGTCTTGCAAATGATTGGATAATAATTGCTGCTTTTGCTTACACATCTTCCATCACCCATCTTCTTAAAAAAGCTGCACAAACTCCCGCTAGATCCCGTATTACGAAACATTTCTTTTCTGAGCTGCCGTGATTAAATTCTGTAAGGTCTTATAATATTCCCGTGATCACTTAAGAACGTTGCTTCTCAGCTTGCAAATTGATGGATTAGTCGCGACAATCCTTGACGAATCTTGCGGCCTGCGAGATTTCCTGGTCTCAATCCTTTAGAATTTGATTGTGTTAGCAGAGCGCCGGGTGAAGATAAGGTTGCCAATATGGTAAACATCTCAACTAAAGGTGTGAAAAACATCCTTCACGAAAAATTGAGTATGAGAGAGCTATCGGTGAAATGAATGCTGGTTCTGCTGACGATAGTCGCGCGATAACTTCAAAGCGATGTATAGACATGTTTAAGCGAAATATGAGTAAATTATTACGGGTTTGTGTGGCTGTAGATGAGACACATTGATGCATCACTACATGCCAGAAGCCAAAGGTCAGTAGGTAAAATGGGCGTTTCCCAGCAAACGTGCATTTTTTGGGAATCACAAGGCAAAAACTTAAACTATTTGGAGAAGGGAAGGACAATTGCGAGCTAGTATTTGGCTGACCGATTCAATTCTGAATTAAAGAGAAAAACGCCCCATTTAGCTAGACAGCTTAATTAATAAAAGAATTCTCTACCATCATGATAACGCCAAGGCTCACTTATCGCCAATTGCAAGTGTAGTTGTGATACGAATTGGTACCTTAACCACCATATTCGCCAAATTTGGCCCTCTGCGACTCTTTTTTACGAAGCTTGAAAGAATAACTTGACTGAGAGCGGCTCACGTTAAATGAAGAGGTCATTGGCGAAATAGAGGCCTATTTTGTAGAGTTCCATAAATCCTATTATTTGGATTATTTGGCTTAACCATTTAACGTATATGCTCGTGCCTGACAGGGCCACTCATTATACCGACGCTCGAGTGCCACATGGGCGAAATCCCAAATTAACGTGTGCATTAAATGGAACATCCCTCAACTAAGTGTATAGGGCTACAAGGAGATCATATCGAGAAATAAAATTACTAATCGCAGTGTCTTCCTTAACACTGGTTTTTACCTTCCTCGTATACACACCGTGTATATTACTTCAAAATTAGTGTCTCTCTAGAAGTTATCTCAATAAGTGTCTTTTCTTATAAAAGTCTTTATGGGATAAATATTTCTTTTAAGCTAAACTGTGTTGAATGTGTATAATTCTCTGTTATACTGATATCCACGCACGGTAATACGCCAATAAAGTAATTAAATCATTCCTTTAATAGACATAAATTATCTTCGGTTCGTACCTCATAACCATAAATATTCATCTCGCTAAAATAAGAGTACATTTATGGCTCGCTTGATTTACAGATTTCTATTTCCCCGTTGAATTGCCATTCATTTCAGCAGTTTGTTCGCAGTCCATCACATGCTTTATGGTTTATACAAATTTTAACACGTAGTAAAAAGTGATTTAGTCTCAATATTGTATAGTGTCGACAGTGACAGTGATATATTTTGCATTGTTACAATAGCGTGCGTCATAAAGGCGTTTATCGGTCATCTTGCAAGCACCGGACATAGAAATACAATTCATGCTAGATTGCTGAATGGTATCCATTTCGGTGTAATAAGAATTTGATTGTGTTATATGTAGGTATGCTAACTAGATCACGAATGAACTACTGAATAAAATTAAGGAGTGATTATATTAGGTAGGAGCCGCTTCTTTATGAACATACATTTTGGCAGTTACGAAATATGAAATGATGTCGTTGGAAATTTTAAAGTATTGGAATGGAAATAAACTACGAAAAACCAATGGAATCTAATTAAAAAGTAAGAGTGATGAACACTTAGCACCATAGGTTTTGGAGTTAAAGCTACAAACAACATACAATTGTCCAACCTAGAACAAACTAATTTTGTCGAATGGTTTACGATTTTTACACAAATGTGAAGCTCAATTCAATAACTGGTAACACTGCCAATCTATCATTTAGTTTGATGTCGACAGCAGAGGTTAAGAACATTTGAAAGAAGATGCGTTTGTTTAATTGAAATCATAATCATTACTGAGAAACGCGTCGTCCTTAAATTTCTATACCTGTATGGCCTATAGAAATTTTGGACGAAATGAAAAGTGTTGGTGGCAGGGTTTAAACGTAGTAGGACGAATGTTGTTGATGCACCGTAGTGGTCGTCCAAAAAATGTCATTAGGCCATAAATGATTAACAAAATTCATACGTAGTGATGAAAGATAGGTGCATTAAGCTGTGTGAAATTACTACTGCCGAGAACATTTCGAAAAACCGGCTTTGCAATATTGTGCCCATTGAATTGGTTATGAGTAGGCTGTCCGCACGATGGGTGCCGCGATTATTCACAAACGGTCAAAAGCGTGTTCGAATGCAAACGTCGCAAGAATATTTGGACCGTCTTATGCCAAATCCGGCAGATATAAGGCGAAACTTCAATCCCAATCAATAACAGTGGACAAAGCCTGACCGCTCGGCTCCGAAGGAAGCAATGTTTGTGAAATCAGCAGGTAAAGTTATGGAATCAATTTTTTACGACGCAAAAGGAATATTGCTTTTCTTCCTCACGGTCAAACTATAAATGGCGGATACTACGCTACGCTTTTTGGAGAAGTTGTAGGCAAAAGCAATCTAAGAGAACCTGATTTAGTGCGTAAGAAAATCATTTTGCATCACGATAATGTACGTCAACATACGAGTGTTGTCGCGATGACAAAAGAATCACCAACTCAGGTACGATTTGCTTTCGGATCCTGGGTGAAGATGGTTTTCGCGATGGAATCCTTAGAGCAGCGTTGAAGTAAAAATATATTGAAAGTTTAGGGGACTATGTTGAAAAATAAAAATATTTCTGCGTAATTAAAATTGTTCTTTCACAACTAGGTTACGCAATTATCATGCCGCCCTTGTATTGTTGTAAGAAACGTGAAGAAATGTGGCTAGAGTTATACGCAAGGTATATCAAAGTTCTTTTTGCTTAATTTAATTTGAATGTGAATCAATTTAATTGTCTTGCATATTGTAGAATTTGTTCATATTAGTTTAACTAGATCTTCTTTAGTTTTGTAAGTGTATGACATATAACAGCATGTTCCAGTATCTAATTTTAGATTGTAGAGTATAAATTGTAATGGTCTCAGGTTGGGACTCTGTGGTACTCCTGATGAGGCGCGAAACTTCGTTGATTTAACACATTTATAAAATCACGTACGTAATTGCTTTTGTCCGATAGATATGATAATAGCTCCAACCTGAATACAAATATAGAAAGAAACATCACTATATCTTGTGGGAGGTAGAAGCGATTATTATTATAAAACAGAGTATTTGATATGCGAGTAGTCCCACGCTTATTGTTTAAGTACTTCTTCCTAAAGACATTTTTAGGATTGTTTTTATCGATAATTTTTTTATAGAATTGATTCGTAATGGATGAGTTTCCTGAAGAATTGATTATTTTTTGTTTTCCACAGACCTTTGTAATAAGCTTTTAATTTTAGGTGGAATATTACAAGATCTCGTAAAAAATACCAGCCTGTCTGAAAGGTGTTACATAATTTACTGTAATTAGCTTTGGGGAAATTGTAACTTACATTGTTGTTACATGAAAAATTTGAAAATGAAGGAGAACAATTTAACAGTAGTTTAACTCTAATTTAATTAAGACTTTAAATGAAAAGCACGGTAAGAATAGTTTGTGCTTTCCTTTCTATTTAGATTTAATTAAATATTTGCAAAATGTATTGACGAACAAGGCCCAAAATTAGATTCTGGGATAAAATGGCACATTGAGGCTTTCTGTAAATTGGTATAGTCTAAAGAACTTATCCTCTGTATATCCTGTAATTTAGCTACATTTACACACTTAGAAAATTTCAACGTTAAACTACATTTACAAATTTTGAACTAAATTGAAACCTTTTAAACTTATTAATGCTTGAACTCGGTTTATAGTAAACCTGACTGCACTTTTATAATTAAGTATTACATCATGAGGATTGAAGATACTTTGAACAAAAAAAACACGTTTTTGTTAAATATTTATTTAAAAGGAACAAGTTTCAGCAGTCTATCTTATCATCAATCTATAGTACTAATATAGGATTTTTGTCAATATACAAAGAAGGAGTTGCATCGCTTGAAATCAATGTTGTGCGTCATAAACGGTGTTTTCCTTGCTACGTGCGGTCACATGACAATGAAGTATAAGTGATTTTTATTGCAGCGTCTTAGTACTAGACCATTGTTAGCCTTTAAACGTCAGTATATACAACATACGTTTAATGCTTATTGCTTTGTAACTTACTGTAATGAATATTACTTTGGATGACTTTCAACGTTTCACGTGTGCCATCTTCTGCGTGCATACATTAGTAAAATAATAGCAATTGTTGTTCAACGTGCAGTGGCATTGACAATGAAAAAAGGACGTGAAATTACAACAACTTTGTGTAAAAATTTTACAATAACGTAGATGCATTAGCGTGAAGTTGTACTGCTGTAAATAAATTCGTTATTTTAATGAAATTGATAATAATAAACCATAATTAAGTAAATTTACTTTCAAAGTGAGATTTCACGATATGAATCTATACACTAGCAAATGTAAGCTTGGTTTTACTAATTAATAATTAGTTAGATGTGTTTCTTTAACACGCTGATGTGGAGGGACGCTGGCAGTGTCACATGTTTGATTACCGATATGTTTTCAGTGCACTGGAAGTGCAGCAAAACCCTTCAGATGACAGCCTCGCCAAATACAACAAAAGCAGCGGAGGTCTCAGGGTATTAGCAGGTTTATCTATAGGTCCTGTATACTCTGTATACACGTTAGGAGAAGGTGAAGGTCAACTCGACAGAGTGGTACTGTGACGACAATCTGCACCAAAAGGTCTGGAGACACAAACGATATCAACATTCCAATGGACAATTCCTGGCACTGATTGAAGGAAAAATATCCTCGATTAGTATTAGACGTAGTGCAGACCACAACAATTTTTTTGACTGACAGTCGAGTTCGTGAAAAAAATAGTACAGGTTTGATTTATTTTGTTGGTGCGACATTATTGTCGATATTGTGTTCACACGCATTCCAAAACTTAGTGTACCAATGTACACTAAGTTCATGGTGAACGACAATTTTGTCACTATCAATATAGTGACAAAATTGTCGTTCACCATGTCTGCGCTACGTTTTAAGGTTCACCAAAAGCCCCCCGATGGATCCACAAATGTCTACTCAGTTAGGCACTGATGCTGAGGCAATTGCAATTCTACAAGCACTACGCTACGGTGTTGAACCGATCTGGAAGTATTCTCCGTTTCAGCTAGTTTTTTGCCGATGAGATTTTAACTGGGTTAAAAGACATACAGGCATTGCGTTTAACGAAAGAGTAAATAAATTTGCCAAGAGAAACTGCAGCGATGGCATTTGCGTGGTGGTTGCATAAAACGTATACCATCAAAATAACCCAGTACGTCGCTACAGTAATTTTAAGCCTATAAGACACATCTTAAAAAATATAACTTTTGGCTATGGGCATTTTAGTATATGTACATCCCGCACATACTGAATACTATGAGATTGAATGTTTTTTACCTTTATTAACTATTGGATAGTTGTCTCTTAGGTTTAACAGATTTTTTTAAATACACATTTATAATTGCATATTTAATAGAGAGATACGACCTTTTGGTTTAGGAAAAGTCATTAAGCACCAGTTGGTAAAACCATCTTATCTCAACAGCATGTTAAAAGAGATCAATTTTACATTAACATAAATAAAGAATTTTAGGTAAACAATAAGTATACTTTCGTGTTAAATGAAGATATTTATGAGAATATTTTCCTTTTATCAGTAGAAACTTAATCAAATATTTGTTGGCTTTCCTTCTCCGTCTTGTAGTCTATTGGTTTTGATCTGTTTGGCGTTTAAATATTTAGTTCAGTGAACTCAGATGTAATTTTTTTTTGTGCTTGGAATACGTTCAAATATAGCTTCCACAATACTTTGTAGATACCGCCTCCGTTTTTGTGTGGCTTAACTTACAAGTTACAACGAATAATCACAAAATAAAAAGTTTTAAATCCTTGGATAATACCTCTGTTCTCAGAGATGCATTTCTAACAACGGTTTCTAAAATTCTTGAAAATCATAAAGTTTGTTGTTTATTCTCTGCATAGATTTTTCAACCATTATGGCGGAACGAGTCAGCAGCCACAAAAATATGACAAAAATTATGATTATTCCTGAAGCAACAATTTCTTCTGATTTAATCATGTATAGAAAAAAAAAAGTAGTAACCAATTGTTGTTTCGTGCTGAACAATTGCCAATTCAAAGAGTGTGCTTTTTATCTCATTTCGACAAAAAAAAAAATAGAAAGTGTTTATTAACCTGTCGTTACTTCTGCCAAAAATGTTACAAAGTAGTAAACTCGAAGAATTCTTTTATTTCTTCTTCAACAGGAACAAAACTCTTACTGTCGACAGGTACGCAATGGGTGAACATATCAAGATGTGGTAACATAATTCTTTGTCCATATCTTCACAGTATATTACGGCAGCTTTGTTTACTTCCTTATCTTTATCTGACGAATATCTTATGGAAGAGTGGTCTGCTTTATCTTTGTGATTTTTCCATATTTTGCACACTTCACATGATTCATCAATGTCCTCTTTTGTGCGATTGTTATGTTATGTGTTGTTATGTATGTTCACGTTCTTCGTGCCTCATCTTCGCGATCGAAGTATTCGTTTTTCTGACAACTGTACGATATTTTTGATAGGAACACCTATTTTGTTCGAAAGTAATTATGCATCTAGGTAAAGGATAAATCACCTGAAAGGAACAAACGATTAGGAGTATGCTTCTTGCGATAATGACATGGTCGGTTGAAGCGAATTTTGAACATATGATTAAAATCTTCAAAACACTAGTAAAGGCTCTTACGAAGGATATTATGTTTGATCACAAATAGATGCGAAATGTTATATTGAGATCATTTTTATTTATTACCTATTACAAGTTCTCTCAGCTGTTTAAATAGTTGTAAACTAACACAATCATATAACAACAAAACCGCAGTAGTTTAATAAAAATTTGCTGCGTTTTCTTAGAATAGTAGAGATGTGACATTGCTACGGCCTTTTTGGTGAGGTAGAAGATTGTTTAGTGGTAAGCCAAAAAGGCGTATCTCTGAGCTTTGAGCTTTTGGCAAGGGAAATTGAGACGCTGCCAATTTCCTTAGGATTTACTTCTTTAGTGATTTTCTACTGTATGTAAATAAAATACGGTCATTTTGTTTAGTAATAGTGTCGCGCACAAACATTACTAAGGAGAAAAAACCTGAAGACGAAAAAAATTGAGATACGACTTTTAGGGTTACGAGGATGTAATAGTCGATAACATGCCGTATTAAATCAGGACTTTGGCATTGAAACATCTAATGCCTGATAGTGGCGCCAATTGAGTTTAAGGATAAAGATAATAATACTACAAGTATAAATTTCACATTTACAAATTTCACAATAGGTACAAGCGTTTAGAAGAAAATACAGAAAATATTTTGTTCCTCTAGTACAGTGCTATTAATATCAAATGTTGCTAATGGTGTGGCTACTGGTCCTACTTTCCTCTTTTGAAGTTACCGACATTTTTGTAGCAGATAAACGCCATTATTTACAACATCAAAGGACATTATTTACATGGTATAGCAGAATGCTGCTATCTGAAGTCAGTGGAGATTCTAAAATGCTCTATATTTTTTCAGTAACAGGAGAATAAATGCATCAATATTTCACCTTTTATAAGACGTTCTTATAGCTTCTACAAATTGCTGCATGTTGCCACATTGCACAAGATGTTTTTTTACCGCTACTTGTTTACTCCTTGTTACACGAATGCTAATGTAGCGAACTGATACTTTTTGTAGTTGTCCTAACGATACCGATGATCATTTCTGATGTTATGAATAGAATTCGCCACTTTTCGTGCGCTTAACGAAATTAATAGAGATTAGACAGACTCGTGTATATTCGCTTCATGAGAATGGTCTCCCCGAAAGTCGACAAAACATGAGTCTGCTAATTTCGTGAAGTGCACGGAAGGTGGAGAACTTTAATTATGAACGACTTTGGGAATTTAGACTGTTAGAACCAATATAATGTATGTTGTGTATAAATTTGTGTGTTCTTTACGAAAAATACTTTCAAGGTGTAAATTATTGAAAATAACTGCCGACTTTGAATGTCCCCCACAAAGTAGTGCTTCGAATTTTCTTTTTAATAAAGAATTCGAATAATAACCAAAAATAATTCGTATTCCGCAAATATTAAATTAAGTTTTTATATTTTACGAATATTGAAATTAGAGTAATGAAAATTAATGAATCAAGGTATAAGTGCACGCAGTTCATCTCGATAACCCCCTACAATGCATATACATCTTTTCATTAACAGTGGCGCTTTTGTAGTCTTATTACTTTTTAAATTGTATTGTTTTCTAGATTAGATAGTACAGATCGTTCATCGTATTACTGTTATTTTTGGTTAAGTATTACCATTACTACTTCTAATCCAATTTTTTGATACATTACTGCTCAAGAAATATAAAATTACAGAGCTAAAATGCACCTTCATTGCCACCCTTAAGATATATAAAAACTGCAGCACTATTTCTGCGAAAAACAGAAATCCTTTATTTTATCTTACTTTTTCTCAAAAAACACTTTTTGTACATTGTAAACGGTAAGTGCTGGAAAAAAAGGCGAATTACAATTAGAAAAAGACATACCAGGTGTGTCGGTAATTCCTTTCCGGTTTTTCCGGCAGATGTCACTGGCCATAAGTATGAAATGTTATGATTTGATACATATGTAATTTTATTCTACTGACATTAACCTTAAAACTACACAAGTTACGTTCCGCCAAAATAACAGCGTTATAGATTTATAATTTTTTGAAAATGTCGAGTTTTGTGCCTGAAAACGTGCATTTGCGGCACGCATTACTTTTCTTGTTTCATCAAAAGAAAAAAGCCGCTGAAAGTCATCGTTTGCTAGTAGAGACTTACGGTGAGCATGCTCCAACCATAAGAACATGTGAAACGTGGTTTCGACAATTCAAATGTGGTGATTTCAACGTTCAAGATAAAGAACGTCCTGGTAGGCCGAAAACGTTTGAAGACGCGGAATTGCAGGAGCTATTGGATGAAGACTCAACACAAACTCAAAAACAATTAGCAGAAAAGTTGAATGTGGGCCGAGTAGCAATTTGTGAACGATTACAAGCTATGGGAAAGATCCAAAAGATGGGGAGATGGGTGCCACATGAATTGAATGACAGACAAATGGAAAATCGAAAAATCGTTAGTGAAATTCTGCTTCAAAGGTATGAAAGGAAGTCATTTCTGCATCGAATAGTAACGGGTGATGAAAAATGGATTTATTTCGAAAATCCCAAGCGAAAAAAATCATGGTTATCACCTGGCGAAGCTGGCCCATCGACTGCAAGGCCAAATCGCTTTGGTCGCAAGACCATGCTCTGTGTCTGGTGGGACCAGATTGGTGTCGTATATTATGAACTGTTGAAACCGGGAGAAACAGTTAATAGTGATCGCTACCGACAACAAATGATCAATTTGAACTGTGCATTGATCGAAAAACGTCCACAATACGCTGAAAGACATGATAAAGTGATTTTGCAACATGACAACGCGCCGTCTCATACAGCAAAACCAGTCAAAGAAATGTTGAAATCACTTGGATGGGAAGTTTTATCGCACCCGCCGTACTCTCCAGACCTGGCTCCATCCGACTACCACCTTTTCGCATCGATGGGGCACGCGCTTGCAGAGCAGCACTTCGCCGATTTCGAAGAAGTTAAAAAATGGCTCGATGAATGGTTTAGCTCAAAGGAGGAACTGTTCTTTTGGAATGGCATTCATAAATTGCCTGAGAGATGGACAAAATGTATAGAATCAAATGGCCAATACTTTGAATAAATAAATTTTAACTATCCATTCTAAGTAACGTGTTTTCTTTAGCGAAAAAACCGGAAAAGAATTACCGACACACCTGGTAATGGTGTCAAGGTTACAAAACAGGAAATAAAACAAGTAAATTGGACTGTATGAACGTTTTTCAAAAAAATCACTTAATGACCTGATACGAATATTAGCTTCCAAAAGGAATTTATTCTGTTTAGCAGTTTAGCTTTTCCGTAATGGTTAATAGTAATTAATTTCGTTTTATGAAAACATTTACTCGTTTCATACCTCGCGTCATTAAATTATTAGCAATTCACAATTGACAAACAATACCAGGTTGCGTAAAACAAAAAATGTTATTTCTCATGAATCATATTAATTGCCAAAGAATGGAATTTCATATGGACGTAAATGAAAAATAACCTTCCTTGGGTAATTTTCAATGCAACGATAAGCACTGATCGATATGCATAGCATAAGTTGCGAAATTACTTACCGTAAAATAATGTGCTGCTTTGAAGGTTTCTTAATGCTTTTTTACTGCTCCATATTTACAAATATTATGATTTTGTTGTTTTGTTAATATAAAATATAGATGAAGTTATAATTCATCAAAACTGTTGTAGTGTATTTTTGCAATATAATATCAGATAAGAATATAGTTGTGTACTGGTAAACGGACTGTTCCAAATGTAAAATTGCTCCTTTTGTGTAAATAATACGAAGCTAACATTTTCCAATAACAAAATAGACATCGTAGATTGTATTAAAAGTGTTTTCATCTAGACAGGATGATCGATAAGCGAAGCATGCACCTATTTTCTTTAATTTTAAATGGAACACTCTATATACTCTTACGCTTCTGGTTTCCTCATCTAGAAATAAAGCAACGCAATGTGGGTTTCATATATTTCTAATAGATTTAGAAATATTTATTAATTTTGCCCTTAATTGCCTAAATGTAGATCTCTCCATTTCCTTTAAAATGCAAATACATTTTAGCGCAAATTTTTACGATATCAAATTACATACAATGAGTCTATCTGGACGTGGTATTAGTGTCTTCGAAACATACAGGATGTTCGGTGTTGAACACCAAACTTTGCCAAATTCAAACACCAGGAATGTTATTTTTTAAATAGCAGCATCCATTTTTTTGTAGATTTTTTTTTTACGTTTTTGTACAATGATGTTGAAAGTGAGAGATCCAGGTGATTTTTGGGTTAATATTCTTTAGCTACCGAACAAAAAATACTAACGTTGATATTGTAGTAGCTTGTTATTCAATTAAGGACGCGTGTTGCAGTTGGAAATTACATCCATGATGATGATTTCTGGTGTTAATATAGTTTGGCTATCATGAGACTAGTAAACAAAAGATACTAACATCTTCGATCTTAGACTATTGATAAAAAATTTAGAGTCTAAATAAAGGAGGATTAGGCAACAGGAATCTATATCAGGAAAAAGCGAAGGAAATATTGTATTTTACCTACCAGGATATAAAAGCTTCGCTACTCTGACCGAGGATGTTGTGAAAATAAAAAAGTCATACTGCAAAAGGTCGAAATGAACATATAAGGAGTTATCGTTATGGTAGATTGGACTCGTCAAGTGTAGCACAACATATAAACGAAACCGGGCATAATATTAAATTAGAAAACTTGAAATTGCTTAAGAATGTAACTTCGCCGCGGGAATTAAACGCGTACGAAAGTATTTACATAAAAAGTAACAAAAATCTGATGAACAGAGAGAACGGACTGTTGCCCGACTCTGTTCTTTTCAACCTATTGCAGCAAAGCTTGTACACAGTTTATATCTTGGGTTATAAAAGGGTCCTTTCCGTCTATCTGTCCGTGTTTTTCGCATGCCGTAGTCTTAAGGCGTATAGGTGGTAGAAATAGGCACTTGTATTATTTTTTTCCCGGAAGTAGGGATAGCACATATGTACATGTTAGTTTCAGAAGTTTCTCACATCATTCGGTCACCGGTTGATAATGAGGACCATTCGTGTAATTGAAACGGCCGTCCTGAATTAATTATTATATAATTAATTAAACCTATGTGGTGCGGAGGTTGCCAATACTTATGTGTTGTTTACCCAATTTGCATTTGCGCTCAATTATAGTAATCTAGTTTGCCATGTCTGATTGACGGGAGCGAGTAGGTAAAGATTTTATGGCATCCGTTCTGTTTCTTAGGGGCTCGTCCCTATCCGGCTTGACCATTTAGAATGGTTTAATGTGATTTTAGTTTTTGTTTGAATATTATCGGCACTACTAACTACTCACAGCGGAACGCCCGTCTAAACGTAAAATATACCACTCACCGATATCAATCAACAGGCGATTTGGAAGACAGTGTGACCGTTCAAGTTCATTACGAACAACCAACCCAAAAGATGATCGTCTACTAAAATTAATAAGCAAAAGAAATCGCAGAAAAACTTCACCGGAAATAGTGAGTGAATTCAATCGCGGTCGTCTGCATCCGATTTCAGTTACCATAGTCAAACGCCCCAGTTAACGAAAGCAAATTTACACGCTCAACGGTTGCAGTGGGCTCGGGAACGTCGGAACTGGACTGTAGAAGTGTTTTATGGACCGATAAATCCATATTTAAAGCGTTCGGTCGAAGCAAGAATGTGTTTGTGAGACGGTCCGCTAATGAGAGAATGCTTTCCCAGCGCATTGTACCAACAATAAAACACGGTGGCGGTTCACTTACAGTTTGGGGTTGTTTTTCTTACTTGAAAACAGGAACGATCCATAGAATCGAAGAAATAATGCGGTAAGAGGCCCGCCGCGAAATATTAGAAGCCATTCCTTCTGGGCTGTGAGTAATCGACGAGAATTTCATTTTTAAACACGTCAACGATCCGAAGCATACGGCCCGAGAATGCACACGGTATCTGCCGTCCGCCCTAGCGAGCTACTGTGAGATGAGCTCGATAGAAATTTTTGGTCCTACTTCCAAGGGACAACTTTGGAATATTATCCAACAAAAATAGAACAACATAGCAGGTGAAACACTAAGAAAACTAATCAAAAGAATGCTGTGAGTTTGTTTAGGCAGTTCTCAATGCAAAGGCTGGATTTTTTGGCGAGAAAAATATTTAAGAATTTGCTTAATAATGAATAATAACAAATAATTTTGCCTTAAATTTCGATAGTTGCTACACTTTAGAGTAACAAACTTATTTTTGGTATTAGTTGCCCTATTTGATTTTTAAAGCTTTCATTACTTGACCAAACTTCAATGGACGGTAATGTATGTACACTTATATTTATGCGATTGTGGATCTAAATATCTTGAAATCTGCCAGAGAGAGATATATGAAACCTGTATTATGTTGGCTTATGAATGAATAAACTAAAAATCTAATAAAATACGTATTTAAAATAACGAAGGAGGTTCTTGCTGCTTATCGCCCAATCTATATATCCAGATATACTTTTGAAAGATCTAAAGATTTTAACCTTGTACCATTTACACAGAAGGCGTAATTCTACAATTTCAAAAGATTGGGACATCTATGTATTTTGTTTTTTTCTGTTACATAGTGCTTTACTTTCATCAGATATAAAGCAATAAAGGCATTAATAAATAATAACAAGATGTCACAATTGTAATGTGTAAATGTAATTAGATCGCTGGTAGTGAACTGTTCTACCGGTTTTGATGACGTTTAAACGAAATAATGCGTTTTTAACTAAATGTTTATTACACATTTTTAATGTTGCACACGCTTTTTTAATTGATCATTATCTATTTTTATCGCACGTGCTACGTAACAAATCACTTAATGAACGCAAAATCTACTTATTGTTAGTTTATTGTCATAAAAGTGTTCTGTTTTATTCAAAGCAGTAATTCACGTTTATTTTTAACTACCGTCTAATCAGAAATGTTTTAAATTCATTTAATCTTTTGACATAATACACTGCGGAGAAATGTTGTTTTAACATTTTCTAAGTGAATCACTTATCTATGTAACTGAATATAAAATGTGACATTATTTATTTTATTTCCGTCTGTGGTGATGCGCCAACGAGGTATAATGCTTGACATAATCATAAGCACCTTTACAGTGAGTAAATTGTATGTGCAAAGTGCTTCATGGTCTTCTTATCACAAAAAGTGAACAGTGACTAGGGTTACGAGAAAAAGTTAACACTAGCTCAGCGAATTCTGTCCAAAGCGTTTCATGTCGTTGATTAAACATTTTTTTGTGATTGTGTTTCGTGAACGCGATTTAACAATGGCATGAAATTGACGCTAATTTTATAATTGACTTTGAGTTTACCTATCATTCAAGTAACTCGTGCCTGAATAAATCTCTAATAAAAAGGTGTTAATTTGAAGAATTCAAATTGGAATTCAAAGTGTGAGTCGTATTAATTGTCACATGTAGCCGTTAAAAAAAAAACACATAAACATAGTGTTTATGTAATGGAATTTCGCTATTCATAGTTCTCATCAAATCAAATCAAATTTCAATTGACGAAACAGAGTATTAGAGACGCTCTAGAATTCCACGACCCCTAAGTTTCATCTAAATAATTTCAGAAAATCGTAAATTTCTCCGCGTAAAAAACATTATACAAGTCTACATCATCGTAACGACCTTTATATACACTTCAACTTTATGTTAATTCTATCAAGTGACAATATTAAGTTTTTTACTTTGATCGTAAACCAAGGTTTAAAATTCAATAAACGCTGTGACTATTTTATTTCATCTACGTTCAATCTCGCTTGAGGTTATCGGCTAATTTTTTGCAGATGCAAAACAATTATTCTTATTGTGAAAGAAAATCATTACAAGTATGTTCTGACTCACAACACAATTTTAACTTTTTACAAAACAACGAACGAGCGTTTGTAAAAGTAGCCATATTTACAATAACATACAGACACGTCACCGACACAACATGAGTGCCAGATACACGGCATAACATTGTGCAGCAAGCTACCTATCTGTGTAGACGAAAATGTAACAAGCGCTATTTAAAAATAAATTAAAAAAAATACCTTCTTCAAAATAGCTCTTATGACATTAACGAGTTTATATGTGGTAAGTAAATATACGTGTGGCAAGCAATACTAAAGTATCGGCATACTTCGCACTTTATAGGTTAACAGTCCGGGACAGCTGTTTCGAGAATGCGTCCATACCCATTATAAACCGTACAACCGGAACGGTTGATAATGGGGATCCAACGTATTCTTGAAACAGCTGTTCCGGACTAATAAATTAAAGCTGTGTGGTGCGGAGTGCGCCGATATTTTAGTGTTGTTTGCCATACTACCCCACAATCCATGCTATCATCGTTCGTCAATCTACACACTAATTGACTTCTTATCGTTAACTGAAAGTAATTTCCGAATCTGCAGTGTATTGCTAACCTCCTTGGTGTAGCTAAATATTCATTAACTGATTCACTACTCTTTTGTGTGCAATGGTAAAATTTAAAATATTCTCCTATCTCTACATATTTTGGTTCATAATACTTTTTTAGCACTTGTAAAATTTCATATGTCTTTTCTTTCGGATATTGCATCACAGACTAATTCACGTGCCTCCGAGCCGTGTAAGACAATTCCTTTTCATGTTATCTTTAGTTATATTAAAAGTTTCAAATGATTGTTCCAACATTTGTAGCCAGATACTAAATTTCTGTGCTCTTGTATCGAAAAACTCCATATTGAAATTATATCCATCCTTCATTTGAACTTCGTATATATTTGTTATTTAGTACTATTAACTTACGTTGAGAAATAACAACTTGCCATATGTTGGTATGTTTTATCGTAGCCAGCCCATTGGTATTCTGGACGGTATCTTCAAACATCTTTATTTATATTATTACATTTACTTTATTGGAAATACATTAATGACGTTACTTGCGTATTAGTCAATTACAATAGAAACTAAAACACGTTGTAAGTTTTTGTTTTTTTTTATTCATTTTATTATTTTATTTATTTTACTTTACTTATTAAATATATGTATCAAGAAAATATACGAGAAAATTTACTGCGTTTAGAAACACTAGATTTTGTTTTTTTTTTTTTATTAAAATGCCTGATAATTAACAGCAAAAATCAATAATAATGGAAATAGCAGTAGTGGCGTCTGCTAATTTGGATCACTTTGTATAAAGTAATGTTGCATTTTCGTTTGAGCAACGCTAAAATAAAACACAGTTTCTAAGGAACAATTATTTATTTAAAACTAGTTTTAAAAGTATAATGAATGTACATGATTTATGGGTCGTTTGTAATCTCTAACATTATAATCACAAGGTTTTGATATGTATCTTATTTATACTTGCATCATGTTATTAAAAAATTTAATTACAAACATTCATTAATACTGTTACGGAAAATTGAAAATGAATCTTGAAATTAAAATCACAAAATTAAAAGGGACGCCATTGTAAATATGAACAATAAATTTTGTATCTAATAATCATGGTGCTTTTAGGCACAGTCGTCTTATAAAAGCCCTTTAGCTCGGAAATTTAATTCTAGAGTAGAAAAATATATTCAATCGATCTTACCCGTGGGTAATTAAATATCAAATCAGAATTTATAAATATAAAAAAATTGAGAGAGAGACAGACAAATAGATAAAGGGGTGGGAGAGCAGGAGAAGGGAGAGATTTTATCATTCAAAAAGAAAAAAGCTGAAATATATTACACTGTGTACAAAAATAAATATGTATATTATATAGTTTGGATTTGTTTCTCTAAATATTAATCAGTTCGCATTTATATTTATATGGACGTTCAGTTCAGTATGGCCTCCAAACTCCGGATGGATCAGTAACTTGCACCTGCGTTCTGTCGCTTTCCTCTATCTGCCCGTGACCTTGCGTTACGTCAGCCTCATTGTTGGTCGCTGTCTGACCTATTTCTAATGTTGTTCTTGCCGGCGGCAGCGGTAAGTTCTCATTGAAACTTAAATACTGGTCGATCTTCTCCGGGTTTCCGTGCAAGTGGAAGTGGATTTGGTTTTGGTTCGTCGTCGAATATTGGATTTGAGGATAGATAATCGTCGCGCCGCTGGATAGATACTGCTGGTTATTATTGGGCGGGTTGTAGTAGTTATAATTGGTTGGATACGTCGTATGGCTGCTCCAATTGTTGGGATAGTACGCACAGTTATCGAGATACCTGCCGTTTGGAGATACCATTGGATCTAAATCAGCCTTTGCGCTGTTGAAGATCGGCGCAGGGGATGTTAGAGATGTGCTAATGTATTCATGTTGCGTTTGTTCCGGCAATACTGTAAAAGAAAGAAAAAAAAAGTCATTTTACTATAGTTGTTGAAACTTGTTGCTGTAAGTAAACATAGCTACGTAATTCTAATTTGGTTTCTAGGAGTCCTTAAATCACACTGTCTAATGGGATCGGTTGGTGGGAGACAACTAAATTATTTTGTAGATCGTAGACCCCCCAATAATAACTGGTGAAAGTAAGAACAGGCCAGAACTTGAACTTGAACCCGGGTTGCAAATTCAGATTTTAAGAAATTTGGTGGAAATGTACGTAGCAACTTTTCTTATTCGTAAAGTTCACTTAGAAGGAGGGAGTAGATTTTCAGTTTTTTTCAATATAACTGCAGAACGGAAACAAATAGAAAGAAGCGATAATGCAAAAGCTGTATCATATATAAGGATCTTTTGGAATACGTAATTAACATATGCAGAGGAGGTGACGTTTAAGGGTAATTCTTATATCCACAATCTTCTTGTGACAATACTAAAAAATCTTAAATCTTAAAAGTCATTTAGACGTTATATGGGACGTTTCTAAAGAAAATATCACCACGATCTTCAGTTCTTTTGAATGTAAGTCTATTTTTCTTTTTCGTATTGTTACAAAAGGATGAGTTAGCTTTAAACGTAACACACTGTGCATACGTTCAATCACGTGTTCAAAAAGATCCTTAAATATGGTACAATTTGCGTTTATACCTTCCTTCTATTTTTCAAAAATCTGGCAACTTTTAAAACGAATTTCCACAGATAAAGTTTTGTTAAGTTGTCATTTTGGACTTATGCTTTCTTGGTGTGATATAGTTTTATATTGTGTTGTCACATAGTGCCATGGTTCGTTCTGTTTTTCATAGAAAACGCTTCTATTTGAAATTTTGGACTATTTTTGTCTTAGAAATGTTAGAAAAATTCGTTCAAGCTAGAAAATACAACATTTGATCCAGGTGAAAATTTTGAAGAAGATTACTGAATTTAAGTTTTATTCTGGTTAATATGAGCTTGAGATTTGAATTTGGACTATCTTAGATATGTTTATTCACTTTTCTAGGCATTGTTTCGGCTTTTAACAGGTCACCGATCAATTGTTGCAAAATTTATAGGTTAGTAAATATAAAAAGAATGGTCTAAATACGTAAATATAAAAAGCCGAAATGTTATGATATGAATATATTTATTATATCAAATGAATCGTTGCTAGTATCAGTAAAAGTTATCTATGATCACAAATAAATTTGAAATAGGTAAGAGGTTGGGGTTCTTAGAGATGATAGCGTTAAAAGGATCTGATTAGTCTTTGAAGATTTGTGTGATAAGACTAAAATATTTTTTCGTGTTTTAGTATACATAAGCAATCGTGTTAGTATATACCCTTTACACATGAGCTTTTTCTGTCTTATGCAATACGTATCTTCTGACGGTCATCTCAAATGTTTATTTCTTCCTTTTCACAATGCTACTAAATTTGCTGGAATTTACCTCTAAAAACTATTTCGAAATTATGCAGTAATCTACGTAACAGTCGGTATTTCAGCTCTTTTTTCCTTTAAATTTATAGCTACAGAAGACAATTGTGTAGGAAAATCCCAAGTTACGTCAGAACTCTGACAGCAACAACGATAACCATTTTTTGTTATATTTCAATCAAGCTTGTTTATTATTTGAGATGCTTGTATAGCACACTAATTTGACCGCGGTTAGAGCTTAAATCACGAATTTATTCTAAGTAGCATGTCGATGAAGTAACTTGCTTTCACCGCCGTTACCGACAGCATATCATAAGTAAAGTCCCACAAATTAGTATTACTGTAATAGGTGTGTCATGGGATGCATTTTGCAGTTATTGCAAACATTTAAAAAGTACTTTAGCTGTATCATATTCAGCTTTAAGTTCAGAAATGAAACTGTTTTGACTTTTCCCAACCCCGCACTATGTAAACGATTGTAGTATAGGTTTTGGGAAGATATCCTTGAATACACTTGGAGATATTGCATCTAACAACATGTAACTATTGCTACTTTTCAATAAATATTTCAGAATCCCAAAGATTCTTCGATTGCAGAAGGGGTCCTTTTAGAATATTGACATACAGTTTCGCACAGTGTAAATATAAGAGGATATGTGGGTACTTGAAAGTTTTTGTAAATAAATTGTTGTATTACTCGTACCTACTACTTTGTATATGCGAATATTCACAAAGAAGCAAGCAATCAGTGCTCCAAGGGTTGCGATGGTGATATTTGAGAAGTAAAAATCATACACAAAGGAATGACCAGCAAAATACGATCTCCACTTTTACCGTTACACGATCAAATTTCAGATTATCGTTTGGGTAAAATCGAAAACAAAATTGGATACCCATATTAACAGCTTCACATTGCACTAACGTCCCGCACGATAAGCTCAAATAGATCCTACTCGAGAATTTATTGACCAACAAACCACATTCACTTGACATAAATACTTCTGTAGCCGTTTTTGCATGTTCGAATACCTTATCAATTATTTCACCACTACCACCACGCCGAATAATTGTGGTCGATTGAGGATATCGAGTTGATGGAGGTATTTCGTTAATGCGGAACATAAGTATAGGCATGCATATGTACGTAGGTGCTATCCTGCGGTGGAATACTGAAGCTAAATTTGTCATTTCCTTTCCTTTACCTGTAGGTAAGTGTAGCGTCGAATTGTGCGAAAAATCCGATTGACCTTCGTAGAAGGTTGAAGATTGTGGAGGTGTGTACGGTGTGTAAGGCGCGCTTTGCCATGGCGGTTGCGTGCAGTGCGAAGACGAGGTTGGATTCATGGTGGTCGGCGTTGTGGTATCTGAAAAAGATATAAATTACGGTTAGTTGTTATACTAGAAAAATGTCCATTCAATAATTGGGTCATTTGTTGTTAATGACAATGACACAATACTTATGTTTATTTTATCTTTAAAATTACGGAACATCCTGTATGCCTTACACCTTAAAAAGAACGCATAAATAATATAATCCAACATTACATTTTTGATATGCTGTTGATAAGAAAATGTTTGATATTTATTTAAACGTTGTGGTATTGATAAAATTAAATTCGTTTCTATAAACATAATTAAAACGTAAAATATACAATTTATGAATCTGAAAATCGAGGAAAAGTATAATTGTATTCATATAAATTATTACGTTATTAACAAATATGCAGAAAACAAAATAAGTTTACAGTCACAATATTTCCTTTGATTACAAGAAAATACGCGACAAATTTAATCTGAAGTAAACTTTCAATTGCAGCTTATAGCCAAAACCATTAAATAACCGTAAAGTGGCAGTAACACATTTTAATTCCAACTAAAAGACAATTGATTAGTTACAAATAACTTGGATCGTTTCGAAATTATATAACCTAGAACTTAAGGCATGGAAAATGGCTTTGGACCACATCCAAGATAAGTGGACCAATCAGCATCCGTATTTACTAAATAAGAAGGTGCTATGGCTCATTTATTGCGCAAAAGGCGTTACCTTAGAAGACATTGAAAAAGTCAAAGTTGTTGGGCCGAATATTTTCAAAGAGTTTGTTTATGATGAATTATTCACACAGAGAATTTTTGATTCAATTGTTTATTATTATTATTATTGCTTTTCGGTTTTACTTATAACTACGAAAGCGTTATTTTCTTTTAATTGATATTAAAAAGGTAAAACATATACCATGTGGAAAAGATCATTCCATCGGGTACGTACCACGTTTATATGGGCATTTGATTTGTAGTTAATCTGTCGTATCCGAAAGAGAAGACAGTGTTTAATTATTAATATTAATAAGTTATATGATTCCTAGATTCAATGAACAAGTATTTTCAATATAAACTAATAGGTTTAGACGTACCAAAATTAACAAAGAAATTATTAAAAGCTCAAACTCGAATAGTGGTTGTTCTCGATTATCACGTCTAATTAAAAAAAGATTATTATTGCTATTGGTAAAGAAATAGTAGCCATTAAAAGCTAAAGAGATCGTGGTATAAAAGAGTGTAAAGAAAGTGGATAAGTTATTTCTCTCAAGACTGCAAGTCTTTGACAGCTATCTTCGATGAAACTGTAAAAAATTCTGTGAATTCTTCAAAAACAATTTACAGTTTTCTTTATAGAAATGAGCTTCCCACATTGAATAAGGCATGGCAGAAAAAGAAAAGGTTTCAAACGAAGGTTACAGTGTTTAGTTTCCAACGATTAAATTGCTGATAACTAAAGTTCGCCACTTTCCGTGCGCTTCACGAAATTAGCGGAGACTACACAAACTCGTGTTTATTCGCCTCATGAGAATGGGTTCGTGTTGCCTACTGGTTTCCCTGAGAGTCGACAGAAAGCACGAGTCTGTCTAGTCTCTGATAATTTTGTGAAGCGCACGCAAAGTGGCGAACTTTAGTGAAACTAAGCCTGCAGAAACAAGTTGCGCTTCACGAAATTAGCAGAAACTAGACAGACTCGTGTTTTGTCGATTCTCGCGGAAACCAATAAGCAACACGAACCTGTTCTCATGAGACGGATAAACACGAGTCTGTGTAGTCTTTGCTAATTTCGTGAAGCGCAACTTGTTTCTGCAGGCTTAGTGATAACCATCAAAATTGCTAAGGAAAACACGCCCAACGCTTTTCAATTAAATATCCTTTCTTTATTTTCCGTCACTTAATTTAAATTTAAAGAAATTGCCCAAACTGATCTCCGTTGTTGTCTATGCACGTCTGATATTTCTTAAAAAAAAAAACAATTTGGGCAGTCATTATCCCGACAATGCCTATCCAAATCAAATGTTTTCGAATCGCTAAAACATTATGCGGTGGTGCTGCATCTTCTTGCCAAATAATGCTGTTTAATTGATTTTTTACGAAGTTTGGTCAATAAGTTATCAAATTGTAGAACAATTGTTTTCAAATGTGTTTTGGATATTCATTTAAAATTATAGAAAGTTGACCCAACCACTCTGATTTGAAAAATTAAATTTTTCTTTTTTTCAGACCTTTTTATTTTTATTGCTTTTTTCTTTTGATCATTTCTTCGTTTTCATGAGTGCCTATCCTTCCGATTAAAAACGCAAGAAATTGAAGAAGTGGTGCTCGTATAATTTCATTTAAGAAATTGCTTGCTCTACTCGATGAACTGAGGAGACGCTTTTATTTGACGGGTTTTAGCAGTTTAGCACTGCTTGTCGTGAGGTGTGCTGTTAAATGTTAATTTTTTACCTTGAAAATAAAGCAAAATTTTAATGTTTCTTCGTACAAGATTTTTAGTGAAACGCTAAGGGGTAATAGTGAAGTGTTTCAGTGTTCTAGTGCTACAGTATTCGAGTACGTGATTTATTAAGATTTTTAGTATTTCTTACATAACGGTTAACATTTACAAACGTATTTGGAAAGGACCTAGATTCGGTTCCACATATTCTTTGCTTGAAAAGTACTTGTTTTTATTATTTTTTACATAAATATAGAATATTTCCACTTTTCTATAGATTCACAGCTACCAAAAAATTATTAAATGTTTTACTTTGGCATGTTATTTTTAAACTCTTTTTGCTTTCTAACTCAGAATACTTTCTAATTCTATTTAGTAAGTCACTGAGTAGTTCTTTTTCTTCTTGTTGTCCTATCCTTTTGCCTTTTCAGCCGTTGTTTCTTTCCATTTCCTCTATCTGGTCTATGTATTGTTTCATTTGTCTGCCTTTGCTGCTTTTTCTTGTTTCTCCTGCACTCATTATCTTTTTGGGTTAATTTTTATTATATGGCCACACCAGTGCATTTGTTGTTTTTTTATTTTATCCGTTATTAGTATTTTTTCGTTTTTTCTTTATGTTTTCCTTTCTAACTTTATCCCATTTTGCTTTCCCTATTATTCTTTTAAAACGTTTCATTTCTATTGCGTTTATCTTTCTTGTCTCCTGCGTTTTCTGTATCGTCCAATTTTCGGCGGCATATGTTATTGTTGGTACCGTTATCAAGTTGTGAATTTTAATTTTTACCCCTAATTTTTATTTATGTCCTAATATGGTCTTATTTAATGAGTACTATAGTCTTGTTGATTTATTTGCCCTGCTTGTTATTTTTGTATTTATTTTTCCATATTCTGAAATAATGCTACCTAGATACGTGTACTCCCTCTAACTACATACCTTTGCAAGGTATGATCTTGTTGCTTTGATTTTCTCCAATTCTTTTATTGACTACCATTAATTTTGTCTTATCGGTGTTTATTTTCATTTTTATATATTTTTAGATTAATCAGCTTCTGCATTCTATCTTTACATTAACATTCAGTAGTAAGTTATTTAGCTTTATTGGTTCTAGGTTTTTGCATCCTATTATTGTGTCTAGTTGCCTTCCTTTACTGTCAATTCTTTTTACTAATTTGTCCATTATTATCATAAGTTGCTATATACGTTTGCTCATTCTAAATTCTCCTGATCTACTTCCTCCTATTTGTATCACTAATTGTATAATGTCACATGTACAAGGGCTCTCCAAAAATATAAAATTATTTATGACCGCCTTGCCATTACTAAAGGTGTCCCATAAGGTTTGATTTTGAGCCCTATTTTGTGCTTAATATATACGCCATTTTCAACTAAACGCATAAAACATTGCTTAGCTCACGTTTATGTCGATGCCGCACAATAATATATATTCCTTTCGCCACAGGAATGGCGCACTGCGATGACGTTTATAAATGAAGATCTCTTATTATTATATAATGATTCAATTACACTAAATCTACAAACTAACAACAAAATTTAATGTTATTCTCTTTGGTAAGAAGTATTTGTCAGGAATTGGAGCAAGTGTTTGGCATTGTGGTTAATAATTAAAAGATTCCGGTGGTTGGCAAATCAAACAGCTCGGGTCTATGGATTGATAACACGTTTCGATATCAAGAGCAAATTACCAAATACATTAAGACAGCTTTCCTAAATCTGAGACAATTGTATGTTTATAAAAACTATTTATATTCTAATATTAAAATAAAACTATGTAAAGCTTATGTTCTGTCACGGTATGCCATTGATTCTGTTACAGCCTACAATTTAAACAAAATCTAATTTTTAATCATGGTGCGTATGATTGCATAATTTGATATGTTGCCTTTTAGTGATTTTTTCTTTATACTTTTGTTTTTTTTTTTATTTTGAACATATTTGTTATTGATTTTTTTTGTATACAATAAAGATATATATACGTTATAGACTGTCACCCGTATGTTCCCTTTATGGTAGAAATGAGTTTAACAGGTTAAACCCTACAAAAGATTTATGCTCAAACTCAAGTCATGGTTTTAAAATCCAGTTAATGCTAATGAGTTCAATGTACAAGTTTAAGTTCAAGGAAACTTACACTATTTCGGTACATTTGAATTAATATAATTTGGCGACACACTAATGCGTCTATTAATATAACACCTCGTTATTAGAAGTTCAATAATCCGCCTTACGAAATCCATAAAAAATTGGCATTGTCCGTTTAGGAATGCATTTTAGTTATGTTTGCTGTGAGTCAGACGCATTGTTTTGGCATTGAGTACTATACAAATTACATGTACTGTATACATTTACATACATACATACGCTATATAAAACGAAACAACAAAGGCGCTACAATTAATACATATTTTATTAAGTCGCTGTTTACCCGAATGGGACGCGGAGGCGATTTGTGTTTAAAGAAGTGCCGTCGTTCATTGCGCTCGATCGTTGGTAAAATAAAGGGATTGATCGGTGTCAGTGTATCTTTTATTGTATGCTAGAACCAAAACGAATTGCAAATCATACTCATTAAGACATGACGAAGTAAGCAATGGGAGTTTATGCCGGAATATTTTGCACCCGTCATATTAATAGTACCTATATTTTTCAATTGATGACACTACATTTAACTATAGATATATTTGAACAAAATATGTAGTAAACAAAAGTTAGTTACCATCAAGCAATTGTTCGTATGTGTTTACTTCGACACTGTAAACCAGATATTTCAAATGGGTCCGAAGAAAAGAATCCAAAGGGTTTAGGTCGGAAGACCTTAGGGGCCAAGCAATAAAATTTCAATAAGACTACTAAAATTCGTATTAAAAATAAATTCGCAAAAACTACATTTTTGAATTTTTGTCTTGATCGATCCCAAACTTTTCAAATTCTATATTATTCATTTAACTGTGTTTGGTAATGGCTTCTGATGGATATCGAACGGCAAAGGTATTGCATGTTCTTGATATAACTTTATTGTATTCTCCACAAGTAGTAAACAAATTTAAACAGTCCTTGCTTGTATAATTTAAACGCGCTTACATTGTTTATAATTGTAAACTAAATAACAACCTTCGTTCTAAAAAAGTTGCACATAAACGTCTTTTTCTTAACTTATTGCAATGGCTACCATATCATATTAATAGTCTTATTGGTGTTAATACCATGGGAAATACGAGAGTCATTCAACAAGTCCTTACAAAAAGATTACAAAAACAAAGCATCTTCTGTAGATCTTTATTTATTTTTCAACATAATCTAGACACTTTTGCGAGTGTTTTTTTTTCAGCTTTATTAAGCCCTCCATAAAGTAGGATTTTGGGAGGTCCTCAAAATAGTCATCTGGTTGGGTTATGACTTTCTCGTTCGACGTGAATCGTTGTTCGCCGAGCCATTCTTTCAAATATGGAAATAAAAAGAAGTCATTGGGGGCCAATTCCGGCGAATACGGTGGATGTTGTACTAATTCGGAATTTAATTCCATAATTTTGGCCATCGAAATTGCGCAGGTGTACACCGGTGCTTTGTTTTGATGGAAGAGGATCCTTCTCTTTTTCAAATGAGGAGACTTTTTCTCAATTTCTTCGCTCAACCGGTCCAATGACGACGCATAATACTTTCCAGTTATTTTTGATCCTTTTTTCAAGTAATCGGTATAGATGATTCGGCGTGCATCCCATAAAACCGAGGTCAACGCCTTGTCGGCCGATTTCACCGTCTTCGCTTTCTTCGGAGCCCGTTCGTCTTCAAAAAGCCAATGTTCCTCTGTCTCTGGAGTGTAGCAGTGTATCCATGTTTCGTCCATCGTTATGTATCGATGAATCGATAGACTTGCGAGGAAACGCGTCAAAACAGCCTACATGATTGATTTTATTCTCCACTGAAAGCAAACGCAGCACCCGTGTTGCCGAGATTTTTTCACACTCGCGCAAAATTGAAAATACTGTGCTTTGCGATATGCCTGTAGCCTCAACTATTTCGCGCACTTTGATTCGTCGATTATTCAAAACTATATTGTGGATTTTGTCAATCATTTCGGGGGTAGGCATTTCCAGTGGACGTTCAAAACCATGTTCATCTTTTGTGGATGTACGGCCACGTTTAAACTCATTTACCCAATTGCGAACAGTTGCTAACGCAGGAGCGGACTTGTCATGAACTACCCAGATCTTTTGGAATGCCTCCCAGTTTGAATGTGACTTTAAACCAATAAGAAAGAATATCACTGCCGCGGAGAATGATGACCGCGAACAGAATGTCTCTACTGTACACGGTATAATTATAAAAGTCGAAAGATAATTCAAAGGTTAATATAAATATGCACATTTTCAAGGAATAGTTAAAAATATCAAAATCAAAGAATATTAGTTTGTTCATAATAAAATATTTGTTATGGTATTGTAAATATAATTACCGTATAATAAAATGTTTGTTGTTAATTTAACCATAACTTCAAATTGTCACATTGATTTTTTAGTTGTGCACGTAATGTGACAAAGTTGAAAAATATCCGTTAAATGTTCCATGCAATAATGATTATAAACGCACCCAAATGAGTGCTTTTGTAGGTCTTTAAGAAATGCTAACTGCAAAATTATCTTGAAAAATATCCATTTTGTCGGTCTGCCAAAAATTTTCTAAAAATGCAAATATGGTCAGAAATACCAACATAGTGGTTTTACCAAACAAACAGCAGCTTCCAGCATCACTGGAAATCTTTGATAATTTTAGTTCAATAGCACATATATCGATAAATGCAGTTTCTCATGGACAGTCTGTATAATATATGTATATAATATAGTATGACAGAAAAAGAAGCCTGAATGAAGAATGACTAATAGCGCATAGAGAAAGAACAAAATTGTGGTTATCAATTAGCAAAAGAATGTTGATCATTCTACACTTCCCTGCGACAATATGTCTGCACCTTATAGACACACATAAGTATATATGTAAACATTTGGCAGTTCTTCTTATGTAATGATGTGGGTTGTTTCGATTTGTCATTTACATGCTATTAGTTTCAATATTTGTGGTTAGAGTTGATCGCGTCGTACGATGTTGTGTATATGTAGGCACAATATTTACATGAATCATTTCGTTGAAGTGTTTGAATGTTCTTAAACGAGAATGAGTGTATACAAGTAGACGACGGGAATATACCAGCAGCAGATGTGGTAGATATAATGAGAATTACTTCAAAAACGATTACAACAATAAGCTAATAGTTTTTCAATCTAGGAAGCACCTCACGCGCGTTGTCATTGTGACGACGTGATTAATGAAAGCAAACAGTTCACTATTTTAATGGTGACGAACGCGTGTTACCAATGAATATTCTATTGTTCAAGTGATATAATCAAGAAGAGTGATTAATACATTTTACCCATCAGTATACAAGAATATAAGACATTGAGCTAATATAACATCAATCGAAGGTTAATCAGTATGCTTGACCATAGAAAGTAATAAACACTATTAGATTCTAGTAGATTTCTAGGAAATCGTGCTATTTTTAACTTAAAATGAATAGAAATAAGAGTAACTGTACAGGTTAGGAGACTCATGGAACTATTAAGCGGTTATTGTAGGCAAAAAGGACTTCAAGTTTGTCACTCTTTTGTATGCAGAAACGTCATACTCCATCTGCCATTTCTATAGTGTTATTATATGTAAATATATGCGAAGAAAAATAAATTTAAATTGTCTCAAAAAGGCGCGTGTATAAATCGTATACGTTACATTTATCATGTACTCTTTTCTTATTAGCATTTATGAGCGGGCTTTCCAATAATTTTCCAAGAACAAAAAAGAAAGCAGACGGTTATTGTTGTACGGAAACAATAAAATACATGTCGAGAACAGGCTTTGCATTGTCTTTAGATATCTTTTTCATAAACGAAACTTGGATACTCTACCAGGCAATACAATACAATCTGTACATGCTTTTAAATAAATACAAAAAGTATGAATATTTCTAAAAATATGTGGTGCTGAAAGTTTCCCATCGAGTGCTAATAAGACTCTCTTCTACCCGGTAGGTACAAAACAGACGTGATGTGTTGAAAATGTCGTATTTCTCTGACCACCCGCTACCGCTGATCTATAATTTAGTATACCGATACCTTCGTAGTCAAAAGGAAAAAAAAGCGGAAGTGACAAATTAATTGCAGATTGTTTGCGTGTGTGGTTCGGGCGAATGGTTGTTTATGTGAACGTGTGTGGCAGAGGGAGTGATCAAATGAAAAAGAGAATGCTATCAACTTTAAAATTCCCCGCCACTTATGTGTTTATAAGATTAATTAATCATTCTCATATGCATATGGAATAGTGATACTGCTCAAAAAAATATTACCAAATGAACAGATTTATTTTCGGTTCATTTACGACGAATTAATTTGCTCATAATAAACGTTAATTCATTGTAAATAATCAGGTTTATTGCCTCAGAGTGAATTGATTTATTTGAGACTTTTCATCTGTAAAAAAAAAAATAAAATAAGAAAAAATACAGTTTAGCCACCGCTAATAGACATTAAGTCAACTTGTTTCAAATGGACCAATGCTCTTGGGGATGGTAGAAAATTATAAAATACATTTCCACGTTTACTTAATTTTCCCCAATAATGTTATATACTTTGGCGTTAAATGGTGTCCTTTGAATTAACTGCTAGACAAGCTCATACGTACGTCAACAACTCGACTTTTCTGCGAATAGCGTTTACAACAAACTTAGAAAAAACTTATCTCAACTGAAAGATATTAACTGTATAAATTTGAAAAAATATCGGAGAATATTGGACTTTTCCATGCTTTAATGAATTCTGAGGTGTTTACGTAAATTTTGCAATTAGTAAATTTATTTTTCGACATAACCTCCTTATATCTATATACATAGTTCAGCGATGTTTTAATCTTTTTTAAGCCATTCTAATAACAGGATTCGTCGAACTCTGCAAAGCAGCCCCGTGTTTCCACGATGACCTCTTCATTTCATTCTTTCAAGCTTAAAAAAAATAGGGGCTAAAGGGGCCAAATCTGGGGAATATATCGAATGGGGTACGAATTCGTACCATATCTGGACTAGGTTTGTTGTCGTAATTACCGATGATTGGGTCGGTAGAGACCTTTTTCTTTTTAGTGCAGTATTGACTCTGTCCAACAAATTTAGCACTGCCCAGTGATTGTCCTTCCCTTTTTTAAATAATCAATTAAGATTCTGCCTTATGAATCTCAAAAAATCGTCACCATATCTTTTCCAGCTAATGGTGCACATTTGCGGGGGAAAACCCATTTTACCGATTGATTTTGGTCATGCACTGATCTATCCATATCTCAACTACAGGCACATATTGCCGCAGAAATTCACTCATCTGGCGCTTAAACATGTCCATACATTGCTTTAAGGGATTTGATCAACTGTCAGCAGACGATATCATGAACATTATTGATCATGTTATCCGTAGTCATCTCAATCAGGTTACCTGGTCGCTCCTCATCAAGAACGGATGTTTGACCACGTCTAAATTCATTAAATCAACATCTGATGGTGTGTTCAACTTCTCTTCGATATCTGCACACGTTTTCCCATCTACGATTTCCCAAATACATAAACTTGCTCACTTTCAACACCTTTCCAACCAACACTAGTCGATGAATCTTTGGAATGTTGACAGACATCGACTAAAGAATAGTACTGACAGTCGGTAATGCAAATTTTGTCAAAGCACAGAGCGCCATTAGCGGTACTTCTCACAACATCCTCTTAAGTGTGTACTGTACCTAGGGTCAGGGTGTGAGGTGGGTGGTGTAGTGACGCCGAATTTTAGCAAGTTTAATTAACAGATTAGCTGGTACGCTTATTAATATATTTGTATGTATGAACAGTGAAATATCAACATAATAGATGAAAATGTTCTATTTGCACGGTGTACTTTAAAGGCTTTTATAGGTTTTTTCTCTATACTTACTTTTTCTGTTGGATATATGTATTTTATAAGTAAATGTCCCTCTCTGCTTTTTGTTTTTTTCTTTTCAGTATTTACATCATCTTATAATCCGATAATTGTGGTAATAAACACAATAGTGTTAATTATGTAACTTTTTGTGGTATTGAGTGAGTACTCTTCAGATAATTATGCTTTAACATGTCCTCCAATGGATTTGTCAAAACATTTGCTTTATTAGTTTCATAACATTTATCGATTGTTATGACAACTACGTCATTAGAATTATGCCGAGGAAGCTTAATTATTATCGAGGTGCTTATTTAATGTAGGCAACTACATGTTTTTAGTTTTAGTTGAGAAATTAGTTTCTTATCCGAAGTATTTCAATTGATTTTATTATCAGGCGTATATTTTTTTGAAACAAGAAATACGATACTTACCTAAAATAAACTTTTATTGTAATTATTCTTATCAAGGAAATGATCTCTTGTCCTAAAGGAGTTGCCTTCCTGCAGTCGAAATTATTTTTCTTTCAATTTAGAAAATAACTTTAAAAGACATATCTGGATCAAGTTATTTTCTAAAACTAAAAACTCGTACATTTGACTTAAGAAGTTAAATACTTAAGTTAAGTAAAGGAAATGTTTTATATTATATACATTATACTTGACTCAAGAAACATATTCTTGTTTTACTTTTCTGTGTGTTATCACTTCTTCATCATAAAAGGTGAAGCGTAGTCAATTATTCTCTAACATGCGAATGGTGATTGGGTATTGTACGGGAGTCACCAGGAAAATCTAAAACTTAACCCTGGTGGATGACGAATACACAGCGTCTAACAGTGTCTCAGCCAAGAACAAGCTCTCTTACGACTGGACCATCGAGCCATTTAATCAAACCCACTTTATGTTTGTCAAGCTATTTCTAAATACCTGCATATATAAGAAAATCGTTTATTTTTGGTTATAAATTATAAATCATTTCTTATAGCCATTTTAAAGAAGTTGATAACTTATCAATGAAAATCTGGTAGTTTATAATATAAAGTTTTCAATGTACAATGTACTTGACGGTTATATTTATTTGATTAACTGGATCGGAATCATTAGACGAATTGAGGTTGATAACAAATATGGAAAATGTAAAATATTAGCTGACTGCACACGATGTTAAAGTAATTTATCTAAAACATTTTGCCTTTAGAAAAAAGTTTATGATGTGATACAAATCTTTTTCGGGCGTATTACGCAGTGTTGTCTGGTATTCTTGATAATGTTCATTAGCGCAATTTGAGCTGTATATAACTTGCATTCTAAGAAAAGTAAACATATTGGAAATAGATTTTCAGCTCAACGAATGAAGCAAAAATGATTTTAACAGCGAACATATGCATTTGCGAAATATCAAAATACTTATGTTGTGAATTCATCTAGTGATAAATCTATTGAAAATTTCGACGGGTATCTTAAAATTCTTTGGAGTTATTCCCGTTTTTAAAAGTGACAATCCGCTTTTGATTGAGAATCATTAAGCTTCATTTCAGACATTCTTTGTACGGGTTGCTGCTGTAAGATTTATCCGTTAGTAAACAAGTACAATGGATGTAGTTGAATATATTGTTTGATATAACCAAAGCCTTGGATTCAGTAAGTATTGTATTTATTTCATCATTAATACTAACATCATTTTTACACCAGAGAAGACTATTATTTGCCTAACGCGCTATGCTAACAGTTTCGGGGTACAGGGTTCGAACCCTTTAGGTTTAAGGTGTAATATTGACTCACGGCCGGCTATGTACTGACTTTCTTTAATTCAATGCTTTACTTCGCGGTCCACGTAACAAACTTTATTTTCGTTATATTTTTACACAAACTTTTAACATACAGTTTTCAAAATTAAGATGAATTTTACTAGAAACTAGAAATAACATAGTACACAACTTAATCGCACTTATTGTCACCAATTATTGCGATTTTCAAATTTTTTTTATGCGGATCTTAATGCATGTGAGAGGACAAGTGTATACCTAAGCTAATAAAAGAATATATGGCGTAGAATACACACAACGCTGGGCAACATACACTACAATGTCTGTTACGAAAGGTAATGGATATGCGGATTTATTTTCAGTAAACAGTATGAGTAGATATGTTTGAATTTCAAAATCAATTTATTCTATTATTCTACAATAAAATATAATTCTGGATTCATCGTCTTATGGTCAAGCAAAATGTGAATATTGGAAAAGCAATTAACGTGTTCGTTTCTTTCAAATTGAGCAGCATACAGCGCGATGTTTTGCGGTATTTTCTTGTAGGTTTCTTTGCGGTTTCATTCATTGTATGTGTTTGATTTTATAACATTTGCACTATCTAAGATTGTTACGTTTGATTTTGTTTTCGTAAATCATGGTGTGTTTGTCAGTGCATTCCATAGAATTTAAGTCGTTTTCTACATAGAGACATTCACGTTTTCTGTGGTGGTAGCTGTTAAAGAATTCATTTTACAGCATCTGCTAACTCTCTAATCTTAATTCGACGGTTATTTAGTACTATTTGGCGAATTTCTCTGACATTATTGATAGTGTTGCAGTTTTTGACCGTTTTGTCGATCAAGCTGGTACCACCATGTTTAAATTCAGCTGGCCAAGATTAATGGTGTAGAGTTCCCGTGAACAGCGTTCATCTCGGCTTTAATTCGCGTATTTTTCCATTCTTTACAGAAATACTAATATCGACTGGCTCGAACGATTGTTAAGCAACAACTAAGCGTCCAACATGCTCGAAATTTTCAACATATGCACAATTATAATAACGGAATGTTTCTGACAAGTAACGCCATCTCATGTTAAGACTTGAAACTTTTCAGACTACCCTGGTAATATATTTTTTTTCTCTAAGTAAGCTTATAGGATTTCTTCTTTGAAACTTCTGCAGAGAATACATGTTTAGTTAATCAATATTATTGTGACAAGGGCTTTTTATTTATACCAAAAGTTACCGATGACTACTTGAAGTAAAAACCTTGCATGTGGGATATAAGATTATGCGATTATGCATTGAAACGTATGAACATTAGCCGCCCGGCTAGTTAATAATAATCATTCAAATTTTCGCATTAAGGAGTTCCACGAATCCACGTTAGTCACTAAATATAAACTTTTTGAAGAACATAAATTAGAATAAACTGTATAAATAAGTTCGCAGAATTCTACGACTTGCCTAACGTACGCTGAAACGAAAAAGTTATCATACAATTAATGCGAATTAATGCGACAAATACGTTGTTACATACAGTGCTTTGT
>LR736888.1:3466848-3531386 GCA_902654985.2 Oryctes borbonicus
CTCAATATTGTTAAATAATGTCCCTCCGGATGTTACTTTTTTTTTATTTCTTAATCTATTCTTCTATTTCTTGCTAATGTCGAGCCCAATATATAAATTTGTGTGATTGTACCACTTTCTTATTCCATAAATGTTGTTGCTCTGTTGTTCCCTATGGTCATCGTTTTCGTTTTTTCTTCATTGGTTTCCTGTTTTCCTGTTAAATGTTTTCCGTTTTTCGTAATAATTACCACCATCCGCGTAACACAGCTTGGATATCAGCTTATTTCCTTTATCGCCTCGTCTAATACTACTCTTAGTAGTAGAAAACTTAGGATACAACTCTGCCTAGGACCCAAAGTTGTTTCAAACAATTTTGATTGTTCTTGCTTTGATCTTGCGGAATTCTTTATTTCTTTATATCATCTCAGGTATACAGAGTTTGTGTTCTGTCTGATGTTCTTCTCCGTGTTAACATTTCCCTTTTAATTTTGTCAAACGCTTTTTCCAGTTCGATGAAGCATAGATGTATAACTTTCTTTTCTGTTATTGCCTTTTTTCCTATTTGTCTTATTATGAAAGTTGCATCATTTACTCCTCTATTTTGTCGAAATTCAAATTGTGTTTCTCCTAGTGACCGATCTAACTAAGTTTGTTTTTATTCTTTTTTCTAATATGCTAGCGTATATTTTCGCTACCGTATTGATTGGCGTTACATCTCTATAATTTTGGCAGTTTTTACTATCATAAAGGTGTAATGATACAGATTGTTCAATCTTCTGGTGCGTTGCTTTGATTATATCATTCATTAATTTTGCGTTTGTCTGTGAATACGAAAAGTCTACGGAAAAAGTAAAAATACTCCCAGAAGAACAATTTAGAAAGTGTTTAAAATAGTTTTTTTTCGAGAAATAAAGACTGTGTAGGTCCAAAATTTTAATCTTTGAAGCTTAACTACTTCACAGTTTCTCTAAATTGTTGTTTAGTATTTTGTATGGGTGATGTTTTAAATAATGTATTATGGAGAGAAAATAAATAAATAAATGATAATACCAGGAAGTAACGGAATCAATATTTCATAAACGTAACTATTTCGCTTAGGACGTTAAAGCTATGGTAATTATCTATCTATTACATTTTTTTGAATATGTTGATCTAGATTAAATTTAAAAATGTGACAAGAAAAAAGTTTGCGAGACTGTTACCACGATAAAAGTTACTTAGGGAAATAATTGTTTAGATTGAATCTAATCACTGTTATTTCTCAGTTGCTTCTTTCTGAGCTTTTGATAGTGTTAAAACCATTCAGAAATGTATAACGATGGTTTTGGAAGGCACCCAAGGTATTTAGTCTATAGAAATTTGTACGGAAAGGAAAGTGTATAATTAAATAAAAGTGTCCCGTTTATCTCGTTTCTTCTTTCAGTAGACCGACGAATTACTCGTTTGAGTGTACATTAAAATGTAATGCCTAAACTTTGGGCAAACCCATCTTTGAATTTTTACTTAATTTACTAAAAAGAGGAAATATTATTGCTGAGTAGCCATATCTTGAATACAAAAAAAGTGTTGCCCATATGATGAAACATTTGTTACTTGTATCTTTTATCCCGTTATCTCATTGAATTACTCACACAAAGTCAACATGGATTGTTTGTTTGTTAAGTTGTTTACATTTGTTTTCATAACTGTGGTACTAGTCTTTCCTCATCTTCTTATCTGATGCAGGATTTTTCCGTTGTGTCTGTCAAACACAGTTTCAAATGTGTTATAGGCTATAGCTAGTTTTTTTGTATCTCGATAAATTTCCGATTGAAAGTCGCTGTTGTAATTAAACAGCTTAAAAGTAAATAATGGCTGGTTTGTCAGGAAATTTTATTGCACTAGTACCTAAATATCTTACGTTACGTTTCGGTGGATGTGTAGCTTCCTCAAGCCTAGTATTTCTTTTCATAAGTCCAAGAAACATTGGAATGAACTAGTGAACCATCTTAAATTAATAATATTACCTAATTTATTCATAGTAGGACAACTATAGATATTCAATATAACGAGGTGGTACCGAAATTTGAATGATTTGCGTGAATACGCGCTGTTGCAATCAAACGCCTCTAGAGCTGTGTACATCCTTTGTAGGTGAGTATGTGGAGCAGATATGTTCATAATTGCAACACATTCTGGACCATTTAATTACATTTAAGTAATACGAAATGATGAACTAATCCTTGGGCGGACAGTCTCTTTACAAAGGAGACTTGTATACATAATGCTGGTGAAACGCGTTAGTTGAAAATTTTTGGTGATTATCTAATTTAGTTTTACTTCGATCACGAATATTATGTAACCGTGGTAGGCTTTTCCTTACCTGTAAAGTTTTTTTTTGAAAATACTGTATTTATTGACATTAATTATAGAATTGATAGCCATTTTATTTTGTCAAATAACAAATCAAAATTGAATCCTACTTAAAATCTAAAACGCGCTAGAGTATATAGTCGGTTTCGCTTTTTTTTTATTCTTATTTTTAAACAACGTTAAAATTGTACATTTTTATCGGTGGCTGCTGCAAAGTGCATGTTCTAAATGCAGGAAAAACATTTGTACAGCATGATGAATTGTATCAGCCAGACTGGTAATTTTCGAATCATCCATGAATTAAAAATAACACGGAATCAACTAAATCGTTTGATGTAAAGTACCTACCGTTATCTGATTGAATTCGCGTAAGGCTAAGAACTATTAGATGATTAATATGTTGATATTTAAATTAAAAAGAAGTTACTCTGAATACCTGGTAAAAGTATGAATATTATCTTTCCTTGGAAAGGACAATCAGGTCGACAAGATGTAATCTATGTAAGCGTTGTACAAAAGGTTACCATTAATGTGAATTTTCGGAATTTCAAACTGAAAAACACTGCTAAATCTATGAGCAGGGAGATTAAAATGTTGTACTCTTGTAATACTGATTTGGTTGATAATATGTCCATAAACGTGTTGCTTCGTTATTAGCAAATTATCGACTAAAGATGTTATCAATGTGTTATCCAATTAGATTGCGGAGATTCCATTAATTCTACGATCATTGCGAAATTTAAATCTGCTTATTCAACTGCAATCGGGTTTCGGTCTTTGCACTCAGCCATTTCAGTAATGTCCTATAGCTGGTTATTATATCTAAACTCAACACATACACAAATGTGGTAATAATAACAATTAAAACACAGCTTTAAATATCTATTATAAGCTATATTTCTTGAAATAGATACCATAATTTGCGTTCATAATATTTAATAACGACTGACTAAGAAACCATGTGGTTTTACCCTTTTTTTTATAATTCTGCTGAACTTTCGATTCGATAAAGTCATGTATGCTTTAAAATTGTAGTAGTAGATGGATGCCCACAATTTAATTTAAGACTTAAGACTAAAATTAACATGAAAGGAAAGTTACTCATATTTTAAAAATTCCAAATGGGATAACCAATATGCTAAACAGTGGCAGAAGGATAATAAATGTAACTTCTGAAGGTTGTGGGTGATACAATTATAGATTACTAATCTTATTACGATGTTAAATACTTAAGACAAATAGGCAAGTATGGGGAACTATGGTAATCGAAAAAAAGGGCGCTTCGCCAAATATTCTTTTGTAAAACTTTTGTTTCGTCTTTCGACGAATACTACTTTCGAAATATTATCGGGATTCCTTGTTTTTACAAACAATAATAATCTAATTACAAACGAGCAATTAAAGCGCAGAGTCTGTCAGATATTGAGTTGGCTAAATTTAAAATCCTTTAACACTTGATGGGTACCAGGACAATACTGTGCATTTATCTCTGGTTAGATAGATTGGCTTTTGATGACTTTCAACGTTGATAAAATGCCGGAATTTACTTTATCTTTCTAATGAACCTGTTCTGTATTTGTAAATGTGAATAACATAAATAAGTCACTAATTCCTTTTTTTAATTTTATGTAAAATATTCGTTCTCGATGTCAATAGAACTTCTATATTAGCGGTTTTGGCGACATTTTTTTGCCACTCGCTACTGGATGGCGCTATGGGTATTTATTTATTTGCAAAGAAACAGGAAACATCGTATAAACAAAAAGATATGTAATTGTTAAAATAAAATCTTTCGCGGAGTGTCAGGCACAATTATGGACAACACTAGCCGTCTGCAGCATGAAGGATTGATAAGATCAAAGACGACAATTCTAGCCGAGAGATCCGTAAAGCCACGGACAACATTAGCCGTCTGAAGGGTGAGGTATCCGACAACACTAACCGTCTGCGGGGTAACAAAAGGTGCGGGACGGATATACGAAAACTATAAAACTCAGCTTTATATTCCTAAAATTCGTGTGACGTTTCGTTTCTTGTTACATGACGTATGGAGGCAAAGGCAATTTTAAAATGAAACGCCACACAAGCTCTAGATCGATTGATTAATATGTTGTATACTATCGTTCAAGAGTAACATACGATGCCGAAAAATACGTGACAAAAGAAAAGTTGAGCAAACAAATAAAATTGAAGACAGAATTTCCAGCTTAACAGTCCTTAATTTCGTACCGGCGGCCAACGGTTCGTCACAATATCAGAGTCTCGGTGTTTGATTGTCGAATACGAACCTCGTCCTGATACTTATTCACAATACTTGTAAATGTGGTATTCCATTATCGTGCATTAACATAAACTTTTCTTCAATAAGTGGAGCAAATGGTATAACAACTTATTTAACCACATTTTGTATGCAGCAATTGGCATTTAGAACTATGTTTTCCGCCAAAAAATGTTCGTACGTACTTCAGTGCATATACTGTAAGACAAGCTTGAATTTCGTATAGCCCAAATAGTTTCAATAATTTCAATAAACACGTACTCACGACGATCAGCTGATTGTAAATAAAATCGAGAAAGAGCACATTACTCCATTTTTAAGTTTACAAATGTTCGCGCAAATCGAAACCTTGTCAATGTCGTCTGGCTAGTCGTGGTGCTGCGGGCTACAAGCCCAAGTGTTTTACAAGCATCCGTGGTACAGTTGATTCACTTACAACAACTCCACGTACCGTTACTAAACGATATTGAGGAGAAACCCCAGTAATCCTTTGATTTCCTAAAGAATTGAGAACGAGAAGGTGGTCATCAACTGTACTTGTTGCTTTCCAAAAATGTTTCTACTTAAACCTACTTATTTAAAAGTTAGTTTAGTGTTTCTCTTCAAAATTATACTTCTAACTAACATGGTTGAATTGCTCTCACTCTCAATTAGGTTGAGAAAATGTAGTATGTGTTACCTGACGGTGTGGTGAGTAGCGATTATTGAAGCAAGTAACATTATTTTTATTTGGCTCAAATTTTACGTTATTTATGGCTCCAATTTGACTAATCTGTTCGATGACATTTGAGAAACGTTTGCGTACAGTATGTTCGGCAGCTTTCTTATTCTTTTGATTTTCGTCATTGTCGGGAATTATAAAAAAAGGAGGGAATCCGAAGGATTCAGCATCTTTATAAATTAACTTCTATATTGAGTATAACAAAATTTGCTCTAGGTATGCGAACTTAAACTGGTGTGTATGCACATATGCAAAAACACACATGGTATGTGCAAGCGTGATAAATTGACAAAAATTAAGACTAAGCCAAACAAATTTATTGTACTACACACAGTGTCAGATAAAAGGTGCGCATTTGACGGGGAATTTTCACTTTACCATTTGTTTGTGTTTAAAAGATGTTACCGTCTGAGACTGGCTCAGTTAAGAATGCTGCACGTGTAGAACCTATTACCTAATCCTGTTATTACTGAAGACATTTGGACAGATTCGAAGATAGACGTAGAGAGTAGTTGCTGATCCGAGCTCAGGGGAAGGTTTGGTCCACTGTCTAGCAAATGATATAATAATGAAATAACTGACGAGTCTCAATTTACTATACTACAAATAACTTTCCTAATTTATATTATTGGGCGATAGAAAATTCGCAATCCGAAAATTTGGATGGGAGATAAATGGCGTAGCCTACAAGGAATTGTTATGTAATAACTTGTTTGAATTTCTGTACACTACCGCCAAGTTATATGAGATTTGCTAGACTAATGGTTCCCAAATCTATGAATTGAAAGAGGAGCCTATAGAAGCCTATAAAATGAAGGAGAAAGGTACGCATTTAACGAATGGCTCAACGAACACATACTTCCCTATATATGTGGGTAATTTCACGAAACTTGTTAAACGTTATTGTGAATGCAACTCTGAAATTTCTGAATAGGTAGTTATAACATAAGATCAATTAATTTAGAATATTTCCGCTTACGAAGCACTTCCGGTTGGACCGGAAGTGGTTACCGACTTTCCTATTTTAAATACAATGGTATACTTTTTATCAATTTAATCTATTATAAATTGCATCTAAATAATTTGTATTAAGCATCTTATTCCTAAAGTCAACTATTTTCAAGATATTTACGATCATGTATTTACTTTTGTAGGACGAAATGCAAAGTTATGTGAGCCACACCCTATCGTTACTAAATTTTATACAGGCTGTTCATAAGCTGTTTCCAAATATAGATATTTTCAAACTGCAAAAACTTTTTTTCAAATGATAGGGGTAGAGCGTGAGTATGTAGTGGACTTCTAAAAAAATACAACAGTTAAAATAGCTCAAAAATTGTTGACATTTGCGTAAATAGGTTTTTTGTACTTAATGATGGAGAGGTAAAAGATCCGATAACCCATTGTTTAAATTCTTGTATCAATTTACCAGATTTTGGCTAACTTATTTTTAGCTTCTAGTTATTGGTTAATTAAGTATTGTTAAAAAACTTACATAATATGAATTTATAAGTGCCGTAAATGTTCCATAACAAACTAAGCGAAACAAACGCGACAGCAACTCTAGTAAACAAAAGAAGCACAACAGTAGAAAGTGAACAAGATTATCTTACATTAAAAATTCTGAAACCGATAATTATTTAAACTTAAGATACAGCGCATCTTGAATTTAATATCTAGGACCTTGATACAGTCAAAGTCGAAAAGGTGATCGGTCTCATTGGTGTGTTCGCTTAATCTGGTGCTGTTAAAGTGCAACTTAAACATCATTTTTTATGTGCACTAATTCGGCTTTTAAATCTTTGGGAAGTTTGACCAATGTAGTGCAAAAAAATTGTGTTAAATGAAACTTCTATCGTGCTACGTAGTATTCGGTACTAACTCGACATTTGTGTGATATATATTTTGGCTAGATCAATTGTAATTATAGTCTATCACGCCCTCCAGGATATATGTTTATGTAACAATACCCTGTATAATACCTAGATGTAGGTATTATTGAAAAGAATGCGATGGGAAGATATTTATAACCTATCTAATTAAAGACGAAAAATTACGTAACGATCTATATTTTATTATATCAACGTTAGGTATTAAAATGGAAAGGAAGAAATACCATTGCCGACGTATACCTTACTTTAAAGTGACGATCTGAATACAAACTCGCTTTCGCATAGATTCCATTTTATGTATTGTGAAATAAAATTAGTGTAGTATGTAAGAATGAATGGAGTACATCCTATTCCTTAATACGTTCCCAATTTTATATCTCGTAAAGATATGAAAGAGCACAGCGGGTATGTCGCGCCAGGATATTTACGTATCAGTCATTGAAATTTTATTTAACAAATTCGATTATAATTTTTTTCTCTGCATCGTATTGCTGTACCATTATTCGTTTTCGTTTCCTTTTTACGCGCGACCGTAGGAAGACGTTCAAGCGAGGCGGCACGGCACCACGCTCGCTCCATTATTTGGAGTTCTATTAAACGTGGAATATTAGTTTATTGAAAATTTGACACGCATCATTATCGGTGTATCGTATTAAAGTATAACCGCGCTTTGCGTCATTTATTGTTGTTCTTTATCGAGATGGTTAAGAGTCGCTACTTCAGTGTGGAGAACGCTAACTGGCATGGACGTGCGATGCGGCAGAATACAACCGGGTACATGGTGAATATAGCCAAGGTTGCCTCGTCGGATAGCTGTAATTACAGGGTGGATTTAAAATTACCTTTTCGTGACTGCTATTGCCTAAAACGGCTTCCGGTTGCTTGCAAAATTATAAGATGCATTTTGATGAACTAGCGGTAGATAAAATTTGCCGCTTAAACAAGAATTGATCGAATGTGAACAAACTGTTAATTATTTGAAATATTACATCACGCGTAAGCGCTATTGTAACAACAATTAAAATGTTACTCAATACTTTATGTTGAAATTGATACATAACAGATAAATATATTTTCAAATATGTACACCGGGGAAAATGATTCCGTTAATTCAACATAAAAAAAATGTGTTACCGAGTAAAATGAGTTTGTGTTGCCTACTGCTTTTCCCCGAAAGTCGACAAAACACGAGTCTGTATAGTCTCTGCTAATTTTGTGAAACGCACGAAAAGTGGCGAACTTTAGTTATTTATATATTAGAGTGGCTCTAAATATAGTGTTGCTCCAGCATAAAACAATGTTGACGCAACTCTAAATGTGAACATAATTTTATGTATTGAATCAACACGCCAGTTGCGTTGTTTATATACACCACTAAAAATGTGTTGAGTCCACGCCTTTTGCGTTCATCGAACGTGTATTCCTATCTAATGATTATCAACGCATAATTGAAATGATAATGATTTTTTTGTGAGATGGGTGCGCCTGTCACAAGAGCGTACGTCGTCAAGTTGATGTGTGGTATAGTTATTTTTATACGGTGTTTTAAACACAGGAGTTGAGTGTTTCATTGAAATTCACAGAATTCTTCGATTTGGATAATTTTTTTTTTGCCGTTAAACAAAAAATATTTATTCAACGTTGGTAAAACTTTATAAGGACTCTGTTCCTTTACTTTCAACAGAGGAGATATGGGCAGTTAAATGTGCTCGTACATTTCTTGATTTCTTCGTTGATTTCTTGATTCATGTGTGAAGGACTACCGAAAATTGCAGCTGTAAATGAAAACATCTAGAGAGTGCACAATATGGTATTGTAAACGTATCAGAAGAAAGCATACAATACATCATATAGAAGGTGTAAATTGGGTACCATATTTGTTAAATGCAGACCAAAAGCAAATGCAAGAATCAATGTTTGGACCGTTTTAAAAAGAGTTTGAGTTTGTGCACCGATTTGTTTAGGGATGGGACATGGGAGCACCACGGTACACCATAAACGAAACAGCAATTAAAGCAGTAGATGGAAGCTGATTGCCGTGTATCAGAAAACGCGACGTCTATTGCATCTGCTGAAAGTCATGGCCAGTGTTTTCTGGGATGCAAAAAATAGTCTTTTTACTGCTTGCCTTTCAAAGAGTAAAAAAGTAACTGGTGAAGAGTAGGCAAGGTTTCTGGATGAACGAATTCATGAGAAGAGGTTTGGATTGCGCAAGAAAAAAATTCTCTTTTATCGGGAGAATGCATTGGCTCACAAAAGCGCTTTTACACTATTACTGAAATGGCCTGATATTATTCAGGATGTTCTGATTAAATCTTGCAGAAAATTCTATCGATAATAACTAGAGTGGACGTTCGGTGCAGTTTGCTACCGAGTGTTAGTCAGCCAAGCGTCGATCGGGTATATGCAGTAGCGTAGATAAATTGAAAGTTATATTTTGCTAATCGTCAAGTACGTTTTCGATACGATTGTAATAGGAATTAACTATGATATATTTTTTCTAAATTGTTCGTTGTACTAACTACGTACTGGCCAGTACTGCCGTCGCTCTCTGCCTATCTCCTACGTGGCAAGTTACACATGCGAGACTTAGCTTACCACCGAACGTAACGCCAATGACAAACTGCACGCAACGTCGCCACTCTAATAATAACTTGTTTGTTTTAGATGGAATAGCCTGGAGCATTTGTTAACCATATGCTACTAATGTACCTAAGGTTGTGTTTTTGACTAGTCAAAACATCTTTAGTCAATTGACCAAAACTTATTTCTCTTGCTCATGGTGCTTCAAATAATAATGCAAGTCAAGCAGAGCGATCAAATGCTACGTGATTTCCTGGGCGTCGTTTGGTAATTCCTTTTACCGGGTGCGTTGCAATACAATCACTTAGAAATGCTGGCCGTCCTCGTTTACATGATGATGTGGTCACCGATTTGATAAGAAACGATCGTTCGATGGTGTTGACCAGCAGCAGGAGTCCGGCATTTGGAAGATAATGACGGTCGACTTCGGCAAGCGTTCCGTGAATGGTATTTAAATTGCGATCTGAACATCAAAGATTCCATTGTGGACAGATGTATATTGATTTACCCAAGATGATAATTTCAATATTCATAATCAACATCATTGGAGTTGTGAGAATTCACATGCCTGGAAATATACAACGTTACCTTGGTTTAAGTATTTAAGGTGGTTTACTGGGTGAGGTCAGGTTTAAAGTTTGCAAAATGCTGTAACCATTTATTGAAAACGTCTGTTGTCATCGAACTTTTCGACGTCATATCGACTTCAGTGCCTGATGGTAACGTATCTTGCCATTTAGTTTAGACGTTGATCTTTAAACAGTGTTATAAGTGGAATTACCAGTCCAAGAGCGTTTACGCAAAAAACAATGGTAACATTTTCTGCATGCTCCTTATTTAGTGAAAATGTGTTGAGATGAGGCATTTATTATGTCAACTGGTAACATTAGTTTCTTAAATTTAGTGAAATAATGTACGCATCTGTTTAATTTTGCTTCTCTTCCAGAATTCATACGTTGGGACTTCCTTTCCGCAACATTGGGATGTCTTCTAATTATCATTAAATGGATTTTTATCTCATTAACTCACAAAATGAATAAGCAAGGCACCTAAGCACTTTTGATGTAATAGCCATTCCTATTACATCAAACATTGCTAATTTAAATATTCTTCGGCATAATTGACTTTCCTATTTTTTGTTGTGCAGCCGGACACAAGGTGGTTTCTGAGAGTTCTTCTGGGAATGTTCAATTTCTTTGCAGTTTTTCTAACAGGTATTCCGTCCTTGACATCATTCATAGCTTGATTCATCTGAGCTTCTGTTCATTTAGCTCTTCCCATTTTAAATTGAAAAAGGTGAAAAGTTTGTAAGTTTATTCCGTTGCATTTAAGCAGCAATTGCAACAGGCGGTTGAAACAAGCACCATGGGCTTTGTTTAGTACATATGCGGTGGGCTTTACTACGGAAGACATCATAGAATTGTGTTTTTTGAGAGGTTAGGTCCGTAAATATTTACATGCAACTGTAAAAGACCATAAAATATAGCTTATTTAATACTCTTTGCAATAAATTGTCAAATTAATTTTGTTTGTTTTAAAAACCAAAGTTTTATTTATCTATTTTTAGTAACTAACGCAGCAACGAAGAAATAGTGGTATTCACAGGACATTGAAGAACCTTTTAAAAATGAACTTTGTGACTAACGACAGGTGTCGGGAGGTGTTATCTTGCTAATATAGTTTACTTCCTTCGTCATAGATTAGTGAAAAAAAAATAAGGTTTAGTTCTCGTACTTCTAATTTGTATTGAAATCGTTACATCACACTCATAAGTAACAATAGTACGGTAGATTTTTCCAATACACGTAACACCAACCTACTGCCTTAAATAACCTACCTAGCAGAAACCTGACAACATTTAGTGCTACATCTACGTAAGAGTAATAGTTTGACCTTAACACGAAACCAACTATAGTAGTCTACCATAGGCTTTAGTTTTTGATCAGTATTGTTATGAAATATATTATGAACTTTTTAAACACATGTGCAACGGAAATTATCGAAATATAACGTACGCCCTTCATTTATCTCCAAACAATGTTTTCTTTCTGATGAATCACGTTATACTAATTGCATACCAATCGTTTCAGCTTGTATAATATATACGGAATTATATTGACTCTGCATCTGTTAATTGTCCGTAAATACGCCATGAGAATCTAAGTGCAACTATAGTCAATAACTAGTTACGCGTAATTGGCAGTCTGGGTTTCTTACTAACTCTCCGAGAATATGCAAAACATTTGTTACATAAATTGAGTGCGAAAATACATTTTTTTGCCTAGGTTAAAAAGGCGGAAAGAAATCTTGCGGATATAAGGCGGAGAGAGAACGGAACATTTAAAAACCCATTTATATTTGCCTATGTAATGAGCTCTGCGGCTAACTCTAAAGAAAGCGTTTGAATACTAAATCAAGCGCCGTGTAATCTCGATTTTGTAGGTTAATTAAATAAGTATCCCAAGGAAGTAAGTACAGAAAAAAATATTCTAAATTAAATTGTGGTTATCTTATTGGACTATAAATAATATCGTAAATTTGCGCATTTGAAAAGGTTTAGGATAAAAATAGGGACCGTTGTACCACTTTATATATGTACCTGTTAAAAGAATTTATAGATTATTAAATGTAACACATTATTAAAGGCTAAAGACTTCATTATTAAGAGAAGGAAACGCTGCCGAACATGGAAGTCATAAATTTAATTAATTATTAACGCAGATAATTCGCATATTCAACTTACGCACGTCCAGAGCAGTGTCAAATATCTATTCACTATTAGTTAACGTCAGAGTTTCCTGTGTTCAATTCTCGTTTTATCTGTAATGAGTTATACAATTGTTGCTTATTAGTTATTAACATTCTTGGAATGGCATACGACGAGACTTTGTGAATATTTCCACATGTAAAATTATAATGAACATCCTCTGATTAATTCAGTATAAAATTAATAATTAATAATCCTATAATTCCGTTGGATTGAATTTATTGCAGCTGTTCTATTTTAAGGATAAATACTTTGCATACTTAGAACCGTCAACAAATTATGGTTTGTAAATGGCAGCTTCTGTACACTTCAGATGATTCGCTTTAGCCCATATTTTTGAAATTTGCTGTCAGAGAAGAATCTAAACATTAAAAAGGTGTTTCATAAGAAAAGCAACGCAAAGCATAGCAACGCACTGAACCACATATATGAAGAAGAATTCAAATCTGTCAAACAGGGAAAACGATCCATTTAAACACTCAGCTTTCATGGATTTATTGGTGTAAAACCGACACATGTTTAAGTTACGAATCCTCGAATACGTTCATAGAATATAATCGTTGACGACCATAACTGAGCCTTAAGTAACTTTTGAGTCTTACAATATGCTATAATATACTTTTCAATATATTCGGTAATTAACTGTACTTTCAACAGTTCGCTTGAAATTTTATAATAAAACTTTTATTTATTTTATTTATATAAACAATTATATTTGTTTCCAGTAGTGATAGCGAGGACTGTCGAGTAACATGGCAAACAAGACTAAAGTATCGGTACAATCCACATCACATCACATAAGCTTAATTAATCAGACTGGAACAGCTGTTTCGAGGATATATGGATCCTCATTATCAACCGTATGACCGAATGATGTGAGGAAGAAAACTGTAATTCTAACATGCCTATTTTAACCGATCTTAACCATTGCAGACAATATAAAATAGCCCTTAATTAATAGATAAAGAAAAGTAAGCATGGTAACTAGAATTATTAATTATACCGAATCTATTAATAATTATTTATGCATCGGATAATAATTACAATATGGAAATATTTATATGTTTGGCACGGACTTAAAGGAAGTATATTATTATTCTCACTAACAATAAGACAAAGTCTTCACATGTAGCTGCGAATCATAAACTAAAACTTGAAGAGCTATAAACCATTAAATGAGAGCAAGTATATTATAACACTCCATAGATAAGGAATTTCAAGGTGATTCTATATATTTATCGGTAGTTTTTGTTACATCCCCGCCCTCTGACGTGCCAAAGTAGTATTGATAATCGGAGGTATAAGTTATTTTGCTTACTGTACATATGCTATTGCCATATCGGAACAATGCTAAAAATCGCTCATATAACTTTACGTTCGCAAGAATCACTATGTGAACTAAACGTTCTGAATCATCAAAGCACGGTTAAAAGCAAGAAAAATAAGAAGAATTAGAGAACTAAATTTATAAAACCTGTGGAAAGTATACGCGAATTTGGAAACTCGCTAACATTAAGTAAGAAAAATAAACGATGTGAAATTTCACGAAGAACCGATATCAATTAGGCAATAATAATCATTGCTACTCGCTTTAGAAAAATATCTACATAACAGAGGAGAGTTAGTTAGGCAGACAATAGACAACCAATCAGCATCCGAAGCAGAAGCCAGCCACCCTGTAAGAACGAAGCAGATCTCTTATCGCTTCCATTCCACGGAGATGTTTCCGTCTAGCCTTCAGGAGTTACGGAATCGGAAATACATAACATCGTAACCGTGGGGGTCCATACCTGAGCTCTAAGAAATCATTGAGTTTTACAATATGCTATAATATGTTTTCTAATGTATATTCGGGAATTAATCGTACAACAATTCGCTTGTAATTTTATAATAAAAACTTGTGGCAATTATATCTTTCTTTTTAAAAATCAAAAGCGTAAATAGATATTATTGCTAACTCATTTTTTAGAGTATATAGGGGGTAAAAGTGGGTATTATTATATTAGCAGTTTTTCATTTGTTTAAAATAGTTACCAATATTTTTTGCCAACTGTTTTGTGTTGCCGGAGCTTGTTTAAAATACTAATCCAGAATTTGTTCGCAATTGTTGATACACGCAAAGACACTATTAGTAGGTACGCAGTATTTCTTACATATGTGGCGAGTGATATTATAATTAATGTTTCACACTCCAAGTAGTTCTAATTCATTGATTTTGTTTAATTTTTTTTACATTTCAGTCGTTGATAATATGCTTGTTTTACTTTATAGTGTAGTATGAATGAAATTAAAGATGTTTTCTGAAGCAAAGCAAATCGCAAATATAAATTATCCTCAATTATATAGCCATAGTCTATTTGTACGGTTTGCATATTTTTATTTAATTAGCTGCACAACAATAACCTGTGTTAAAAAGAAAAATCTTGTATTGCATAGATTAAAATGTTGGTATAAATTGTAGTATCACAGAAAGATACAAAAAATATAGGTCTCGTGACTCAAATACTCGGTGGTGGTAATTGCCTGATTTGATTCGAATAAACACGATTAAGGTAAGTTCCAAAATATCAAAGAAAGGTAAACAAAAGAGTAATAATTTCTTTTTTTTAAAGAATAAAATGAAAAGCGCTAAAGTAGGCTGTCAGAACTTAATTTTGTCAATTTTTGAAGTAGTACAAATGAGTATCCAGGCTACTAATTCCAAAATAATGTAATATCTACTAAACGATAAAAAATACCGGAACGAACTTCTGAATCAAAATATGTTGCGATTTTATTAGTTTATTTTACGAATGAAATTAACTTTAATTCTTGCGTTCATTTTCTGGTCTCAATTTCAAAATATTGCCTCATTAAGAAATATTTCCTTGCACTTGAAGTACTTAGTGAGCTACTATGTAATAGCACGTAATCGATATTATTTTCTTTTAGATGCTTGCAACATTGCGCTTCGTAACAACTGGATCGTATCAAAATCCAGTGCCCCTTACTTCTCGATTTCTGTAAGTTAGTTAATTATAAGTAGAATAATAAATGAAATATGCATACATAACCATTTACTACCTACCTGGGTTAGATTTTCTACAACTCTAAAAGAAAAAGCATCAGTCAAGCAAGCTTCTATAAACTTATGGATCTGCAACATTAACAGATTTGTAACCAAATGCGCAAAATTGACCCATTAGTCCTTTCCGCTAAGCTATTCTTTCAAGTTTAGAAAAAGAAAGAAGCCACAGAGTACCAACAACAACTATCGACGGTAAAATGTCTACTTTTCACAGGAAATCAGGGACTGATACAGTGTCAATATAAAGTCCACATCATATGGGAAATAAATTTCATTTAGTCAGGAAATATGGGATTATTTTCCAAAAGTTCAGAAAACGACAAAGGAAAGAGTTATTTGCTCTCTAAGTTTTTACCAATCTGCTAATTCTAAACACAGGTCCGTTTTTTTTGTATTTTTATTTACTTTTTGGTAATATTTATTCAAGTTAATAATAATATTTATCTAAAACAAAATTTAAAATAATGTGGAAAATTAGACAAAACTTTATAATGTACGTTTTTATAATGTAAAGTATATTATCTCTGTTAGAGTATAATAAATCACAATTAAAAATTATTTGTAATTTAGGAGTGGAACTGTGATGTTTTTTATAATTTGAAGAAGTTTCAGTATTACACATTTTATTCAATTTATTTTTAAAGACCAAGACGAAGATATACCCGTTTCAAATAGTTAAACATCCAAGGAAGATTTGTAGTTAGTTAAAAGTCAACATTTTAACTGATAGTAAAATCTAAAAAAAAAATCACTACTTTTACACTACTAATTCTCGGAAGTCATTTCATTCTTTCCGTTAATATTGCGTGGTCTTACAGAAATTTGATTTCTTCAGTTCTATGAGAACGTAATTGCCAGGCTATTTCGTATCTTAGGAAAAGAAAAAAAAGCCCGTTTAAAAATGCATTCAAAGTACCCTAATTTTGAAATTACGCGTTATTAAATTACCTTTGCACAATCCCGGCAATTTGAGAATAACAATGCGTCGGCAGCCGACCGGCCCGAGTCGATCTAATTTCTGATTCCTCATCGGATCGACGGATTTCTCTAAACAGAACGAATAAGCGTGAAAATCGAAAGTTCGAATTTTATACCTGCCGCTACGATTTGAATCACAACAACAAATAGTTTTAAAGATTTTATTGTTGTCACGCTACACTAAAAGAAGAATTAACTCGGCATAATGAACGTCCGATGATGAATGGTATAGTCCGTCCGTCCGTCCTACACAAAAAGATGTGCTGCTTATTTTCTACTGTTTTTGTGCTTGAAGTGCGAACGGTTTAAGTATTTATTAATGGTGTCACGCAAAGAGTCACGTAAATAAAAGGAAAAATCGCGTTTTTGGCTGTGTATTTTCAGTTAATATATTTTTCAACTTATTCGTTCATAAGAATATTTGATCGAGCCTTGACGTAAAGCATAACATGGCAATCAGAAATAAAAATTTTCTCAATATACACTGGATGGCAAAATTATAGAATAAATTCCTTAAATGTGAAGCAATTTGTTTTTCGAAAAAACGCTGGGTTAGGTCAATTTTATTTTAAATATTATATACAGACTGATTGATTGAAACCATTCGTTAAATGTGTTATAGGTTATAGAAATAATAGTAATAATAATAATAATAATAATAATAATAATAGTCTTTATTGCAGTATTTATTCTCTTTTTTTTTGAAAATTTGGACTTAAGCTTTGAATTGAACTGTAGCAAACTTGATGAAAATATTTCTAAGATGATTACTTTTCCGGTTATCCGTATATCAGTATCAACTTCCTTATTTTAAATGAGAGGGTGCCTTTTTTATTTCATCAGGTGCCCCTATACTTACCTTTTACATTATTTCCGTTATTTTGAAAATGTATATTTTATTTATTACCACAACATTTGAAATTATCTCTAGCAGTTATTTTAAAGAAGAAAGCACCGGTATTTTCACTGCTTTTAAAGGAATACTTAAGACTGCAATCAATTTAGTACAGGGTGGTTTGAATAAAATTTCAATTTAACGCAAATTCAAAGCATCTAAAGTTTCTTAAATACAATGACTCGTTTTTTATTTCTTTTTAGAGAATTTTTAGTTATTTTTATCTTTCTTTATTGTTATATGTAGATTTCTGCGAATTTCTTATTAATAAAAAGAAGGTAAAAATATTTTGTTCAAAACGTGACGGTTAAACATGAAACACGTCAACTTTACGAGGGCGCTGAGTATGTGCTTCAGTAATCCAGTTAGGATTCTTTCTATTCCAGTACCTGCAATTTTGTCAATTATTCCACTAACTTCCACACTAAAATGAAACTTTATCCCAAAAGAGAATTTGGCAAATGAAGCGTGAATCACAGTTGTATAAATCCTATATTCTAACACAAAACTGCATTCAACAACCAAGATCATCTTCATTGAGTTCTTGCAGTTGTGATCTTTTGTAAGATTGGTATTATTCTGTTTTTAATACACGTAGAAACTTCGTTAGCTGCTGCAGTTGGTTGAGATTCATCATGAGGATTCTTACCCATACTTAACAAAAGTTCCACGTTTTCATTAATTTTCCTAGGGCGCCTTACACTTGCAACGGGTTTGACATGCCCAGTTTCTCTAAATTTTCTCTCGATTTTAGTTATTGTGGAGTGGCTGAAATTTCGATTTAGATATTTCGCATTAAACAAATTGTACACGTCCTGCTAAGTTGTGGTTTTATCGACGCATCCAATAAAAATTTTAAAATTTATATGCGCTGAGATTATCCATACTAATTGTTAGTTAATTTCCAATATTTTATTAATAAGTATAACGAGTATTTGATATATAAAACTGGTTATTCTGTATGTTTGGTATTCTCTTGAGTAGCAGCATTTATCTTCGCTTTCTGTTATTAATAAAATTTATAGTTTCCACTTTTTAAAGGACTATCAAGGGAAGAATAGATCTAGGTATTAAAAGTGATGCGTTGCTAGAGATTCTATGTTATAATTGGTTTAGCGTGCTTGTCTGGCAAGCGGTAGCCGCAGGTTAGAAGGAAAACCGATTTTTTAGACACTCTTCAAATAAAAAGAATAATTGTGTAATACTTGATAAAATAATTTGATTTAATGTTGGTAAATTTGTCACTTGTAATTGATAATGATTATTACACTAATCTAGATCAAGTTGCCTAAGTTCTAAATGGTTTACCTGCGGAATGACATTTCAAACAAAATGCGTCGTGATAGACCGATTGTAGAAAAACGTCGACAAAACTTTCACAAAATTGCAGCAGAATTACTTCGATACGCACATACTCCGGTCAATTTTGTTTCTTCTTATTTAGTTCGCTCGAGAACGTCCACCGCGTGCGACAAGTAGATTGTAACCGATCGAAAACGACCATTAAGATTTCGGAGCTAACGTTTCTTGCTGGGAAAATAGAAATGATGCTCGTAAAATATACGTATATGAATATAATTGATCGTTAGTAATTGTTAATAAACGGTAAAGTAATATACATATATCTATATGTACGTAATTGTAGTAAAGCTTACATTTGACACGCATCTTATAAGTCTGTTTCTTTTATATATTTATAATTGGGGTTTTATATTAACCTGATTATGATAACGTGGGAATATAACATGTGAAACTATCACAATCGTTTATTAATTGATTTTAATCCAATTTGTCTGATTAGGTGCTTTCTAATTTTATGTTTTATTTGTATTTATGATTCTATACTTAGATAACTACTGCCTATTCCACCCATAAATTAAAAAAATACTTTTCTGGGATTAGAAGCGATATTAGGTTTTAAGTATCTTTATTTTGTGTTACCTTCACTTATATTTATTTTCGAGGGATTCACTTGGCATTAATTAATTAATTCGTCTTTATCTGTCAGGGGAGCATTTTGCGTTGCAGTCTCACGTTTTTACAAATTTCATGAATATAGGTAAATTTAGGGTAGTTTCCACATAATTTCGCTTTGCTAACTAGTATACACGCAATACAGGACACGGCAAGAACAATGTACGCTACCATAATTAAAAATAGTTTGTCTCAAACGGAACGAGAATGGTTCGCACGCATAGAATTTAGCGACATACACTAAAAAAATTTGGTAATTTTCCTTGCAAGAAGTACATTTTTTTCTTGCTTATAAGTAGTAAAAGTAACAAAGCATAGGAATATTTACTGAATTCCAGAAATTTGTCCAAATTATACGATTTTTTAATTATACGAAAATTTTTTAAACAAAATTATAAAAATTTCTTAGTAAAACCTAAAATTACATTCGTATTCATAAAGTACTGCAGGGATTAGGAGAAATCCCCGGAATAAAGGTAAAATTATAAGTGAACGCATGGGTATACTGGTGTTGGTGTGTGATGATCATACCACATTGTTTTGGCGTTATGTAGAAACCATTACAGAACAAGAACGTTTTTGCAATTTGAACAATGTAAGAAACAAACAATTCATTAAATGACTGGATTTCACAGATTCACGTCTGTAATTTCGAATTATTTTCAATTAACGTTAGTTTAATATGAATTTGGCCAATATTCTGCTATTACAAATCTGAATTTCATATGTATTTAGTTTCGTTTGTTTTTAGGTTAGTTGTCCACTGAGAAGAGGTTTTGTTGCCTTCTTGTATTGTGCAATACTGTTAGTTGTTAATGCGCGACTATATACTATATACTATAACTTTTACGTTCGTATATCACACAAGCAGCTATCGTAATCAATTATTTGAAATTTCCTGACTATCGAATACTAAAAAAAGAATGCACCCTCTCTGATCCTTTGGTTAGAAATAAACTTTTTCTGAGAGCACAAATAAGCAATAGATCTGTAAGAATAACTGCTTTTGCATATCTTTTCTTCTCACAAAAGATACTACGGAAAAAAGCAATTTTCTTGAGGACAATTCAGTTTTAACTGAATGTTCTCGTGGAAATTTCAGTTCTACCTAAAATTTCCTTGGAATACTTGGAAATTGCCGATGTAATTATACAAAAGAGCTTTCCTTTTTTTTTAGTGTATACCGTAATCCGAATGAATTTGTTGTTGTTCTACGGACGTTGTTTTCTTTTGCAAACCAGGAAGGAACCTTAAATATTATGTGTGTAAGTGATCTCTAATAAAATGTTTTAAGGAATAGTGTCAGTAGTACTTAATTAACATTGTATTTCTTATTTTTTCATTTGTTACTGTAAATCAGTTGAGAATATTAAAAACAGGTGGCAGATTATGAAATTTTATTAATAGTATATTGTATACAATATTGCAATTATTACAGTGATAAAGGTGGAAAAAGGTATAATTTTACGCTCTACTTATTCTTTTTACATATATATGTCGCAGCCATGAGGTGGTGACATTTCTTCTTCTATGTAGTTCATCAGGTAATGCGCCTTTTCAGATTGCGCTGCTCAAACGAAACGTTTTCGGGATTCCGCAATTCATAGCAAACCATATCCATACCGAAAGAAATGTTTTTTGATCGTAGCCATTCCTGAACGTTCCACTTTCTTCCGGCTAGAAGTTGGATCCTTTCCACTTTTTCTATTACAATTATAAATATGTTCTCAAAGCAAAAATCTGTACTAGCCATAATTTGCTTTTCCAAATCTCCAAGAAGCAATTGAGCTATTGTGGTAAATATTGGAGAATCCATGGCACATCCAAAAAATTGTTTACAAAATTCATTTTTCTACAATGTTTAGTGGAAAGTTGGTGTATATGGAGCATCTGAAGAAATTAGTCTATCTGAATCTTTAATTTTACCATTGCTAATGAATTGTTTGAATATGACTTTTATATGTAGTAATCGTTATTATTTATTTATTTAATTTCTAAATGTTTTGAAAGTTTGTAGATTGCATGGACTCTGAACACAAGATACAATTGCTATTGGGGATTATTGAAATTTTTATATTTGCCATTTCGCTGTGCGGCGAAAATATTTAAACAAACCTCATTAAATTATACTAAAATTATTTAATAATTGTTTCCTCCTATAACTCGCATGTACTCCATTCAGGTTCGCTTACTCAACCTATGTTATATAGATGCTCTTTCAGGAGTAAAATTTATATATCTTAAAAGACGTCCTACTGAGTTACCAAGTACGGTGCTTTCCGGCTCCACAATTCACGTGGCGACGCGCTACTTAATTGGGGTGCTAAAGGTAAGTTTTTGGGGACCATCGCATCTGGGATTACCACAGTAACTGATATTTCTTTTAACGATTAAATTTAACGATAGCGAAAAATTATTCGAAACTTAATTGACAAACATCAAGAAATTTTCCTTTTTGACTCTCTTCAAAACACTTAACTACCATGTTATCTATTTGTTTTGCATAATCATATGAGTGCGTTGTTAATTTTATGGTCACTTGTGCTAAAATGTTTTTGAGTTTGTCTGGTTGTAAAGCAAAACATAAAACATACAACAAGGAAAGTAGCTTGGCATTTAGACGAGATCACATAATGTGTACAAGGTGAGCCAAATTCGATAGTTTTAATAGGGAACTTGTATTTCTAAAGAAATTAGACAAAAACTGACTAAGCTTCTGGAGCTCGATTTTAAAGAGAAATCGATTGGTGAAATCTCCATTTTTATATCTTCCTTAAAACAGAGCGTTCTCTTAAAATGTGCAATTTTTAGAAACCCTTGTAACTTTTTTATTTGTGAAAACGCTTGATTTATATAAAAACTATATTAGGGCGCTTTTTGACGCAGGATCCTATGCTCTAATTTTTTCTTTTTTTAAACTCCTATTTTTTGAGATATTTTCAAGACTTGTGTTTCTTTATATGGAACACCCTACATATTTGTACACTATTGAAAAGCATATAAAATTACCTTTAGAATGATATAACACACTTGATATTTTATTTAAACAATTTTTAAATTATTTTTCTTCATTTCACATTATTCTAAGATGGCTATGGATGGTGGGAAATAAGCAAATAAAAGATTTCAACAAGGCAGAAAAAAATTGTTTTAATATTAAATGTTACAAATAACAATTTAAACAAACTAAACTAAGGAAACCATTAATAGCATTACTGATACTGTAGCTATAAGGAATTAAGAGGGTTTATTCGGTAAAAATTCATAATGTATTGAAAACTTGAAATTAATTAGAAGCTTAGGTCAGTTTTTGTCTAATTCCTTTAGAAATATAAGTTCCCTATTAAAAGTATCGAATTTGGCCCACCTTGTACACATTAATATACATCACTTTGTGTTTGAGCAAAATATTTTTTTCTCATTGCTTTCATAAAATTTTAACAAAGATTGTTGTTAATTACACTATCTAGTTTTTATTTTCAACAATTATTTATAGATACTTACCTACATAAATAAAAACAAGATTTAAGAGATTTTTTATTGTATTTACTTATCCTCCCACCTATTTCATTTATGCCTTTATGCACAATACGTTATTTTACAGAATAAACAAGAGTTCTATATAAAAATTACCTTAAAAAAGAATAAAAAAAAAATCATGAACCGATATTTTATAAAATAATTAGTTATTACGCTTTAACGGTAACAGGTAGACCAATTTATTAAAAATTCAAATAAATTTGAGTAGTAATTATTTCTTATTAAAGAAGTACATATTACGATAATTAGGGTGGCTACTTTGCTAATTAATTTTTCTTCTAAATAAATGTAGATTCCACAAATTTTTATAGCGGTAATGGACCATTTTATCTAAATCACATTGAAAAATATTGTTATAAAACACGTTTCCTAATTCTTGTTCAATGTTAATTTCCTCTGTAGGTACGCAAAATTATTATCGTCGCGTCCAAGGAAGTATTTACTTTAAAATAAATCACTTATTCAGTTAATTGCTGCATGTCAGAGTTTAATAATGCGTCAGTTGAAAGGGGCGGGAGAGGCGTCAAAATATCTACATTAGATGTTAATTATTAAGTGTCAAAAGCACCCCTAAGAAGGTGTGGTTTCAGACTTCAGTGTAACTTTAACTTAATAATAAAGCAAAACTTGCACAATATAACTTTGGAAGTGTTTTATTTATTGCGATTTCAAAGGTAGTAATATCAGATGTTTAAATAGCTTTACGATTAATTAAATCGGAATTTGAACACTTACAAATAAATTACCGTTGCGGAAACTAAAGAGATCCGTTTCTCGTCTATATGTATGTACGTATACATACAGTCTCATGTTTTATTTGGTTAAATTTAAATTACAGAAATATACTTCTTATTTCGTTCCTCTATCGGAGTGGTTTGATCGTTTTGATTAAATGTTCCTTTCTGAGGTTTTGATAATAACACGCCACATTGTGAAATATCAATTGTACCTAATGGGCGTGCAGATGCATCGATTACATTACGCAATTTATTCTACTTATTAGTGATTTGAATTAGGGACGTGGAACACCGTTATCATGAATCGTTTATTTGAAATATATTCCGTTTATATCTGCCACAGCGTACAGGAAATAGATACTAATTTAACCTAGCAAAGTCTGACTTTTGTTACGGTTATTATTTTCCAGTTCAATAATTATATTTTTGTTTGTTTCCATGCATTAAATGAAACATACGCACTTCGCGTATGAACATATTTTATTAACTAGCTCAGTAAGATTTAAATGATGGAAACGACTGTAGTTCATGTAATTATGGATTTTAATTATGCAGCTTACTTTAATGATTTCCTATACTTCGATCCGAAGTTATACGTTCGATCTGCGCTGGTGAAGTAAGTGTCTGCCTAGGGTTTTCTACCTGCATCTTGATTGATACTGAAATACTTGGTAGAAACCGAAAATACTCGTAACTGCAGAATGGTAAATCAAGATGAAGATTAAGGTTTTTTCTTAACTGAATCCAAATAAATTCTTCCTTTCATTTAACAATACGATATCGAGGGTAAATCGTTCTTTTTCACCTTGTTCAAAAATATATTTTTGTAGAATTACAGATTTTCTAACCAAAACGAGAAGTATTTGGCATGAACCAAGTAATAAAGAAAAAGATAATCCCAATGGAATACGGAAATAATATTACCAACTTTTAAGAACGGAGACGAGAGGATGTAAAGGTAGGTAAATTTAAGCCTTTCTAGTGCTTTTGGGCAAGTTCTCTTATGCGCCTACCCATAACAATTATAATAAATGACACATTTTGTATCATAAGAATATGTGTTTTGCAGTTACCAAGTATTTGATATTAATAGCTATTAAGTTAATAATAACTATTAATTACTAAATTGCATTAATAAATCTGATTCGATAGAAATGAGCGCCAAATTTTCAAGAAGCTTTTTTTTAGTTTTGAGGAAGATTGTTCGGCAGTAGGTACAGAAACCTGCGTAGTTAATAAAATGCACAGCGCTATAGTAATGTTCAGAAATGTTTGGATTTATCTGTTTTTACTAATATAATTTAACGTCTCATTCGGGGTAGACTAATTTATGCAATAATTCAATACCGTTTACACCGTATTTTTCATCATAGGCCGTCAAAGCCCTTTCGATCTCGCTCTTGTACTTGGCGTGGTCCTGCTCATAATCACATCAGTAAGATTAGTATTAGTATCATTGGGCAATGGCACAAATGCCTTTAGTCGCTACGACCTTAACAGATCTATTGTAAATGCCCTTACATGTGTTAGAGTAGGTGAAAGCTCTTAATAAACTTCACTAATATTTTAGGATCTTCATCCTTTAGTTCAGTAGATGTCAGAAATTGTTTACTGAAATGTTGTCGTCGAGTGCGATTGATGGCAACACATTTACATAGGATGTGTTCTGCAGTATCCAGATCTTCTAGGCATAGACGACAGATTTGACCTTCCGCTTTTCCTAGATTGAATAGGTGATATTTTAGGGCTGCATGACCAGTCAGAAATCCCGCCAGTAATCTAAGGTTCCCTTAGCTGAACGGTAGCACTATTTTTGCTGTCTTAGGCGAGCCTGCTATGAATGCTTTCACCTGTTTTTATCCTGGAACGTTTTCCCAGTACGAGGTCTTTTGATTGTCCTCCATTACTTTAATTACTTGTTTTATGTGGTTCTCTTGTAGGCCACAGAAGGGGTTAGGCTAGCTTTCAAAAACTACCTAACTGTCACTGAATATAGTTATAGTTGCGTCTCGTATCCCTATCTCGAGGTTCTTTATGACCTACTAGTTCAAAACAGATATCTCTGCTTGAAATATGTTGGGTGTGGAATCCTGTAAGCATTTTAAGGTGGTAGTTAGGCCCAGTAACGACTATACCTGTTCCAACACCTTCTATTCTTGAGCCGTCCGTGTTATGCGTAAATGTTATGTGCTTTTTACAAAAAATATCTTTATGACGTAAAATGACCTGTGACCTTTAATATCCCCCATGAAATAATATGAATGGAGTGTTTTTTTAACAAAGGATTAATAATACAAGTTATCGAAATGCCAGAATTCGAACAATAACCAAAAATAATCCGAATTCTGCAAACATCAAATTAAATTTTGATAATTAATGAATATTTAAATTAAAATAATAAAAGTCAATGAATTAATTAAGGCTTACTTCACGTTTGTGTCCCGCTATAATCTAAAATAATTAGACGAATTAGGTTGCATAACATCTTTACTAAAAAATGTAGAGCTATGTAATAATGATAGTTTCTTTGAGACTCCGACTCGTTTATTTTGGAAATAACGGAAAATAATTTAATTTAATAATATTTTCGCACATTAGCGTTTTGCTTATTTGCTTTTCGTTTATTCAATACGAAAATGCAGAATCAAAATAGTACCGGATTAAGGCTAGATTAGAACAGATGGCATGTTTTTCGTTGCAACCTATTTTAAATTATTAATATAATTTACATTCTTACGCGCATTAATTTATTTAAGCGCAATCATAAATTGAATGTTAAGTGAAATGAAAGCCAAGTATCACATTCGCTATAACCAGCTTAAAGAGCAAAGAAGTTTAACATGTAGCTTCGTGTCAAAAACACCTGGTACGCCGAGAAAACTCATAAAAATCAGATATAGAAGCGAACTCTACTACAGAGTGTTGAAGCGTAACGTTAAGACAAGAATTATTTTTTCATCATTTTTTGCGTCCGTAATTATGTCGAATTTCTTCTCATCAATCGCTTCTTACGTAGTCGACACAAGGTCTACGCTATCCTCGCCATATAGCATGGGAAGGTGTAGCAAAATTGTTTTTCAATAGCTTGTACTTTGCTCTGTAATATTAGCAATCGCCGTACCCGATATTATTATTCTTAATTTTATATTGTTTTATGGGCAACGGAAGTTTCGTCTTGTAAAAGAGTTTTCTATACTTTGAACATTATTGTTTCTTGTTACCGATGCCGCGGGACTATAATGAAACCGTCTAGCGATCGAATGGGATTTGTATGTGGAATTTTACTACGTGCGCAGGTGTATAGATAACAAACAGTCAAGTTTTTATTAATAAGATGTGAAGAAGGTAACGATGGTTATAAAGTCAGGAACGATATCGATTCAAAATGTTTTTATTGCGCTGCATCAATATACAATAAAAATAGCTTTGACGGTAGCACATATGTATTAAAAAAATATCCAACTGTTTTATGGTGTGCTTTCCGCAAAATACAGCTTATTACAGGAAAAGGAAAACAGCATTTGAAATACTAATATTTCAAATGCTAGAAATCTCCTTATATAAAATATAGCAAATTTCTAACGAGTTTGGGGAACGTTTCAACCAGGACATATTGACTAGTAATTATAAAGGGTAAAGCAATCCATTAATCTTTAATGTTATCTTTTACATTTGTGAGGTAATTTACTTTATCAATTTCGTAAGAAACCTTGTTATTTGAATCCACAACAAGTTCGAGTTCACCAGCGCGTGAAACAAGCGATATGAACGTTTATGACATTTTTTTTTTCAATAATGTTACATCATTGGTTTAAAAGGTTCTATCCTATTATTATCAATAAGTCACTAACAAGGTTGTATTATGTATCAATCTTTACTTGAATCAACAATTAATCATAAAGGTGTAGCACATCAACGGCCTTTAGAGACATAGCTACGTAATGTTTGAAGGGCTTATGTTGTCACTGAATTTTACTGCGTTTGGTCTTTGTTTTAGTCTAAAATTTATTAAATATTCAATCAAAATCTTTTATGTTTAGTCTCGATGGTTTTTTGTTTCTTGTGTCTTCTTTTTACAGTTCCAAAGAATTCTAACCTGGAATACGAGGATGGGATGATAAATACCTGTACTAAGACAACGTAATTGTTTAGCATTTAGTAAATTTATTTCTCGAGATATTGCCCGCAATTGCCGAACAGTTGGTTGGAGCATTACCGTGATGATAGATAACATTTTTCTTCGCTGCGAGAGGCGGTCCGATAAATCAGCATGGTGCTGTCTCGTGATTGCCGTTCCTTTTTGCAAATAATCGATTAAGATTATGCTTTGTGAACTTAAAAAAATCGTCAGCATAACTTCTCCGGCTGATAGAATCGTCTTCTCTTTCTTCCGTGCATGTTTGCTGGGAAAAACCGATTTTACCGGTTAACTTGCGCGTAGTGTTGCATCCGTGTCGAGTCACATAACGTCGCAGAAACCCAGTAATATTGCACTTAAACATGTCTAAACATTGCTTTGAAGTTATCACGCAATTCCGTGTTTGACCAATCATTAGCGGATGCGGCACCCATCCCGCCGATAGCTTTCTCACACTCAACTTTTCCTGAAGGATGCTTTGTATTCTCTCAATTGAGATGTCTACCATATTACCACTCTTTATAATCTTCTCCGGGCGGTCTGAATACACGATATCAGGAATTTTATTGATCATGCTATCCCTAGCCACGTCAATTTAACCACCTGGCCGCTGCTTATCAAAGACAAATGTTCCGTCACGCTCAAATTCATTAAGCCAGTACTTGATGGTAGGCATCGAAGCTACTTGGTCTTTATAAACTGTATCCCTTTGGCTTCTGTACAAGTTTTCTCATTCAAGAAAAGAATCGGTATTATTCTGTTTCCAACAGCAGGTGACCCAGGAAAACATAGTTGGATCGGGTGGTATAGGCATGGGACGAACGGATAAAGAATGAATAGAAGTAGGAACATACCTCTCCGATACCCGAAAGTGGCTTATGGCAAGTAGAAGAAGAAGAACATCCGTGGTTGCTATTTGAATCTATTGCTGAGCAATGTGTTAATAACTTTGCTACCACAAGTTTTATCTACCTATCTAACGTTATGCTTCATAACTTCTATTGCCAACACAAAGTTGTAGATATAGAACTTTGCGTATACGAATCGGATAAAGTGGAATCTAGGTCTTCCACATAAAGCAACGATATATAAGCATATTACATAATCCGCACGATAAGCTATTTTTCATTATTTTATCTTCCTCTGACGCCATCAGCGCAACAAGTGAATCACTACATCCATGCATATCATGTTTGTATACAGACATTCAGTGTTACCCTCAGCGCTTCATCGAACGCCGAACGACCATAAAAATATAATAACAGGGAGAATTTCAATGCAGTACATGTAACAATTTACGACATAAAGGTAAATGAATAGGTATATAAAAATTGTGGTTTGAACTAGTAACTTATTGGTAGCTACTGAAGCGGCAAATGTATCTTACATTACACGGTAACGGATAGTAGGCTACGTATTATATTTCGGTTGCAGGCTGGAGAGCAGTGTCGACTCGTGAAATTACATAAAGCGATTTGAGATTCAATATCTTCCGTATGTGCGTTATAAATTGTTGTTGTTGCGAGCTTACGCTGTAGAGCGTAACTATAAATAATATCAACGTTCGATATATTAATAAATTTATTAATTGAAAATTGCATTGACTATGTATTTATTTATTAATGTGCCCCTCATTATCCGATATTCCCGCCGTTGAACTAACACGCCCTAATTTTATATACACTAAACAATTTTGTTATGTTAAATCTAAGAAACAAATGGGATGTAATTCGTTTCATTATACCACCTGCGATTTGTAACATTTCTTAATATTTTTTGACTAATAAAGAATTGACGCTAAAATATAGCGTCGTAAGAAAAGGCAGTGATAAAGACACGTGAACAATACAAAATTACTGCAATGTTATAGCAACAAGAGAAATTGTTTTCTAACGAAAGTAGGCAGATTCGGGAATGTGTCCTAGATACTCTTGCGGTAGTTTAAATAAAAGTAAATAAACACTAACGTCTTACGAAAATTAAAGTGATAGAAGAAAAAGTAGCCTAACGTGAACACTCTATATTAACGTGTCGCATGCTCAAAAGTAGAATTAACGTACTACTAGAAGAACAATTTAAACAGTTGGATATGCTTGAAAGAAAAAAACTTACCCCAGTACGTCTTCTCTCAACGGCGATTTGAATTAAACAGGCAGATTTCTTTTTAATTAGATGCAGTACATCTAGTTAAAGAGATCGTTCTATTTAAAATTGTCGCTAATTGAGTATGATTAGTTTTATGAGTTTTTGAATGAGTTTTAACCATCTCTTCAACATTTTTTTAGCAATTTCACCGTAGATGAAAGGAATGTCTTGTTAGAAACCCAAAAATAAACCCAAAATAATTGATTTTAAAAATAAAGAAGATATAAAACATTGGGTGCACATCTAATTAAAGAGAGCCCTCTAATTCAAATTGTCGCTAATTGAGTGTTTAGTTTTGATCATGTTTTGGTATGATGTCCCTTTAGACATCATATCAAAACATATCCAAAACGGCAAGATTACATGCACGCTTGTATGTGTATTTCAATGTTTTAGTATCATTACTATTTAAAATTTTAAAATAAAAAACAAACTATTCAGTTTAAGAAAAATTTAGTTTTAATTAACTATTCAGTTTGTTCCTGGATGGCCTACCCGGATTTTTCATTTTGTTATTTTTACTTCTCAACGTACATACGCTCCAGTACTTCTCCTCTGACTTTTTAATAATAATAATAACAGCGCCTTTATTTCCTTTAGCTAAACATACAATATTTATAACACCTATAAAATAACGTATGAGACAAATCAACATATGAGAGTGTAATGCAAGAAAAAAAAAACGAAAACAGGAATGAAAGAAGCAAAAGGGAAATTGTAAGAAGGAGTTCAATGGATGGTATAAATAGGTATGTTAATTAAGACAATTTTATGGAGCAGCATTTTTGGAGATACAAATTTTTATATCATAGCAGCACAGACTATTATCTTGAGTCGCTCGGTACAAGGTATCACGCCATCGGTAGGTAATGCTTTGTATTTTGATTTGTAAATTAAGTCAGATTTATAAATTAAGTTCAAGCATCATGCTTACAACTTATTTATTTCAATTAATCGATTTATCTGTTTTTAACGTACATTGCACATCATCATTAATCATTAATATTATCAAAAATGTCTGTCTTGTCTACACCTACTTAACCTAGTATAGTTTCTGCAATATGCTTCTAGGTTTCTAGGAGTAAAATTTTGAATTTTGCTAAATCTGCAAGACAAATACATTTTACTACACGTGAAAATATGAGCAATGTTTTCCCAATTGTTTTATCAAGGTGAGTAGTAAAATCTGTTTTTCTTGCAGATTTAACCGAATTCAAAATTTTAATGGAATATTACAGGAATAGTACTAGGTCAAGTAGATGTATACAAGACAGACATTTTTTTATGATAATAATAATATTTTCCTCCAGGCGATGATGTGTAATGCCTGCAACAAAACATACAAATCGACGTCTTTGAAACAAATTACAAATAAAAGAAGAAATTAACGTAAAAAGATTGTAAGTAAAGTACTCGTTTGTTGTTTAACTGAGAGGGTAGTCCTACTTATTAATAAAAATGTTTGTCTTCTTCTTTACTGTTCATTAGAGAAACATGAAATTGAGCTATTTTGCATGCATCTACTCGATACAATTTCATTAACATTTGGATTGTAAGATTTTTTTTAATAGTATAAGAGTCATTCTTCAAAGTACAAGTCATTGATTAGCCGGATTATAAAACAATCGCAATCGCGAATTGAGTTGATACATGTAGCAGAAAAACTAAGTAATTCTTGTGGTTATTTTAAAAAGTGTTTAAGCAAATACACGGTGGACTGGGCATATGTTGCTCGTCGTAAAACTAAAATGCAAACCATGTGACGCGTAGCGTCTCTTGACGGGACGAACTTCGATGCGTGTCGTCGTTGCGTATCAACATCGTAAACTTCAACGCGTCACGTCAATAAAGAACGTTATGATGAACATTGCAGCAACAGAATACATTGCAATTCATCACTGCGTATTAGTGTGTAATAAGCGAAAAAAAACAGAGATAGTGGCAGCAACATCTCTATACCAAAAGACTGCAAAACGGCGGAAATAATTTACTCAAAGATCTGACCTGTCACTGACCAACTATGAATATCTTCCAAATTTAACTGGACTAAAAGTTGCCAAAAAAACACATTTTTAAGGAAAACTATACAAGAAAGTCTAGTTTTAGACTTTTAGCCACAGGTGACTTATTCCCCAGTTCGTATTCAAAATTTCTAAGAAATTAATAAATGAATAGGTGTGTGTGAAGCTCTCGCAGAAATAGTAAAAAACAAGATGAAGGTGGGGTTGACAAAAAATTAGACTCTTTCTGCATTCGTCACGGAATTGCGAATCCTTCGGAATTTCTTTCCCATGTATCATGTCTGTTAATTTTATTGTAATAGCCTATAGAATTCTATAAATGCCACACTTGCCTCGTGTGTTCTTTTCATTTTCCAAAAGCCACGATAATCCACAGAAAAACAACGCTGGTTTTATAATAAAGGGTGACTGGTCTCTGAACTGCTCAAATTCGATACGTGACGGTGATACGCGATTTCATCCAAACTTGCCGAACCAAGCCGCATGTCATCTCTTTGATACGATGTCAAGAAACAGACAAGACAAGGTGTGGTTATGAAGTAGCGTCCTTACTACACGTGGCGGTGTTATTCTTATCACAGAGTTTGTCTCATTTCTATATTATGAGCTAGATCATAAGAAATATCAAACTTTGGAAATAGAAAGCTTGTTTATTACTAAATATTGTATTGCATTTCCATAAATGCATTGTCATGCAAGAAAGTTGTACATCAGATTTATAAATAAACGTGATGTTTCGGAATAATGCTTTTACATATTTCCAAGAATTTATAAATAAATACCGGAGTCAAAAAAGTCGTTTAATTATAGTTTTGCACTAAACATATTCTCACCTTGACTTTCAGTTTTATAACTTTGGGAAACTTCATTATTGTGACAAGATGTTTTCCTCGGAAAGGGTTCGATTTCCCTCAATGAGTGGGTGAAGGCGGGATCGATGAACGGCCGTTGGCCAAATCCACCTACTCGGTATTGCTGGGTGTCTGGAAAAAATAGATCTTTACAAAATTTATTGAACAGCAGCTTTCAAAGTAGATATGAATTTATTTGATGTGTTAGTGTTGGTGTAGGATTGATTAAGGGGCAATACTGTTGATACGGCGGCATTATTTTAAGATTTTTAACATCGTTTGTATTTACAGAAGCTTAACCCAATTATGTCTATTATTGTAACATTCGAAAATCGGCTTTTAAAATCAAAAATCCTTCTGTGTGCAATACTCCTTCAGTTGTACGTATATAGGTGTCTCACGAGGAACTACCTGGATCGATATAAGAAATATCTTCAATTATCTAAGATTTGCGGCCTACTCGTAGTAGCTGTCAAGTTTAATATTTTAAATAGACCTCCCTATATCTTATTATATTTTTCAATAAAACAACTTTTCGAAAACATTATACACAGTGTACGAAAATTGCGGTTAAACTTTTAAATGCAGAGCGTCGAAACTTAATTTTTTTATTAAGTACGATTACATATTTTTTTATTTTCTTTTTCAAATTGCTCTTACAAAAAAAAAAACAAAAGTGCCAGAATCATTGCGCATCTAAAGATACTTTCCAAGATATTTAGGAAAATGTGCATCGTAATACAATATTCTTCCAAAAAGAAAAGCAACCACCAACGAGAATATAGCTTATGTAAATTAAGCTTCATTCATTCAGATAATGTTGTCTAAAAATAATTCATGCTCTTGAGATCATATCAAAATAAATTTGCAAACACTACATGTTTGAATTTTTGGCTTGACTGATCCAAAGTTTTCCGTGTCTTCTGTGTTATTCGTTTAACTGTTCTTAGTAGTGGCTTCTGTTTCTGTGGATACCGAGTCGCAAAGGCAACGTATGTTGGTGGTATCGCTTTATCCGATTCCCATAGATAATAAACAAATTTAAATAATTTTGGTTCGTACAATTTGAACGCCCTGAAATTGTTTATAATTAAAAACCTAAGTGATATAAATGCTGGATTGTTCTCTAATGGCCGACTAACTTCAATATCTTCAAAATTGGACGACATTAAAAGAAACCGAAAAGCTACATTCTCATTGGTGGTTAGGTCTTTTTTGTAAGAAAATGAATATATATTTTCTTAAATATCTTGAAAAGAATACATTTTAGATGGGTAAGGAATATGCATCAAACCTTTTACGGACAATTCGATAAGAGAAAAATAGTTGGATTTAGAAACACTGTTAACATTTGAATGTTTAATTGTAATTGGCAGCCACTCTGTATAATGTTTTCAAAATTTTAGTTCGATTTCTAATTGTACCCTATGTAGCATTGTCAACGGTTCTGTAAAGCTTCAATTTTCGATGTTACACACTTTCACAGTTATAAAAGCTCATAGGCACTCGTCCATCTGTTAAAAATGTTAAAAAATCGGAAATATTGTAAATGTGGTTAGAAATAGCAACATAGTTGTTTCATCAAACAGAGCTTTAAAATGAACTAGGAATTCAAAAATGTGATAATATATAGGTGTTCTATTTCAAATAACAATGCTGATAGCTACTTCTGGTATAAGCAAAAGTCGTGGAATACTGAAAATATTTTGTTTCAATGGTACATGTAGGCTTTAGTATATTGCTCAGTTTTCGGATTTTACCAACGGACACTCTCTCATATATCGTTCTTCGTGGGACAGCATACTAATATCAATTAAACTTCTTGCAATTATAATTTAGGTAAGCGTATCCGATTGTTGATTCTCCATGCGGGGATTACTTCCTAATACATTGACATATATATAGTCCCTTAAGACGTTCCTTTTTTTTAATTTTATTTTATTATTGAAAATAGCTTAAGAATAATAGAAAAATGTATAACCGTTTCGCTGATAGGTTTAGTTCGAATAGAAAATTGTTCTTGGCTTTTGTTGAAAATCTACAGAAAAATCAGCTATGTAAAACCGTATTGGAAATTTTAAAACACTAGATAATCATACATCAATAGCGCCCTGAAAGAGGCGAAAGAACTATCTTTAGGACGATTTTATTACAAAATACACAAAATAATTTATCATCTATATATATAAATAACTGGAATTATAGAGCAAATGTCGGTTGCGCCAGTAAACCTGCGCTTGTTCTTTCCAGTTCGAATTTATAGTTCACTATGCCATCGCGAAACTAGCTGCGATATTTTAGTGGCGCTAGTGCGCGCCGGAAGCCATCAACCAGCAACGCAATCATTTCCGACCCACGCCATTTCCGGCACCATTAATACTAAATTATTTGTTGAATTTTGCGTCCAGTGGACGGTCCGACATGTGTTAATGATTTGCCCTAATTAACCCATCCCACGACACCTATGTGAAGTCGATTTCGTGCCGGTAAGCCTTCCTTGTTGTTGGTGCATGCGTTGCGATGTTCGATTGTTTCGACTGGTGGATGCTGCACGCAGAATTGTTAATTTCCCTGGTATATTTAGTACTAAAAGTGTAGATTTTATCAATGTTTTGAAACAAATAATTTTTGAACCGAGGGATGCTAAATAATGGAATTGACATGGATTCAATTCCTGATCTGTCATGTAGATTAGCTCAGCTACGCTTGTCATTCGCTATGTTCTCAAAAAGGTTTAACTTTCTTTTTGACAAATCTCCATAAAGCGGGACGACCTTGAAATTGAATTTACCGATGAGTTTTTGGTGTTTTCTCGAATATTCGGTGACAGTAATTCTAGGTCTGATAGGATTAAGCTACAAATGAACAAATGCTATTTGCAAGTTTTCGAAATGTTAATATTGCTTTCAGGATTTATCTCTATATTTGGCACAAGTTTAGAAGGTAAAGATTCCTCTTCAAAATTGAAACCGACAAAAAATTATCTGCGTTTAACGATGGGATAAGCCAAACTATCATCCTTGACACTACTATCAAGCGCAAATTTATAAATGCGGGTGATGACATTTGAAAATGTTATACTTGATTTTACAAATGTAAATATTCAGGTATGCGGAAATATTTATGAAAACGCTTCTTTATAAGATTATTTATTATTCTTTATAAAATATCGGGCGCTGACAATGATTCTGATGGCCATCTTGTAGAACCTACTTGATATAAAAAATTGAATGGAATAGGGATATCTATTGTAGATCATGGCAATTGCGTTTTTGTTCAGAGCAGTGTACTCATATACAATGCGTTCCATCAAGAAAAACATTTCTTTGAATCGAATATTCATAAATTGGATTTTAAATTCTAAATGCTCCGTAATAAACTAAACGTTGCATTACCAAATGGTGATATTTGGTTTTAGCGAAACGCGCACTTTGCAAGTCCTTCTTGTGAGTTCTCTTGGGTGGTGGATCGCCAGTCGAGGACAAACAGAGCGGTTCTCCAGGTCCCATTATGTACCTTGACTCGTTCTTATGGGAGTATTTAAAATCGAAAATCTATGTTGATTCACCCCAAAATTTGGAAAATTTGAAAAACAGGGCTAGGTATGAAATGAGTTGAATTAGTTCCTACGTCATTTGCAATGTAGAAAATGAATAGGTCTATAGGTTTGCTTATTGGCATTTCGAACATTTGATCTTTGTATCTTCTACACAAGTAAATGATCTATCAAATCGGGAGTTGCCACTTCCGAAAATTCACGATGACGTCATTACTTGAACACCAGAAGTTGGGAAAACTTAAAATTGATGAAAACATATTTATTAAGAAAGAAATATAAAAGAGGTATCCAAATTACTTCGAATTTAATGAATTTATTCCATAATTTTTCTCCGTAGTGTATATTTCCAACGTGAAAGTTTGTGAGAAGTAATTAAGTTGGTACAAATTTAAAAGAAACGCGTAAAGAATACTTAAACAAAAATCGATTGTTCGATCGAATCGAGAATTGAGAGACGAAAAATTAATCTTTTGAGGAAGATGAAGTTCGCAGACCTTTCATAGTTTATTTTATATGGGGATGTATCAGTTTTTTGATATCACAACAATATACTTTTGTTAAATTATTGTCAAAAGATGAAACTGCAAACATTCGCTCCGAGTAAATTTTTCAGGAAAGGAGGCGCTCAAATTCGAAGATTTTTGGTTTATGTTGTATAATAGCCTTTATGCGTTATTTGCTGTTTAGTGGAGAGTGGTCGCATATTTGTTTTGTGTTTATTGTCATCCATTCATTCTAATTTTACAAACGAGTAGGTATGAATGTACGTGTACAATAAATATTTGTGGTTAACCTTACGGGTTTTTATATTTATATTGATCGAAATGCTGATACCCAATAGTACTGTTTCCTGTTCTTTCTGCTTCGAAAACACTATATTGGGTTTTCTCATTCTTTCTTTGAATATTATACAGCATGATTTCCTAAGTAATTTAGAGATAAAGTTTGCAAACAAAAAATGTTTCAAGACAATGTAAAACTATATTCAAGTATACAGGCTGTTTTTGCAGCGTACGATACAAGTTTGGTTTATTAAATGGAATATCCTGTATTTTATTGCATTTTTGAATGCCTACCTTCAATTCGTGTCAACTTTTTTTAATATTCCCTATTGCTATCTATCTTAGTTTTCGAGATAATTTGGATGATTAGAGATTTTCGCGAAATTCCCTTGTTTCTTTAAATGCCTTAGGCGCTAGAGCTAGGGTACAAAGTTTATTCGAGTATTTCTTGGAGCTTTCAGCAATACATCGATTTTTTTTAGCATCTACAAGATGGTCGTCGAAATCGTCGCCATGTTTGATTCATATTTCATGAATCCTTTTCAATGGAAAGCTCTATCTATTTTCCCAGATTCTGATGTCTATTAATCAAAATGCGTCATTCTTTAGTACAAAGCTGGTTAACTACTTTCCAAAAAGGAATTGACAATTACAAATTACTTTAGAAATTAGTACTTGCAAATTAACTCTACCAATGCTATTACGTATACGCTATTGGAACGTCGAGATTCAAAATGAAATGAAAACATTGAACACACTTCTTGCTCTGTTCTAATAATCATTTTCGCAGCAATAATTTTGCGAAGCCACTCAATTTTTTTTCGCCATGTGGAAATGGGATTCTACCAGCGCACGCCTTTTGGTCATGTTACAAAGTTATTTTTGATATTTTTACTTTATCACAATTTTTACTTTTTCACCAGCTTTATTTTCATTCGTAGAAGCTGTTTTTTATTTTTTTATTTTTATTTTTTGTTACGCCTATTATTATAATAATTATTTTAATTTATACTTTCACTGGAGGCAGTTGCTTCATTTATTCTGTTTTTTTTTTTCAAATAATAAACTACTTATTATCCGGTTGGAATATATTCGACTTCTTTTGAGTACTTACAATATACTCCTATCTGAAATTCCGATTTGTGTATTATATTCAACAATAAATAACCAATAACAGAAAAAAATGGTTTCGTCAATTACATTTTGTTTGTAATTGTAATTATAACGCTAACAATTAAATTCCCTGAAAAAGAGTATCTTGTAATTGCAATGAATTACTATTTGAAAGTAATTGCCCAGTTTTACTTTGGTAAATTAAGTATGAAGCTGCTATGCGGATGAATTTTTGGTTTGAAAACATACATGCTGCGAACGAAAGCTGTTATTTCGCTAAAGGTATATATGTGTGAATATTGTATTTTTTGCCATAATTCCAGATTCTACTAGAAGTAACCATCATTTTGCTATACAGCTCTTCATGCAAGTTAACAGACAAACGTCGATTAGAGTTCAACATAAAAATAATAGATTTATTTAGAGCTTAATAGTAAAAGAATAAGAACATGCTGAAAGTTGTAGAAAAGATTTCGATAGTTTAGCCTTCTAGAAATGTTTACGAAAAACCTTATTACAGAAAGTGCTACTCCCGAAATTTTAGTAAAATTTCATCAACATATGAGAAATTGCATTGCAGTATATATGAAGGGAAATTGCGCTCACTCGGATTAGATGTTGAAATTTGTAGACAAGTTAAATTTTACACATTATTTTTAATGAATATTTTTAGAAAATCTAAGTTTCTTTGTCAGAATGTGAAGAAATACACAGGGTACTTGTACAGCTTGAATCAAACATGGCAAGGAATTCGACGGCCATCTTGAAGAGTTACTTGATAGAAAAAAAATAAGTATCAGCGCATTACCGAAAACTCAGGATACTCAATAATAAATGATTAATAAAATTTAAATCATTACTTTAGCTTATAAAGCGTTTAAGAAATTCGCAAAAATCTCAAATTATCTCAATTATCTCAGAAACTAAGATAGATGGGTATATTGACGAAAGTTCACATGTGTCGAAGAGGAGTATCTAGAAATGTAATAAATGTTCAATTTTCAAACTTGTTTTATGCGTAGCGGAAAGTGAACACCAGTGTACCTGGACGTGGTTTCTTTTTGTGCAGATCTCCAAACTTTTTTTATTTGAAAAATTTTCACTAAATTCCTAATTTTAACCGATTTTGTTCAAATATTTCAAATTCTTTTTTTTTTTGATTGTGTTGTTTAAATAAGCATCCTTTTACATTTCGGATTTTCCACATTTCTTTTCCTCTTTTTCTAGTCACATGGACAAACATATTTATTTCGTGTTGTACACCTTAATTGGTGCGAGTTTAAATTTCAAAATTAACTTTAAAATGATACATATAAAGTAAATGACGATACTTATTTAAAAGACGTATGTACATAGAATATTGTTTATATTGTCGGGACTACATGCTAGCTTGTGGTTGGTACTTTGTTTTATACTTTTCCTAAAGTTTTATTTTTCCATAATTGCAAAGAAGTAACGTAAAATATCACCGAATTTGTTCTTTCTGTCGATATTGCAAAAACGTTATTGAACGCCTTAGAGTTTTTGCTGTAGCCACATATAATTTATCATTCGACAAATAGATTGGATACTAGTAGTGATTATCTAAAGCAATATCAACGAGCGGTTCTATTTCAAAAAGACAGTAATCGTATCCGTTAGAATAATAAACACGCAATTCATATCTCTAAAGTTTTATATGTTTATGTTTCCCTGGCTATTGCGAAATGATTTCAAGCAGCAAAAAAGCCATTAGTATATACTGAGAATATTCAATAAATTTATTATTTTCTGGACAAAGCAGAAATCTATGTAACGCAGATACAAATAAAATAATTAGAGGAAATATAGGTGATATGCAGGCTAATGTGTTGCTTGGTTAAGCATGAAGAAATTATTAAATTTGATACAGCTACTGCGAATCGTTACCAATAGAAATTATAGCTCATAAGGGTTTTTTAAAAATCACATCAGGTCATGTTAATAAATATAGTTATGTTCGCGGGATTGTATTTAGTAGTAATTAGACTGGATCTAATTAGAAAGCAATAAGGTTATCTTGCTAAACCATTTCAAATTATTGTTTGTAGATCACAAACATTAATAACAATTCTTTTTTGTATAAAAGTAAAGAGTTATTATGTTTAAAAATACGTGAAATCCTGGTTATGATTTTAGGCTATGTTTGTGTAAATTCATTCCAGCAGAAGTTGTAGAAAATGCAGGCCTCGTTATTACGATTAATTTTCTCATTTACCGATAAAATTACTAGTCAGGCTACAAAGAACTAAACCGATTAACTTTTTTTTAGCAAAAAGTTCTTTTCGTTTGTTGTTGTTCGTTCTTTAATAACATCGTAGTAATTATCCACGAATCCAAATTAATTTTAACTTTGGAACGGTAAATTCACTGATTTTATGTAATTATCTTTTATTTGGTTCGATGGGTGCTGCATGCTCTCAAAGATTATCAGATTTCTTATCTTAAACATATACAGCTATGGCTTATAACAGGATAATACAGTATACTAAATCTTGGTGTATATTATCCAATTAGAAAAAATAGGAAATGTGGGGAAACTCAAAAGATCTGGTACTGTACGATATATCTACACAAAAAGCCTTCATATCAGCTTCGTCAAAGACAACAAAAATATTGATATCTTATAGAGTTGAAATAAAATTAACAATTTATGTTAATGGACATAAGTCCATGTTAAAAACTTATCAACTCGCAGCAATGCTTTCTTCAATACATTTTACAAAGGTTTCAACTGCTATGCTGTTTCTTTATATTGAAGAAGCATAATGCTCATACTTTAAAAAACTATTTACTAAACTATTTACGTTTCTCTTGAAAATCAAGGATATTTAAAATGGATTTTTTTTGAGAAGAGTATTTAACTTAATAAGTAATTTTTGATAAGGTATAAAGGAAAAGAATATACGAATTGAGTTTCATCCCATATGAGAACGAGCATGTTTTAGTATACGCAGATTTAAATTTCGGGGGCAAATATAACGACGCAAAAATTTTAAAAAATGAAGAAAATATGTACCTGTTATGTAAGCAAAAACGTGTGATTTCTTAGATTATATACATATATTTAGCAAATGATTGGTTGCTTTGGCTGTGTTAGCTTTCAACATCAATATTAAACTGTTGACTATTTCTAAAATAGGACACGTCTTCTTAACTATAGCGCATCGTCAGAACCAAAAAATTCAACTGTTGCATAATTCATGTATTTACCACATTTCTTGGAAATTCCGCACATATGTACATGTTGCAGTAAATGTTTCATAATCTGAATTTGTACTAAAACTGAGGCTACATGCATTTTTAGTTCTGCTTGTTCTGTTCTCTGGAGAAAAAAACCTAAGAATAGAATATTCGTTCTCGATGATGCCTACGCTTCCTTCAGATGATTAATCAAGCAGGTGCTATTTTCGCTAGCTTGGCCACGATTACAGTTGCGGTATGCATATCTTAATTTCAGCGTAGAATAGCCGGAGGCCTTTGATGTTGTTAGCATTCTTTCTCTTGCCATTGAAAGTACATTGATAAGTAGAAGCTTTAGACCAAATTCATTTAATTCTAGAGTTGACGGCGCGTCTATTAAGATATAAATACGTAATAATATACGTTATAATCTAAAATCACCAGTAAATCATAATTTAAATCTTTAATAATGTTTTCAAAGGGCTAGTAGGAGTAAAAAGTATGCAAGTAGACAAAATCTGACAACCGCGAGAATTTAAGCAATTGAAGGAGGTATCATTGTATATTTATTTCTAGTGAGGGAATTTTGGGGTAATTTTATTTTTATGGTAATTAATAGATCTTAGTTGATGTATTATTAATTATGATGTAAAACGGATGTATTCTGTTCATTGTGTTTGATGTATTTAATTTACGAAATTGTAAGTCAATTTGTATCTAGATTGCTCAATTTTTTCTGTTGATGAGCAAATATCATACAGTTTAAACAAGCAATTACTACATGGAGAATCAATTGCATTGAAGCTAATGGCGAGCATTTTGAGTAGAATCAAGTCATACTGGAAAGCACGCGATAATTGTCACAAGAGCTTGGCCCTTCGCCGTGGACAATAGATCGCCATGTTCTGCAATCGACGAAGATAAACAGAGGATGCAGACAAACGCATCATGAACTGACTGAAGGACACACACACCGACGAATGCAAATTAATTCTTTACTTTTTTTATTTTGATTTAATAACTTTTGCCAGGAAGTTTTAACAAAGGCCTGGTCAGAAATCACGATATCTGAAACAGAAAATTTAGTTGTATCTATGCCACGTCGTCCAAGAGCAGTCATTGAATCTCGGGGCGGACCAATCAAATATTAATTTAAGTTTACGTTTTTCGATTTAATTAAAATTAGCCAAAAGATATATATTTTGTCCAGCATATTCTTTTATTGCGAATTTACCGTTATCTATCCAACAAAATATTTTTTTTTTTAGTTTTCATTATTGTTTATTATTCGACTAATAGATACACTGCATACATATATTTGTGTTACAATGCTTTATTTTCATTTTAAGTGATGTTTGTGTATTTAAGCGTTAGTGTATTTAAACTTTAGTCCCTCACTGTACTGGATATGAATATGGATATTTTTGTGTTCGTAACGTTGAATTTTGCTAATAAAAAACGAAAAAACTTTTGCTCCGCTCTATTATTTTTATTAAAACAAACAATTTTTATTGAACTAACAGTACGTTACAGAAATCTCTAACTACTTTTTAAGCTATTAATAGGTATTTTTACTGTTGCGGAATGTATTTATCAACAATATTAGACAAATAGTTTCGATTAAAGCGTATTTATGAATAATTTAAGGTAACAAATTGCCATTAGTAGGCAACATGCTGTAGCTTCACAGTCCCAATCATAGCCTCTCCTTTCCCTATTCCATTCTACCCTCGCTGCCTGCTGCATACATACGTCTATTCACCTATACAAACATCGATGTTCACGTACGCAATTGCGCGTACAAATACAAGCGCGTACGCACTCGGTTCAATCATTGACAAATGCGATAGATTAGCAATTTACAAATCTGCTATTGCTGCAATTACTAGCTCATTATTGTGAAAATAATTACACCATTTACCACTATTTGGAGGCAATACTGCGTACTGTATCAATTTGTCAAACTATGATTCCGTAGAGTGGCGAAACAACGAAAACAGAAGATAATTGAAACGACCAGAATCCGGTAGCAGCAATAGCTGTGCATCGGATAAATTAGCCGATTGTATCGCATTTAGCGCTGTAGAAGAAAGAAAGAAAAACACGAAACTAAACGCGTCAAGTTCCGCTTTGAATAAGAAACATCTTTGTTGAAATTTATTCATCATTATTTAGTTTAATTTACTATTAAATTGCACGAAGCCGAGTTAAACGTGTAGCCGAAGCTCTCGGATTGCGCTTCATACTAATCGTAATAGGCCGAGAGTAATTTGTAAAACGATTACAGGTAGTTAGTAGCTCTAATTGAAGTCATTAACTTATCGTGATTCTTTCGAGAAATTTACTACTGTCTTTTACGGTTAGTTTTGATCGTGGGTAAGGCTGTTTAATAAAACAAAACGAATGAATTTCATCGAAAGGTAAGTTATAACTCATAAGGCAAGGTTTTCCGGATGTCAAATTCAGACTTTAGTGAAACTTCGTGAAAATGTTCAGCATACTACAATAGGTATGTAAATGATAACTGTGGAACGAAGAAGAAGAAAAGATATAGGGCATTTTATAATTTTTTTTTATAAATGTGTGATTATTGTGTATACAGAGTGTTACGTTTTAGATTAATTTTTAAGTGTCCCAATTTTTTTCAACAATATAAAAAATTGTTTTGAGTAAGAGTTTTGCTTGTCTTTTAATTCTGTTTACCATATGGAGTTCTTCAATATACTCTTGAGTGCTCTTAAAGAAAATATCACCACAGCTTCAGTTCTGTTGGGTTTGTTTTATCCAGTGCCCATGGAAAGGTCTGCACCATATGGGAGCTTTCTTATTTCTTTAGTTTTAAAGTAACTGTGTTTGTAGTTTGTCTGTGCATCAATATAAATCAACAAATTTTCCAAAATTTAATTTAAACATTTGAAATGTTAAAAAAAATGTTATTATTTGGCCAAATGTGAGCAAATATGATAAGAAAAAGTAATTTCAATATACTTAGAGATCCGAAGTAAAAACTTTTGTTCTTTCTCACACGACAATTTATATTTTTTCAGCGTATTTTCCTTATCAGTATCAGTTGGAAATCTTGGGTTCGTCTTAAAAACAAGAATATTTAATTTATTTTTTATTAAAAGGTTCATTTTCTAAAATTAGATCATTTTGCACTGAAAACTTAAGGACGCTCTTGGATTATTTTCGTAATTTAAAAATGTTAATAGTGGAGTCATACTGAGTTGAGAAGTTAGAAAATGGAAACTTAGAATCTTAGAATGAAATCTCCTAAAAGTTAATCAATGTTATTGTCTATAAACAAATACCTTTCCTTTAAACCCAAATTTATCAACATGAAAGTTTTTGATGCCAGGTTTTATTTTTGCACATGGTTTCAAGATGAACTCATCGACAGATCTTCTTCTGCAAAACAGATGTGTTCTCAGAATTGCACATAGGGAGCTGATGAAAACACCAAATCTATAATTGAACGCAGAGATCAATATTTCTTTAAAGCCACAGTTTGGTGTGATGCTTTTAATGGTAGACTAATTGGAAAGTTTTATCGGAAGAAGAATTCTTGAAGCAAATGTCTTTTGATTATAAAAAAATGCTTTCTAACTCCTCGATTCAATATGAGCCCACTATTAACATTGTCAGTTGCGAAAATACGAAAATAACCCGAGAGCGTTCTTAAGTTTGTTATGTAAAATGGTTTCAATGGGGAAAATAAACCTTAATAAGAAATTAATTTAATCTTCTCTTTTTTAAGACGAACTCTCGATTTCTAACTAATACCGATGAAGAAAATATACCGCAAAAATATAAAGTCAATAATTTCAACAAAACGTAAGAAAAATCAAAAGAAATGTCAACTTTTTTTAATTGCGCTTTGGATTTGGAATCTCTAGATAGATGGAAACAAATTTCTCTTGTAACATTTGTTCATATTTGGCATTCTTTGACATTTGGAATTATAAAATGTTGATAGGATGCGACAAATATTTTTTAACTTTTTTTGGTTTCTAATGATGCGCAGACAAGGTGCAAACATAGTTACCTTAAAACTAGAGAAAGAGCAAAGTTCCCATATGGTGCAGACTTTTCCGCAGACACTCTATATGGTGAAGTTAAGTTGTGTATGTACAGAATCAAAACTTATTTCGTTTTTGAAAATGTCCACTTTACGTCCTGCACTATTTTATTTTAAATGTGAAGAAATGCAAGGAAGGGGCTGTTATCATTATCTCATTCTTAAATAAAATAGTGCGACTAGTCTCGTATACATGTTCCTCAGACTAGAGATTAAAAACTAATTAAGAATTTTTTTAGTAAAATTATAAAACTGTATTATTGTAACAGAAATTGTTCTAATTACTTACTAAATAAACGGTTACAAAAAATAAATCCAAAGAATATTAAAAAAAAGCAGGAGGTATCTAAATATTGCTACCACTACATTACATTGTCCCAAAGTTGTGGTTAAGATTAATGTAAAAATAAAACTAAACATCATAACAAATTAAAATTATTGTGACGCCATACACACACCAAGACAAAGAATATTATTTATTATTATTATTTGTACTTTATCTGCAGTATGGAAAAAGTAAAATATTGATTATCTGTCAGAATTAAATAAGGAATCTACATTGGTCATAATTATGCATGACAGTGCAGGGAACCGTTATCGCATACAAATAAGATCTGAAAAGTAAGTGATAAGTCCAATAAAATTTGCAAATTTAACGAGTTCTGTTTTTTCCACACTTTCTAAATTGTTCATTGTAAGACCCTTTCCCGCGAAATGTAAAACCTTGAAATTATTTTTCTTATCGAAGGAATGATTGAATTGCAAGTGAGACGTAATGTGTGAAAAACCGGAAGCAGAAGGCTGGAGACTTTTTTAATTTAACATCAAAAGATCGGCAAGTCCTTCCAACATATTTACGATATCTAGATATGTTTTTTTAAAAGGATAAGCTTTTAAAACATAGACTAGTATGGTTTTTAAGGACATTAGCGATCCTATAAGATATAGGTTCAATAAGAGGAATGGATTTATGAGGTTTTATCTTAGATTCTGGAAGTGTTGAAATTGTGTCTGCAGGTAAGTTCTTGTTTATAATATAAGCTTTTTTCTCACTAAGTTTATTCTGGATTTTAGCTGACGTTTTATCTTCCACATAAGGGGTAAAGTCATTTAAAGAAGCGATCTCTCTAATTGCAGTTTTTCCATGGAGAACTGGTATGTTGACTAATCTATAATAAAAAAATAATTGTAATTTGTGTCTTACAAGGGGATTAGAAAAATTGGCAATAATTCTGCCTGTGTGAAATGGTTCGCGATAAATCTTAAACTCAAAGTTATTGCTTTTTGCTGTTACGGTCAGGTCTGAGAAGTTATTAGAACTATCAAATACAGTATTTATGCAAGTCTAGGAAGTTACGTAACTCTAGTAAATCAACGGACCAAACCAAAAAGATGTTATCCATTATTTGTAAAATTTTATCTAACTTGTGAAGGATTTATCTGATAAAATGTTTTTACTCTCGAATCCTGCACGTATTCTTACAGATGTCTTCATCAAGAGTCTCTACAAGTTGGACTGGAACCTTGTATATCAGCAGAAAAGATGTTTTAAGTGTAGAATGCTGTTCATATAGCAAAAGTGGAAACAATAAGCGGCTATTTTTCGAATGCGTACAGAAGCAAGGTTAAATCTCTACGGCTGAGAGGAGAATATATGTTCCAGAGAAATTTATGGCTTGTACTGATTATTCATGATGTAGTCACACGAAAAAGAGTGGAAGTTAGAAAACTTCAAAGCTATAAGGAAGTAGTTACTACATTTTAAAAGAACGTATAAAACTTTTGCAACTTTTGTTTCGTATGAGACTAATAGCCTATAATTGGAAGAATTTAAACTGACTTTAATAATAGAGTTAAACCACTAGTTGGAAACAATTGCATTGAGAACGTATATAACGCGGATGACAGCCGCTTCCAACTTTAGCTTTAATTTAGAATATGGTAACATTTTCTTATATCGTTACAAACAGATTGGATGCTCGAGAGTTAGGCTTGAACGTAGCACTCTGTATTAATCAGGTTTTCTAAAAGATCCTTAATTATGCAACGGCTTTTGTATTAATTCATCCATTTTAAGTTTCTTCGTTCTACAGTTATGTTGAAGAAAACCGAAAATCTGTCAATCTTTGGACATGTTTCCGTCATCCTTGAAACTGAATATCGACAGACAAAACAGACATGCTGCGTGCATGGCTTAGTTCTATATTTCCGTCAAGTTTCGTTCAAATTTGGATTTGAAAGGTGCCTTGGTCACCTTTTCTTGAATTGACAAACAACCGTGATCCCAGAGGAGGAGAAATAAAATTACAAATTATTTTTTTAACTTTAAGAAAAATATTTTTATTTTACAGTAGCATTTATTTAATACGTTTATACTTTTAACGTACTTGTGTGTTGTCCTTTGTTTACAAATTTTATTTATACAAAGTCTCTAATGTGCTCAACGTAATTTAAATTTTCTGACAATCATGTTTTGAATAATTTTGTCAATATTGCAATTTTAATTTTAACAATTTAACAAGTACACTTGGCATTTAAGTTAAAATAGAATTCCTATTTACGATAATTACTTAATTTAAATAGTTAACATCGAATACACAATCTTCATTAGCTGATGGCTGTGTTTACTTGTAGCTTTTGTCTGATGATGTGGTATCTACGAAACCCAAAGCAAATTTTTGTAATTAAAGATCTGCGAGCCAGAGACCAGTTTTTCCTTTCCATTTTGTTAATCCTACTCACGCAGAATCAATATAAATTATTAAAAAAACATTCACCCTACGGCTATATTTTTAATTGGATTCAAATATAATAATTTTTCAGTGATCTGAAAAAATCAATTTTTTGATCGACTTCGCCCCGGTTGACGGCATCTTTTAATATATATCCTAAGTATATTTCTTTGTGTGATGCTTCTCAAACTCTAAATGATTCGATTCTCTTAATTATTAAGTAATTAATTATTAGCAATTTGCTAATTAGAAATAGTTTGGTTGTGTATAATTATATACCGATAAAGTGCCTTGATGAAATTGCTTATTATATTAATAATGGAATTTTAATTGCAAAACCCATGTTTGTCAAATATTGAGTAAAGTAAAAATAGTGGTGTTTAGCAATAGAATAAATCGAAAATGTTAAAGCGTAAATTGTAATAATTGCTAAAAGGTGCAATAAAAAAGAAGGAAAAATCAGTTGCTATGGTAAATGTAATACTTAGAATCTGTTTTAATTTATCAAAGTGCAAAAATGATATTAAATTTGAGATACGTAACTAAACGACTCTCAAAAAAGGACCTGAAAAATCTGTCAGATTCAGCAAATTTTATTGTAAGAAGAATCAGGAACAAACTAAGAACGCAAACAGTTAGGTGAAGGTTATAGATTTATAGAAACTACTATAGCCATACTTTTGCCATAACTCACTTGAAATATACATATTTAGGAATTTGATACCAGAAATATATTTAAATAAAATTGAAATAAAAGTATTTCGATATCGAATAATATGCTGTAGATAAATATTAATTAGTTGTAATTTTTTTCATATAATTTTCGAACGGTAAGAATTAGATGTGATGTTTCAACACAAGAATTACTTGATATCGGAAGTTCATTCATAACACGGTACTGCGGAATATACAGAATGTTGCACTTAAATGCAACACTATGATGAAATGAGGTTTAAATAAAACTCGTTTGCCGTTTAAATCTAACTAAATTGTATATACATTTCCAGCTATATAGAGCCTTTCAGAAGTTAGTAACACTAAAACAAGACACAAAGTGCACTCAAAAGGCACTTGTTTCTATTCCGTAGTGTTATGAACGAACTTCCTACATTAAGTGATTCTTACATTTAAATATCACCTTCAACTGTTACTATTAAAGAACTATATCGGAAAAATTGAAAATTAATCAATTTTCCGAGAGAAGTTTCACCCCTTCAATGTGAATTTCTACCGATAAAAAAATTTTCTCAGATTCTGAATTTGACACCTCGAGAATTTTCCTTTAAACGAAGAATAACGCATGTCCTTAATATTTTTTTGTTCCTTTCGCTCTGGCAAAAGGATTTAAAGCCACTTTCAGAAAGAACTTAGGTTTTTGTATAGTTTCTATTTTGTTATATTTTATAAGTGAGATGTTTCTACATTATAATAAAATTTGTTGCCAACATTGTTTTAAGGAATTTTTAAATCGACGTAAACGTCGACAAAAATCTTATCGTAACGTATGTTGACGTCTTTCCGAACACCATAATTAAAACAATTGTGTTAATTTGTAATAAAAACAAAACATATAACATAGTAACAAAAAATACCTTGTCGCGGTATTTGTAGCTACGATTATACGTAGTTGTCCTATATACTGCTTCAAAGAATTAAAACATTAACGTCAGATATAATGGTAAGGGTAAGAAAAAGTTTGAAATATGGAATAACAGATTTATATCGCAACTAATCTAGAGGTTTGAAACAAAATCTTTATTTTAAAGAGATTTCTTGAACAAAAAATATAAAACTTCCTTATTTTCTCAGAATGACAAAAATTTTAATGACTGGTAATGCTTCCTACATGAAATTCAACATGTTCTGATAGCTCCTGCACATTAATTTTCTTCCTTTAAATACTATAAACTTTGGAAATTTGAAAGTTTTCTTTTCTACATAAAAGCATGATAAAGTTCAATCACATTGATCCTACTATACGAAATTGGTTAAAATAATAACGTAATGATAAATTTTGATTCTTTTTATTCGATCTAGTGGTACAAAGTGAGAAAAAATACCTTTCAAAATTGTATATTTTAAGTGTTCAAATCAGAATCATCCATGTGCTAGTTACGAAATGGGACTCATCAAGAATTCATTGACCAAAATAAATAAACATTGATTTCTTTCAAACAACTTTTCTTGGACTGCACTGTAAGTGCAGGTAGTTACCAATGTCGTGTTTATCATCATTAATAAATGTATAAATACCAGAAACACTAGCAAAACAAAATTTATGGCTTGAGCACGAACGATATAAGAATACGTGATTACCATAAAGAAGCCTTATTTTATTCCTTCGGTTTTTCTCGTGAATTAACACAATTAGCACTTTAAGCAACAGATGATGTTGATAATTACAATTTTTTACGAATCGGTTTGTTTCTCTCCTTAACGACCATCGCTTTCAATACGATCGTAATTATCACGCGTCCTAAGTAGTAAATTCCAATAAAAAGCCAGCAACTTTTATGGAATTTAATTACATAACGGAATGCGAAAATAGCTAAAACAAATGCATTCATATATTTGCAAGCCACTGCAATTTTTTTGTTTACAAATTAAAAATTCAACAAAACTTCCTATTATTATGATTACTGACTGCACGGAAAGGAAATATAAGAACGTGCCCGCTATAAAACGACTTTCTCATAAACGGAATTTGTCTTAATTACTTAACACGACTCTAGCTATATTATTTTTGATATAGCTATATAGCGTATTATCTGAGTAGGTAATTAGTGATCATGGGAAAGTCAGAATGGTGGCAATAAATCTATTTTCTTTAATTTGCTGTTGTTTATTACCTTGGTGATTAGTTTTGGTACTGTGATTGGTCCATTTGCTGCTAATCGATTGGTAAAAGCTGTCGTGGCCGATTTGTCTTATTTTGCTGCGGTGAAACTTTATTTTGAGTTGATTATAAAATTAGATACAGATACCCTATTTGTTTTAAAAGCTCGGTCTGCATTGAACAAGTACAATTTTAATAGTCTATTTAGTACAAGTCTCCAATATATTGCCGCAATTAATAAAACTTTAATTCATATAGATTTTATGATGACTTAATCCCTCCATGGGGAGTCAGATTTTTTTCGAATATGTAAATTGCGGCGGACCTTCGAAATTGTATAAGGATTTGTTTATAATATAATTAACAATGTAGTAATATGTGAAATCCCGTAAATGAAAAAAAAATGTAAGCTTGAATAAATATTATATGCAAATTCGGTCCTAGAAAAGAGGTAAAGGGAGTTATTTAAATGGAGCACAAATAAATGATAGGCAGCTAAATGTAACATTCCATATTGTATTACTGTTGGGTTGTCACGGAAGAAATTATTAGTGACCGCGACAAAATGTTGCTTGTCTATGAAGATTCTCTATTTTGCAGAATGGAATTGTTAAAGCCGGATTTGGAAAGAAGGTCCTGTGCAACGAGATCCTACAAAATTATATACAGGGTTCGGCGGAAGTAACGCATTGACAAGTTATTTTCTATTATTTTGCACAATTTGTGAATTTTCTGTCAAATGGCTCACATAAAGATCTAGTTTTTTACCTGATCATTGTTAATTGTTACATAGGCAGATCCAACTGGGAGAAGTATTAAATGACACGACAAAATTACAACAAACTAAGTATACTTAGGTGCAGAACGATGCCGAAACGGTAATTGTATATGTCGTGGTCGTTTTGATACTAGCATGTATATTCGTTATCATCAACAAAATTAAAAGTAGGAGACGCCCAAATTCTTCTGTAGGTTATGTGTTTATTTTGGCGGATGGTAGAAGTTGTCGAGTAGACCTCAAGGAAGCTACTCAGCAGGGGCATAGAACTATTAAGTCCACTATGAATTGTTATAGTGTAAGAATTTAAGTAGTGCAAACATGAATATATCTATATGTATCATTTTATATACGTAAACATACCGATACCCACCCGTAACGTAGCTGTCGAAAAGTAACTTTTTTGTGTATTAACTTAAATATGTTGATTTAGACTTAAACTTGGTGGCACCGCCCGAATTTTTTTTTGATGGAGCATATCTTTTGGAAGGAGGGAGTAACGCCATGAAGGCCTTAGTGGATATCATAATTCAATGTACGGGATGCACTGCAGACAAATTGATGTTGACGTCAATATTGATGAAAGATATAACGGGATCATTGAATTAGGATTGCAACATAGACGAAATAGGAAGAAAGTAAGAAAAAGAGTAAAGATAGGTGAAGGAGAAGAAAAAAGTTAGAAATTAGAAGTTGTAAATGGGAAGATAAGCAAGTAAGTAATTTATCTCAATTTTTAAAACCAATACCATAAATTATTAAAGTGTCGAAAGCACGAAACGATTCTAGTGATTGTGTGGAAAACATAAAAGATATGTTGAATCAAATATCTTTGAAGTTAGAACAGTTAGTATTAAATCAAACTAAATTAAAGAGAAGTGTTGAATTCATTGAAGATAATATCGTTCATTCAGACATATCATCAATGAATACACAGTCAACGCCTCATAGCAGCGATGCTTCTCAACAATTCAATCATTTTCCTGGTTTTAAATTAAAAGAAATCATTCCTAAATTTGACGGACGTCATGGTTGCCTTACCATCAAGCATGTCATCACAAATAAATTGTCAAATTTCCTTATTTAGATTTTCTTTCACTAATGATGATACATGATTATCGATCGTAGAAGTTTCATAATGTATCTATGGGAAAATATAGAATGTTCAAGGAACAATAATTATATAAAGAAATATCCAATCGTATAACATTTAGCACGACATTTTGATTTTGAGATAACTAAATCCATAATTATTCAAAACATACATTTCTAAAGATTTTTGGGAAATTTTAAGAAAATGTGAAGATTTACAAGTCTAATAAATCGTAAATACAAAGTCAAAATTTTAATCACAATCAAATCTCCCTTCATCTACAGAAAATTCCTATAATTCAAAGGAAACAAACCTAAACAAAACGTGCTATTTGGATGCTTTTGTCGAAAAAATTACATTATTTGGAACAAACACAAAATACATCGCAGTACGATTTAAATGCAATTGAAGTTATAGCTGAGGTATACCCCGAACCACAATAATTTTTGTAGGTACCTGTCTAAATGTTTATTTTCAACAACAATTACGAGCGTCCAAAAGAAATATTTAAATTTGATGAGAACGAAAGAACTATAGAGAAGAAAACTCTTGCATTTGTAAAAGTAAAAATTGAAAATTTAGAAATGATGATCTGAAGTAAGCCTTATAGGAACAGGATAACAACTGAAAATGTAGCATATTTTAAAAGAAATACTTGTAACACTAATTATATATGTTGTAATGTTAGGATTTTCATTAATTCTTTTTAAATCCGTAGCAGTAGTATTATAATAATCAAATAATATTAAATAAATTACTTAGTAGACTGTATGTACATATTGCGCAAACTATTGAAGATAATGGTGATAATGTATGTACTTAATAGAATCCAGAAATGATTTCATAGCGAGTTAAAAAACTAAACATAGGCTACCTTTCAAAACGAAAAAGCACAACACTAGTGTAACATCTATGTTGGAAAATTATATAGGGAAACAAATGAAGCGGGTGCATTATAATTAATCTCGGCATTTAGAATTCACTGCAAGGTCAGTAGGCTTAATAGATTTTAGTAAGTAGGTAAACTAACAATAACTTAATTTGGGTCTTAAAAGTTGATGGGCATTAAAGTTAAAATTACGGTAACAATTTTTTTTTTAGAATTTTAATTCCACTTCAGCGAAATATATTGCCAGAGTAATAAATGTGGTAATAGAAATATTTCCTTTTCTTCCGTTTTCCTGGCGTCGTAAACTGCCGATTTTGTTCAGCCGCGATATTATTTTAGAAAGTAATAACCGAATAAATTTGTAGTAAGTACTTTTCCGCGGCTGAAGCGGAAGCAAATAAATCTATATCGAAATACGACTTAAACAAGTTTACTCGTGAGGGAGTGTACTTTCCTATTTCATAATAAAATTTATTATGCTGCCGATTGGTAGATTTCATTCAGGAATCCGCATGTGGTAGATTACAAAAAAATTGAGTATTACTTGTGTGTACTTACTATGTGTGGATAAATTTTTACAAGTGAAAGAGAATTTATTAAAATCATAGTGGCTATCAAATACGAATATAAAAATAGGCGAAGTGAGACTAAATCTGCTACATACGGTAATGATCTATCTGAAATATTTCAAAAAATAGAAACCAGTATAAGTACCTCCAAAAACATCTACTTTTATTGTAAGGGGACATGCTTTAACCTGTGAATAACACTTATGACGTTTACACCTCTGCTCTCAAGAATACCTCTAGAAATTTTAAATGGAATAATTAACGAAATGAAAACCTATTGTTTTCTGATTATGCTGGTATATCGTACCCCATAGGGAGAACACTTGGATATCTTTAAGACTTACAGGTGGATCTTCTTATTTAAATATTTACAGTGTTTATATACCACCACGTGACAGTTTATCGCTATATTATTTCTTAACTCGCTTTGGAGAGGTGTGTGTCGGCAACCCGAATGATAAGTTTCTTATATGTTGAGATTTTAATTTTCTTAATACTGATTGGTAACCCTCAAATTATGACCATTTTCTTCCTTTTAATTACAAAGATTAGATGTCAACGTGATTTGTCCATGCACTTAACTATGTTGGGAGGCGCACTAGTAGATCTCTTGATCTAATTTTATCAAAAAATCATAATATTACAAGTAATATTGTTTAGAGACAGCATCCTGTGGTGACCAAGGATTCATATCATGAGGACTTAGAATTCTCATTTTCTCAAAATTGATGTCACTTGCTCATTTTTATTTATTTAGCATCTTAAAAATGACCAAGTTAGATCATGATACAAACAATTCATGCATAAACACCCAGGTAGGGTTTAGAAGTTAAATTAAGCAAGGTTTTAAAGTTTTATCTTAAAAAATGGCGACGTTCATTAGAACAAACGTGTTTACGATTACGATTGCGATTAATTGATGAGTGGTGTAGCTGCTATTGAATGCCATCGACATCGCTATTTTGCTTGAGGTACCTGGCCGCTGGAGTTTTTTACATAAATACCTGTCTATTAAAGATGCTTTCAAACGAAGATATGATTGGTGTGCATATATCGTTCTTATGGTAACATTAATATCATTTTAGCAGTTACCACATTAAGTTATACAAACTGCTACAATTATTTGAATAATTAAAATATTCAACACCTGGAGCGTTTACAGGAAGTCATCGGCCATAAGAATGTTATGTATTTGCCTTTCAAGGCATGACACAAACGTTGTATTAAGCTCCCAAGCATTCGCTAAATTTGGAGTAAGGTAAACCAGGGAAGACTTTACTCTGAGACTGGTGCGAGCTTGTAGCTCGATCAGAGATTGATAGCTTAGCGAACGTGTCATTAATGATGACAGTGATTTGAGTATATAAGCAGATTTTTTTATTAGATAAGAATGATGTTTTTTTTTGTTGCCGTATCTGTTGGTGGCTAATCATACTATTTAAGTCTAACCCCAAGGCAGGAAACGTTTAGTTAATGCATTTTGGTAGTCTTCAATAATCAAATCGTCTACACAGATAAATTCTTCAGTTTTTTTTAATATCGGGATTCGAGATCTCACGAAAGAAAACAGTTCCTTTTTTATTCTTCGTTTACTTTGCTACGTATCGTCACTAATGGTGGTCGACTTTCTCAAGCAATCTGCTTGTTTCTTCTTGCTAATCATTTTATTAGCAACTGCATTTCAATTTTTTCTGACTTTATTCTTTCTTATCTATTTTCCTTGTTCCATCTATTTAATGTTTATTGATTATGAACTGTTTCAAAACGTTTTGAAAGTTGTGGTATTAACTGCGAGGCAACAGCGATAGAAAGTAGAGATATGAAAAGTACTCTCGAAACCACGCTGATGACGCCGGGTAGGCAGAAACATGTCCGTGTGTTAGTGTATTTTTCTCCCTCTCCTTTTATTGCGTTTGCCGTGAATTATTCCATGAACTGTTAGTTTAACATGTCATGGAGAAATAAAAAACAAATGACACTTGTCTTGTTTGTCTTGAATATTAAACGTGTTTGCCACTTATCGCTAAATATTAAAAAAAAAATTAATTCTTCAGAACATAATTGTTAAATAAACAGTTGATGATCAATGAATATTAAAGAAGAATGGAAAAGAGAGGAGCACAACAAGGAAAATAGGTAAGGAAGAATGAAAAAAGATAGCAGTTGTTGGATGGATAGCAAGAAGAAACAAACAGATTGCTTGAGAAAATCGGTAACCATTAGCGACGAAACGTATCAAATGAAGAACAAAAAAGAAGGAATTGTTTTTTTTTTCGTAAAAGCCCAAATCCCAATATTTAAAAAAATTCGAAGAATAAGTCTTAAGGTCAGGAATAAATTTAAACTGAACAGATAAATGATGATTTACTTACAAACTCACTTATTTTCGATTATTTATTTGACCAGAATACTAGAATAAAATTACTCCAGCATTTTAATACAAATTATAGAGCAGCTTTCTACAATTAAGCGAATTTTCAATACAGAGTCGTTCTTACGACATTGTTGCAATTACCTTTACAGGTTTTTTCTTCTGTGTAGATGTAATAAATAACAGCGATGCATGTTTCAAACACGATATTGAATGATAGAGTTTCAACATTTAATCTTATAAGTAAAACTCGAACAGGTTATGCTATGATCAACGGGTGCCGTAGATAATTATTCATTCTAGAGACATATTTCTGTAGATACTCGAGTAATGGATAATCACCATGTCACAGTGTTAGTTTACAATTTTCGCAGTCACACCTTGAAATTATATTGAGAGTAAATACAAAATTTAGTTAAGGGGTAGGTGTGCTTACGAGATCTACCCAAATTGCCGTGTTACTAATTGCTTAAATTGTTTGCCGAAACGGTGCAATTCTTTTCATTTTTAAGAGTTTTGAATTAAGCATCAATTCGAAATCAATTCCACACTGTTTTGAAAACAATAAGTTAAAAATGTTAGATAGTGGTACTTTCTTTTCCCCTGCATTGCGAATTTGTTAATTGGCATTTAAATTTTCTAACACTGGAGTTTGTTTATGATAACTTCTATTAATTTGTATAAAATATGCCACAAATTATATTTCTTATCTTCAAATTCCGTAATACGTTTATAAAAAAGTAACGATTGCAATAAAGCATTTCAAAGTTTAAAAAATAACATATTTGAACAATAACCTACGAAAGTTACAATGTTTGCGAAACCGCAGCAAATCCTTTATGTTTTTGTTACGGTTACATTCAATTGTTTTCCTAGTTTCTTCTAGAAGAGAAAATTCTATGCCAACACTTATCTTTCATATGTATGGGCTGTTACTCGAACGCAATAGGTTATATGGAAGAACCACGTTGGGATATCAAATACAATAATTTTCTTCGACGTTGTTTTGCGTTAAAAATGGAAAAAAGCGAAAGCGGGCCTTGCAATACAAACGAAACCGTAGAAAACATATAATATGGAAATTACAAAATATTTGAAATAAACAGTCGCGCTATAATTATTAGAAGGAAAAAGCGTAGGAAAAATGATTTAGCCTTCGACGTTCTTTTCATCAAATGGTCTATGATTACTTATCGCAGTTTGTAAGGTGCAATTATGAAAATAATAACGTTTGCGACATTTGACGCATTTGAAAATAGTGGAGAAACTGGCAATCTTAGGCCATTACTAGTACACGTAAAAACTAAATAGGCTCAATTCCATTACCATTGCATGAAAAGCGAGCATCAGCAACCCATTAAAGTAGTAGTCGAAAGTGCATTTAAGATTGTTTTATCTCTACTGGATTTATTCTTGCTTGTTCACGGAATGCGTGTAAGATCGTAATTAGAATTAATTTCAATACCTCTCTCAAGGCTGAATATGATTAACAAAAATGACGGTGAAATGCAGAAAAATAAAAGACAATACTTTTAATTCCAATATAAACTTAAGAAGAGTGGTTAGCTATTATAGAGCCAGTGGGTATTGCAAAAGAAAACAAAAAAAATTAAACATTTAAAAAATGAATATACATGAGTATTGGAAGTAGTCATCCAGGGCCTTCATTAGACTACCTCACATATTTACAAATCAATCGACTGCTATACATGCTCGACATCAGTACAGATTTTAGGAATTATATATATTTTACTTAATTATTTTTATTATATGTATCCTTAAATATAATATTATGGTATATAAAACAAACAAATCGTCTACAATTCATTTGATTGTAACTACTTTGGATAAAAAAAAATGGAAATAGCGAAATGTTTGGGAATGTTGATTTAATACTACGTAATACACAACTTATTTATTTTCAGAACTTTCAATCGTTTGTATTAAACTGCAAATGGAGCTATTCCTGCTATTTTCTAAGTTTTCTTTTTATCCTTTTCTTTTATTCGTAGTTAGTGGGAGTAGTCTATTTTAGATCTGTAATTGAAAGTCACGCACTGTAGATTTTTCTCCTATTCTTCATTACGATTCGTACGTAATGCAAGCCCTACGTGATAATTACTAGTATTTTTTCCTTTTTCGAGAAACCCGTATTTATGGTCGAATTTACGATGTCCTGTTGATGGTTGCAAGGCAGCGTATAATTGTTAGTAGTTCTTCTTCGTTAGTGGAAATGGTACGACGTAACACGTATTAAAGTAAGAAAACTCGTTTAATTAACTTTTGTTAGCCACTGGAAATCAATACGGTATACAATCTTCTGTGTGTAGATATAATTTAAAAGAACTTAACTACCAATCGTGTTTACATTTTAACACTTATCTATATGGATAATTCGCCTATATCCATACATGTAGTTCTTCTCAGTAACATATTTTACCTTGCAAAGCAATAATTCCACTCAAATGTTTGTAATGTATTTTTTTTTTATTTGGGGAAACCTTCAAGGTTGATATATACCGGCTGATTCACTTTCAACCCTCACCATGGGTTATCATTGCAATTAGAGGGTAGGTTTAGATTTTGTAAAGTTGCAAAATTTAAAACATTTCGCTGGTACTAATTCAATTCCTGTTAAACATAAACGTTACGTTCCATTCTTGTCCAAGTTTCTATCAAGATCTAGAAAAATAGGACCATGTGGTTGAATAAAGAATACTTAGTATACCTCTTTTGTTTCCGCTAATGTACCATATTTTGTTATTATTGATGAAGGATGATTAAATACTTGACAGTTTTTTTGCTGCTTTATTTAATTTTAAATTATATTCTTTGTCAATCATACCAATTATATCAAAAACTTTTGTTCTACACAGAAATCAGAAAGAAAAATTGCGTCCGGCGATATAAAAATGGCTCACATAAGAAACAACAAAGTTGATGATGGTCAGAAAGAACAGAAACGTGATAGGAAAATTTGAAGTACATTAAATAAAGCATCGAAAGTGTGTCGAATGTGATTCTATATTCCAGAGAAAAAAATTAAGAAAGAAGAAATTGCTTTTTCCTTTTTTTCTTTTAATCTCCAACGTCATTTGTTAGATGTCCATTTTCTGTGGAAACTCATAATTTAGAAACTTTGTCAAATTTAAACCTACCCTCTATTGCTAGTGATAAGCGAGAAGATGGTGCAGGTCGCGAATTAATCAGTTTGTATTGCTTGTTATTCAGCATAAATTTTATTTCTCTCTAACAGCTCTATAGTTTAATATAGCTTAGCGTGTTATTTTAAATTAACAGGTAAGTATATTTATCCTAACGCTGTTATTTTAAATTACGTTCCGCGTCAACTGATTAGGCTCACAAGAAAAAGATACAATTTTACACAATATTGCTAGTTATAAAGGCAAACATTTGAAATTATTATTACATTAAGGTATTAAAAACAATTGTTAACATTAATCGTATTACTACTTAAAAACTTAGCGAATATAACCGCTGCGATATCTGAATAGCCCCACAAGAAAAGAAAAACAAGGAAGACTCAGATTCCCTGTATGGAAAGTTTTACTGCGTTATAGAGTTGAAAACTAAGAAAGCAACAATATTGATAATGAGTTTGACTTCCACCCTTGCGAATCACCTTAAATATTCGATTTGACAACAAATTGAACAGTGCTTGAATGTTCTTGGTATATTACGTTTCAACCAGCCGCGATTGCGTTACATAGTTATATATAAAGTGTTATGATCTAATCCAAAAACATTTTCAATAACATTTAAACCGGTGGTCCCTAGGACCCCGATATTTTGTTTTCAAACCTGGAACTAATAAACCGTGCGGTGTGAATCGCCACATGATCATGTTGAAAAATCGATGGTAAATCATCCATGGTATCGTTTATGGTGGGTTTCACTCCTATTAATAGGTCTCTGTACGTTCGGGCATTTTGAGTACCACTTACAATTTGTAGGTGTACCACACCATTAGAAGAAATAGCCTGTCGTACCAATATCCCTGCTTGCCTGTTATGAAAACGAGCCGCAAGCTTTTCTTCTTTTCGCAAGTCATGAAAATAATACAAATATTCATCGGGACCATCCAGACAGAATCGCTGTTCATCCGTGAAAATAACTGTTTGCCACTGACCGATTCAGCTTATGTGATTTCTCGCAAAGTTTAGTCAATTTTCTTTATATCTTTGCGTTCAAATCGTTTTTTTCCCTATAATCTACGCTATATTAGGTGTGTATACTTTTTAATTTTCCCTTTGTACAATCTTCAAACTGGCCCCAGATTGCGTGGCTTGGTTGATTTTCCTGGCAGTCCGCCGCTTCTGTAATTTTTTCGATAGTCTTCCATATTTCGTACAAAATTATTCACAAATTGTACCTTTTTCTTATGTTGACGCAGGCTGTAAGTATAATTTTATATTTATTCCAAAAATAAAAAGCAACTGTTTATTATATGCCTCAGTGTATTTAACTCTAATAGACGCATTGCTCCCGCTTAAATAAATATTCTTTAAAAGGGACACATTTATATATGAGCCTTTGGTATATTTTCCATATATGATTATATGATACGTATATGAAATTTATGTGTAGAACATCCTAGATGTACACGTAATTCGGGTGCAGGTATGTATGTGCATAGATGTCAGCGAGAACAAATTATCTTACGTAATTACTACGCACGTTTGTTTCTGTGAACAAAAGATCATAAAATGACCGTGCACGCAGCAGTAGTGGATTGAAAGTCTGTGTTATGAAAATGCGCATTACGGATGGATAAAGCCATCCGAAGTAAGCACGTCTGTTCCTACAGAAAAAGCCGAGCAATCGCTGTTTCACCAGTCGGTGAGGTGATGAAGGACGATACAATGAGATTGAAGCAAAGCAAGGTGTAAAAGAAATAAGCCATGCAGTAAAAAACGCTGGAAAGAACAGAAATTGTTACTGGGTAGCATGGTTAAGGTGGTACCACTAAGCAGATTCAATATATAATTTATAACAATAACTTATATGTGCACGTAGGTATGCAAATATATGAACGTCTGATAGCCAGCGTCGTACACTGAGAGAAAGGATTATGTAAACCAAAGAAATTAATTTTTTTAAACATATTTCTATGTTTCAACGCAACAAATATTTTATACACTCGCATTTCTAATGAAAGAAATTTTTCTTTTCGATTCCTTTAACTCAAAGTATAATTGCTTTCTTTAAAAGAATATAAAGGATTTTAAACAAATATCATAATTTCTTTAAAGGAAAGTTTATTTTCTTCCAATTAAAGAGATATTTACTCCTATTGAAAACCCGTTTTTTTATGGAATAATTCCTTTTGCTAGATTCAATAATCATGTTTATTTAGTGTTTGTTTACGTAACGTTTCTAAAGTTAGACTGTTTTCTATTTTCAAGATGTGAAACATTACTGTTGTCGCACTCTTGATACAATTAAATATTTTTGTCATTATAAATGTTTCACGTTACGCATGAATCGTGCATTTTAAGTTGTAAGTGTCGTATAGTAATTGCATAGTAATTCCAAGATCAATTATAAAATCGTTGACAAGTGAAGCATGCTTATTAAGCTACAACCAAAGATTTGCCGGTGTTTGCTATCATAGAAAATTGCCGCATCAGTTGGACACACTTATGTACATTGTAGCCTCTCACATTGGCTAATGTTTTTCTCTTTGGAATTAGTATTGTGACAAGCTTGTGTCTCTTGACGAGAAATGTTGTTCAATGAGTGGAATTTCCCTAACCGAATTGGCATTCTAAGTAAGTTTGTCTAGTCTCTGCTAACTTCGTGAAGCGCAGGGAAAGTGTACTCGGCTCTGCAGGCTTACTTATCACACTGAGCGTGGGATACCACCCTTTCTGCGCTGTACACGGAACGTATGCCTATGTGTGTGAGGGAAGCGGGATGGAAAGGAGAGGGGGCACTACGCATGTATGCGGACGATACTAAAGGAGGCTATTAAAGAATGAGGTTGGGAGGTTGAGAGAAGTTGCGAATTAATAATCAATCTATTGAGGAGGAGGCAGAAATCCGGAGTTGTTTTTAGACAATTCACGAAGGTACAAGAAAAAGTATACAAAAGTCTTATGCCAATCTATGTTCATCGGTAATTCCTATCAGAAAAGATAAAAACATCCTTATGCAAAGCTCTTCTACTGTTATAATTTTCATTTTGTGTACAGGTTTACGGTCCTTGTTTAACGTAGGATGTCAATGGTCATGTAGTAAGAGTGTTTACGGCGACATTTGCTAGAATATTTGATAGAAAATCTAGATATTGACAGTATTGCACATCGCAAAACTTTAAGCTACCTTATTATAGGTATGAACAGAAATAATGCAAGTTCTTATTATTACTTACTTCCTCTAATTTTGATTTTGACATAGTCCTTTTGGTTAACCTGCCCAGATCCGAATTCTTAGTTTTCTGTAATTTGTTACAGAAAAGGTGTTTTATATGTTACTTACAGATTGACTGGCAGTGAAATCCTACTCACTTTACTTAACTATGTTTCCGACCAGTTTCATAGTTAAGTAAAGTAACTTTAGCATGTTTCTGGTAGGAAACATAGTTAAGTAAACTAACACTTTGTAATAACAGTTTGGTTCTATGTAGATATGATTCTAGTTTAGAGTTTGCAAGGTGGGGCTTTCCGGCTGTTCTGTATGTCGATCTCGATGAACAAATGGTGAAAGAATTGTAGGTTTACGGGCGCAATTAAATGAGCATTTTGTATTTGTCGGAAAAAATGTTTTTTGTTTTTATTATTTCGTTCCGTGCATATAGCTCTGTTACTATTGACGTTAGAAAAGAAGAAAAGAAGGGGAAAATTGTAGGTAATTAGACGCGTGATAGAATAGTTTAGCCGATTTTTTTATTTAAGCTGTAGTTTTTGAGGTATGATAAAAAAATTTTAATGGAAGCCATAGTCGGCTATAACTTCATAAAAAGCCATTTTTTTCAAAGATTGCAAAGATATAAAAATAACTACTTGAGTTGTTTTTTCAAATAAGTAAATTATAGCAATTTTCTCCTCTCAATTTCGGAACTGCTCACATAGTAAGTTATGACAAGAACTGATAAATGCACATCGGGTTTGGTAATAAAATTCAATTGGTTATTAACATTATTCTTCTAATTTCGAGATTATCATAATTATTTTGTATGAAACTATCCCCTTAGAATTACAATTTTATATATATATATATATATATATACTGTGTGTCTGTAAAAGTTGGCAACAAATTGGAAACTTTTTTATTATACGTTTCTCAAAAAATTTTATTCTTGATAAAAGTTGCTGCATGAACCCAAACATACGGTAAACATAGCAGATCCACTCTGAGGTTAACAATAACAGTGCTAACAGCGCTTCTTTGGAAACCCCTCAAGAGTAAACTACCCTTATTCTGAAAGATACGCAGAAATTTTATTAGGAAAATTTGTTTGTGATGTAGAGATATAGTCAAATACAAAATTTCGGTCAAGCACGCTCAATTATGATATTTCGTCATTTTTCGTTTTTTTTTTTTTAACTAGATGCAAATTGTTGATTAAATTGCTATATGATAACACTTGTACT